>JAINUG010000357.1:0-27500 GCA_029706075.1 Aldrovandia affinis | reverse complement strand
TGAGAGGCTCCAGCAGTACAGGTGGTACTATCTGAACTGAACGTCACCTGTACACCTGAGAGACTCCAGCAGTACAGGTGGTACTATCTGAACTGATCGTCACCTGTACACCTGAGAGGCTCCAGCAGTACAGGTGGTACTATCTGAATTGACCGTCACCTGTACACCTGAGAGGCTCCAGCAGTACAGGTGGTACTGTCTGAACTGATCGGCTCCTGTACACCTGAGAGGCTCCAGCAGTACAGGTGGTACTATCTGAACTGATCGGCACCTGTACACCTGAGAGGCTCCAGCAGTACAGGTGGTACTATCTGAACTGATCGGCACCTGTACACCTGAGAGACTCCAGCAGTACAGGTGGTACTATCTGAACTGATCGTCACCTGTACACCTGAGAGACTCGATGTGCACAGTGTTGATGATGACTCCCAAGGGCTCTTTATTATTAAAAAATTTGTTTCTGATTTTCTCCCAATTTGGTAGCCAATTAGACCCGCTATTTTATGTCAATCCCCCCCTAGTAATGTGAGTTCGCTGCCGTAGTCCTGTGACCGGTAGTGACGAAGGCGAAGTGACGCCTCTTCCGAGACGGCACTCGCCGAGCCGTCGACCGTAACCCGGTACTTACAGGGCCACTCTTATACGCAGCGAACGTCACGTCGGCTTCCCTCCCCCCCTCCCTGGGGCGGACAGCCAATCGCCGCCCCCTGGTGGCACTCCCGGCCAGAGCCGACACTTGGCGAGACGGGGAATTGAACTCCGGTCTCCGTGGCCAGCGTCGGACGTTGTAACCACTGGACCACGCGGGAGGCCATCCAAGGGCTCTTTAACACATTGTTTTGTTGTTTTTATTTGAGTAGCTAATGGTCGCTGGGAAGGTATCAGGGCCTTCATGGGGTTCTTGCAGACCAAACCTTTTGACAGCGCCGTGCGTTCCCTACGGGATGTTGTGTTATGAAGCTGCAGAGCTGCTGGGACTGGATGCTCACCCTCACCAACAACACTTTCCTTTTCTTCCTTGTTTTGTTTGCTTCTGTTTTTCCAACAGTTGCTTTGTTCACAGTGGGGGGGAGAGGGGGGGAGAGGGGGAGGATTGATTGGGATCTTTGGGGAAACTTGCCTTTAAAAAAATAATAATAATAATAAAAACAAATTGTGAAAGTTTATAATTTAGCAAGCTGTGACTTAGCAGAACACATGACATGAGATCACATAAGTTTACATATACAGGAGTCCAGTTTTTTTTTGTGTTAAAATAGATTTTGTTGGGCCTCCCGCGTGGTCTAGTGGTTTCAACGTCCGACGCTGGCCACGGCGACCAGGGTTCGATTCCCCATCGCGCCAGAGTCGGCTCTGGCCGGGAGTGCCACCGGGGCAGCAATTGGCTGTCCGCCCCAGGAAGGGGGGAGGGAAGCTGACACACACAGTTCGCTGGGCACAGGAGTGGTTCTGGGGTACCGGAATTACAGTCGACAGCTCGGCGAGTGCTGTCTCAGAGGAGGCAGCGCATCGCCATTGTCACTGCCGGTCACAGGGCTACAGCAGCGAACTACGAGGGAGGGGATTGACCTGAGCACAGCGGGAGTAATTAGCTACCAAATTGGGAAAAAAACTGGGAAAAATCTGAAAAATAAATGGATAAAAATTGTAAAAAAAAAAAACGTATTTAGTATCGCCTGGGTTCACAGGTGTTTTCTTTTAATTTTTTGAATTTTTTAATTTCAGATTTTCCCCGGTTTTTTACCCAATTTGGTAGCCAATTGTACCCTCTATTTTATTCTCAATTCCCCACCCCCACGAGTCCGCCGCCCATCCTCCGGGAACTAGATACACATTCCTGGACCTATTTCCCCGCCTTCTTTCGAGACGGAGATCTTCCACAGACTCCATTAACCTTCTCCTCGACGGACTCGTGCCGGCTCTCCCTCCCCCTTCCCCCGGAGGCGGACAGCCAAATGCCGCCTCCGATCGGGCTGACGACCAGGGCCGGTCTGGTAGAAACGCGGGTTTCGATCCGCGTCTCTGACGGGCAGCGCACACCACTCCAAAGCGTGGTGCACTAGACCGCTGGGCCATCCGCCAGCCACAGGTGTTTTTAAAATAATATATAAACTATATATTCATTACAGCGCGTTTCATAGCTCGTCCAAAAACATGAGAGCACCTCCCGTTTTGTGCCTTAGAGCCCCCAGGGGCCACAGTCACACCTGAGTGGAAGGAGCGTATGCAGGGGCCAGTGGCCCCCATCTCAAAGTCACAACACACTTTTCCTCACACGTATCTACCTGTACAATCCGCCATACCTCTCATCCCTGCTCAAGGACTGTATCGGCACGCCGCATCAGGGCTTTTACACAGACTCCATGCCATTACTGTATTACTGGGACTTGCTGAGTCATTTCTTTATTGCACTGGTCCTTAAGCTTGTCGTCTAAAAAAATGTATTTTCTTTCTTTTTTTTCCTCTCTGTTTTCTTGGATGAAACTGTGTTTTGTGTTAATTTACTCAATCTGAGATGAGTTCTTATCTAGAATATTCTGTGATTGAGTTTCTACCTTTTTCATCTTCTAACTCACGATCCTGATGACTTTAATGACTTCCTGTGCCCACAGTAAATAGAGTATTGTGCAAAAGAAAACAAAACCAACTGTTTGTTCATTTGAATTGCAAGTGATATCAAATGAAAGACTCTTTTTGTCTAGACACCATTTCTGTCCATGAAATAAAGAACATATCCTGTGTTTTTTTTGTTGTTTTTTTAATAAATTTATTTCTGATTTTTCCCCCGTTTTTCTCCCAATTTAGTAGCCAATTATACCCTCTATTTTATTTTCAATTCCCCACCCTCACGAGTCCGCCGCCCGTCCTCCGGGAACGAGATTCGTATTCCTGGACCTATTTCCCCGCCTTCTTTCGAGACGGAGATCTTCCATGGACTCCATTAACCTTCTCCTCGGCGGACTCGTGCCGGCTCTCCCTCCCCCCTCCCCCGGAGGCGGACAGCCAAATGCCGCCTCCGATCGTGCTGATGACCAGGGCCGGTCTGGTAGAAACGCGGGTTTCGATCCGCGTCCATATCCTGTATGTTTAACTGCGGTTATTGGCGTTGAATCAGCTGTAATGTCAGCAGATACACAGTGTAATTATGCAGCATTTTAAAGACATGGTTACAATGTTAAAGGAAGTGTTTTAGAACCCTTAAATTGGTGGTGTGTGGAAGTGTGGTATGAATGTTTGTGATCTGAAAAGCATTTCACAGAGTATAATATATATATATATTATATATTATAGTATTATATAGTTTATAGAGTTGAGAAGAATCATAGTTTTGAAACTAGAGAGGATGAGGTGTATACTCAGGGGGGCACATAAGTGGTACGCCAGTACGCATTCACGTCCTCAAACGTTAATCACGTACCAAGCGAGACGACAAACTTTTTAAACATACACGTTTGATCAGTCCATCACTGGTAACTTAATTAACTAGTTAAAGTTGCGTATGTTTCAAAAGTTTGTCGTCTTGCTTGGGGGTATTCAAATCCTGATTTCACTAATTAGTTTACCTCCTTGGTCCAGGAAGCGAGCTGATTAGTGAAATCAGGTGGTGTAGTGCGTGGTTGGAGCAAATACCTGCAGACACTGCGGCCCTGGAGGCCTGGGTTTGACTCTGCGGCCCTGGAGGCCTGGGTTTGAGTTCCCCTGCTGGAGGTGTTTGTGCTCAAAATGTAGTTCTGTGCTGAAGTGCAAGTGTAACACCTGCTGTGTCCCACACCTCTCATTGTGATCATTACTAATTAATGATCAGTATTCATTAATTATCAGTATTAATTGATGGCCGTTGCTCTTGGGTCCCTGGTCATCAAATGTATCCTCTAATTGTCCATTTTCATCTAATGAATTTCACCTGTTTATGAAATGTGCTATTTTAACATCAGCTGTTTTTACAATTCTCCTAATGCTGTTCAGGTGGGTCTTCACCCTGGCTGTGTGTCATTGGTTGACACTGATTGGCAATAACCGATAATTTACCACATCCTGCCATCAATTATCAATGAACCAAAAGCACATAAATAATGTCTGCGTAGAGTTGTGGGGTTCCGCCCTGATGAGGGCATTCTGGGCCTGTACGCGTGGAGCGGCTGCAGTCTTTTAAGATGTCTTCTAACCGATGCGCCCGAGTTACAAAGGCTTTTTAACTAAACCTCCAAGCAGGTGTGCCTTGGACATTTCTGGATGTGCCCTGCTATCCATTACATTTGACATTTTAGGCATTTAGCAGACCCTCTTATCCAGAGCGACTTGCACAGTTTACTTTTCTTTACATACAATCCATTTATACAGCTGGATATTTTACTGAAGCAATTCAGGATAAGTACCTTTAGCTCAAGGGTACAACGCTAGTGCCCGAAACCTGGGAATTGAACCAGCAACCTCTGAGTTATAACAGGGTATCTGCAGGTTTAGCAAAGTCAGATTTAAGGCTTTTTTAATACTTTTTTAATGCCACTCAGAATGAAATTTAATACCAATTTCACGATAACAAAATGGCAAAAATCACGCAACGACACCAATTAGTTTAGGTTTAGGGACAAATTTGTCCAAAGATGTTTATTAAAACATAAAGGGGTAACTGGATTGGATGAAACAAAGGGGTGAGACAAACATAAATAACAAAAATAGAAAATAATAAATTAAAACATCCAAATACATTCAGTGTCATCCAGGGCAGGAATTTCACCAGTATCTGGCCTGCTGCACCTGCAAAAAAAATTAAGCGTAATGTGACCTCACTGGTCTTGGTCCCCCCACTGGCTGTGGTCTCTTCCCTGCTTCTATTCTTTATTGTAAAAATGAAACAGCAGCCTATTGCGATTCAGATTTTCTTTTGCCTTATGGACCACTGCATAGGGACCATTGATGGGCCTAGCATTGAGACTGCCATATGTGTAGTCACTTGGGGGGCATGTATCTCAGTTCTGTGGCCCTCTTCTCCAATTCTCTCAGATTGCTCCTGCTGCAATAGTTCCAGAAACTTAAAGTTCACATTTGGGCCGTCCATTGAGACTGACAGGAGCTTTCACATGTCCATCTGCTCTGCACATTCCTGAAGATTAAATGAGAATAATATATGAAGCATATAACATCTTAATAATACACTGATCATATTTATAGCACTTTATGTACTGTCTTTTTACAAGCTTATAGTGCTCCAATATTTTAGCTAACGTTAGATAATTTCTCACTACTTACTTTGAAATGGTGCAGTAGATCTCGAGCTGTTCCATGCCCCATGAACTGCGAACCCAGGTATCTGGACCGAACTTGATCTTTGTCCCAGTAGCGCACATGAAGGTCCAGTTGTTTTGTTTTCGTGGTTTGGTTGAGGCTCTCATCGAACATCAATACAAACGTGTCCTTGTTTACATCCGCGATTAGATTATTTCGGCCAATCCAAACCTCGGGGAACATAGCACGGAATACCTCTTGTAAGATATTGAACTGTAGGCAGACGGGTAAATGTCACAATTACAAAGGATCTGTGCGGCCAAATGGAGACAGTCATTGACCTATGAATAGGTGATTGAGAGGAAGAGACAGAGGAACTCCTGAAACCAAGAATGACCAGTAGAATACATAGATAGGTGATCAACCAGCTACTCAGGTCAACCATTTAGACTTGATTAACAATACAATAGACTGTTTCCTGGCTAGGCCCCGGGAACTGAATAAATCACACCCCCCTAGTAATGAGCAGATTGATTGATTTAGGGATGCCAGACACTGGTTTCCCTAAATCAATCACATTATCTCCAAATACACATTTCTGTTTCCCGCCTCAGAAGAACAAAGCCCAAAAAGAGTATTTAGAGTCATTCAGTTGGGAGAAGGACATTCAGACGAACTCCGCTGAGTCCAGAGTGCTTGCTGGTATTCTTGTATTACCTGTCATTTACTTTGTCACTGTCGCTACCGAAATAAAACCTTCTTCATCAAGATCAGAGTGCTCCCGTATTTCTTACAATTGGCGAGCCAGCCAGGAGGGAATTTCCGAAGAAAACTGTGGATAAAGGTAAGAAATTGGTTTCTTTCTTTATAGCGTTGGTTTTAAAATAGGAAGTATCCCCTCTTTTAAAGAATCTTAAGTATTAAAAGGACACTCTGTTTGGGAACTTTATTTGGTAACTGGCAGGAGGAGTTGTAATTCCGAAGTACTGGAATTTGTGGATCCTAAAGCAGCTGGATCCTAGGAATACTGTGCTCGACGTACTGAGGTAGTGTTCTGTAGTTCTGCGTAGAGGCAGGGTAATGCTAAAGAGAACGGCCCTAAAGTAATTGGACTGTAGGAATTTGCTGGGCCCGAAGCACTGGGACAGTGATTTCAAGTTTGTCATTTATAGGCCGAAAGTAGAATTCTGTAGAATTAACTGGATCCGAAGTACTGGGACGTTGATTCTAAAATTGATGCGTAATTCCTAAAGTAATTGGAATAGTTTGAGTTGGCTGTGTCCGAAGCACTGGAACAGCAACTACGGTTTATTGTGTGGCAATTCCTAAAGTAATTGGAATAGTTTGAGTTGGCTGTGTCCGAAGCACTGGAACAGCAACTACGGTTTATTGTGTGGTAATTCCTAAAGTAACTGGAATACTAGAGTTTGCTGGGTCCGAAGTACTGGACCGCAACTCGGTACAGTAATTTGTTATCCTAAAGTAACTGGGTAAAGTTGTGCCCGTCATATCCTAAAGTAACTGGGTAGTGGGAAACATTATAGTAGAGTATATAGGAGCCGTTGTCACAGTTATGGAAGCTTTAATTGTTCGGTACATTGCAAAGCATGCACGACGCGACGTGATGGAGGGAATAGAAAATCAATTTAAGCCATACGAGTGGGCATCATCCCAGTTTGATAATCATCCGAAAATGCCGAAAAATAAGAAAGGAAAGGTTGCTGTAGCATTACAAGCAGTGTTGGCTGCATACAAAATGAGCAAGGAAAGGCTGTGTGCATTAGAAACTGAAAACCGGGAGCTTCAGGACCAGATTGCTGAAAATACCATTTCAATTAAAGGTTACCAGGCAACGGTTGTGCTTAACACAGAGTTCCAAATAGAATTCAGAAAGGAGGCAACTGACTTAAAAGTTAAAAATCTGAAGTTGGAGTCAACCCTAGAGAAAACCGTACATGAATTAGAGCGAGCGCGGAGTGCTTATGACTACTTGATTAGTAAATGCACAAATCGGACTCCAAAGAATCAGGCCAGTGATTTAAACCAGGTAGAAAAGTACAAGAAAGCGATTAACATGCTGCATGGACACATTTCGGCTATTGGGATACCACTTCCTGAAGGGGCAGAGGAAGATTTGCACGAGTGGGATTGCAGTAGTGATAATGACTCACACATAACATGGGAGGGTTGGGACAATAGTTCAAATCACACCCTAAAGTTTCCAATGGCACCAGTCCACCAGACCACCACCATTCGCCCAGGGCAGGGGGAAGATGAGGCGCATACAGTCACTACCACAACAATTAAACCACTAACCCCTGGCGAAATTGAGTCGTTGAGCAAAAATATTGGCAAATTTGAACCGGCGGAACGGGATCCGCTCGAGTTCCTTGCAACCCTTGAACGTGCAGTAGATTTGCATAGGCTCACGGATGCTGACGCTTGTGTTATGTTGATTGCTTGTCTTCCCCACGCATTGGCTAGCGCTCTTCCTCAGAATGTTCACAAAAAAGACGCTGATAAAGATTTAAGGAAAACGGGTCTATTGGACGTATTAGGGACACGGGCTGTTGATTGGGAGAAAATCAGAATGGTTACAATGCAACCAGGGGAACATCCTGCTGCATATGCATCTAGATTGTGGGAAGCTTTCACATCTTACAGTGGCATGCCTAATTTGACTCAACAAGAACCCATGTTCAAATCAGCACTGATTGCACAAAGTGACACCAACACACGTAAGGCTTTGGCCCTTCTCATAGATTCTAATACAACACATTCAAACATTCTCATAAAGATGACCCAGCTTTACAACTCCACTAATGATACTGTTAGAGAAAGTAAGAAAAAACATCCTGTAGCAGTGATTGGGAGCAAACCATTCCACAACACTGAAACCAAGAAAAAGGTATCATGGAAAAACGAAGGTTATGTGCCTAATGATGTTAGGCAACAAAGGGGGGATAGGCCCCCACCATTTAATTCGGAAGGGGTTATTGTTTGTTATTCATGTGGTAAGAGTGGACACATAGCAAGGGAATGTAACTCCTCTCACAGCAAAGGACCCAGCTACATAGATTTAAATAAAACACTCAGTGACATACAGTCAGCCATTACAAAGCTAAGCACAGAGAACAAAGATCTACACTCAGCAATGGAAAAACTAAGTCAACAATACAATAAAATGTACTATGACAACCAGGTGAAAGAACATAAATTTGAACTGGGTGAAGAAATCATGGTGAAGAACTATCATCACGAAGGACCCTGGAAAGGGCCATGTACAATAGTGGATAAATGTGGAGAATCCATATACAAGGCCTCTTACAAAACGAGCAAAGGAACGTCCAAACTGAAATGGTACCATGTGGACCAATTGAAACCATATAAAAAAAGCATAATCCCAGATACAGGGATTAAAAAAAAAAAAGGTGGGGGCCTTCATTATTGTTCTTTCTACATTCTTTAATAACAGATTCCAGGAGGTGGGAGTTTCTTCAAGCAGTTCTTCTACCAGTTCTGGTAATGATGCAAGAATGTCCAGAGCAGCGGCCAGCACCACCATCCGGAGTGATTACCAGGCCACACCCAGGGTCCTGATAAACAACATCCAGTGGGTCCATGTGCCAGTCCTGATCAACATGACAGCATGGTCTCCAGATCTGGACAAGAACTGCAAAGGGAGAGTGTGACAGGGATGTACAAGGACCTCCTGACGACTGCGTTCCTGAGATATCACGACACAGTGGATACATATTATCACACTGACAGCCCAAAACCTGCATCAACTGGCCGAAAGCTATTGGGCTTCCTGGAAGGTGTTCTGGGAGCCGCTGGAACAGGTTTGGGTGTGTCAAATTGGATTGATGCACAACAATTGAAAACTAATTAACTGAAACTGAAGGAGATGATCGCTACCCAGATTCTCAAGATGGATGCTTTCTTACAGGAAGGGTGTATTTGTATGTTTAATTCTTGTCTTGGTTCAGTGTGTTCTTATTTATTGTATGTGTTCCATTCTGAAACGGAAAAATATCTCATTTACAAACGACCTTGTCAAACTGGCACCTTGGTTTAGGGGGTCCTCACTCTCTCCCGGTCCCAATCCCTAGTGGGTAGATTGATTGAACAAAAGAGCACCCCATTGTAATTGTGATAAGATCAGTCAGAGCCGGACAGTATCCAGCATGATGCCAGTGTAAAGATGTTGATCCAAAGACGGGTAAGATCCTTCGCTAGGAGGAGGACAACCTAAGGCAGGATAACATCGCCTCGGATGCACAGAATATTCATGCCAGTGGAAGAGGTGTTGCTCCCATGACGGGTAAGACTCTTCAGGATGTGAGAGAGCAACCTAAGACAGGACAACATCGCCACTGATATGTGATGCTTTTATGTTAAGACAAGCATCAAAGGGGGGACTAAGATATTGAACTGTAGGCAGACGGGTAAATGTCACAATTACAAAGGATCTGTGCGGCCAAATGGAGACAGTCATTGACCTATGAATAGGTGATTGAGAGGAAGAGACAGAGGAACTCCTGAAACCAAGAATGACCAGTAGAATACATAGATAGGTGATCAACCAGCTACTCAGGTCAACCATTTAGACTTGATTAACAATACAATAGACTGTTTCCTGGCTAGGCCCCGGGAACTGAATAAATCACACCCCCCTAGTAATGAGCAGATTGATTGATTTAGGGATGCCAGACACTGGTTTCCCTAAATCAATCACATTATCTCCAAATACACATTTCTGTTTCCCGCCTCAGAAGAACAAAGCCCAAAAAGAGTATTTAGAGTCATTCAGTTGGGAGAAGGACATTCAGACGAACTCCGCTGAGTCCAGAGTGCTTGCTGGTATTCTTGTATTACCTGTCATTTACTTTGTTACTGTCGCTACCAAAATAAAACCGTCTTCATCAAGATCAGAGTGCTGCCGTATTTCTTACACTCTCCTACCCCGTCATTGCCATTGTAGGACTGGTGCTTCGTGACAGTGTTCAGAACCCACCGTACCTCAGCTTCAAGCGTCGGCGTGGAGCCGAATGTTGTCCGGACTTCTGTTCGTGCAATGTTGTTGGTGTTGCAGGTCGTCCTACCTGAGATGGCGCAGTTGAAGTGAAGGCAGGGGCCAAAAAGAAATGCGAAATACTAGTCGTTTGCAGGCGGGTTTTATCAACGATTTATGCTTGGCGCTCTGCATGTGCGATTCGACTGCTTTCACCCCCATCGTCCCGAGTTTAAAATCTTTTTTGCAGTTTGCAGCGGGCCTCATGATCGTCTTTGACTGGGACCAACCATGGCGCAAACACTGGGTTATCGAGCCAGTTCTCATTACATTTGCACTTTCCCATAACGAGTGCAAATGCTTAAGTTAAGTTAGCTAATTTAGCTTGTTGAACTTGAATATTGTGGTCGAGAGTCGACTCCGTTGCTGAAATAGTTCCCCAAACATAAGGACCTCTGTTGGTTCCGCTCATTCCGGTCTGCGTGGCGCTACAAAACGGTAAATAAAAATCTCCGACTTTATCTCCGTTACCCGCTTTTCCCCCAGATTTCACAATGAAACATAAAATGACAAATCCACATTTTTATCTTTCCTGTCTATGCCATTTTTAAGACCTCGGAAAGATGGATTTAAGACATTTTAAGACCAATTAAGGCCTTTATTGTTGATAAACAAATTTAATACTTTTTAAGGATCCGCGGACACCCTGTATAAACCCAGTTCCCCCTAACCATTACACTACACTGCCACCCTACCCAAAGAGCGCTGTACTTTATAGACTTTAGAGCTTTTTCAGTAAAGAGATTATTATTACTTTTTTTTAACAGTCTGTTGCATTTAACTCTTCTCTTGCTTAAATGCTAAATCACATGCTGTTTTTTTACAATAGTTTTTGATTTGCATCCTGTTAGTGTGAGGATGAGCCCCACGGCCTGCAGATTTTTTTCCAGTTTTTCTCCCAATTTGGTAGCCAATTACACCCTCTATGAAATTAGATTTACCCCCCACACGAGTCCGCAGCTCATCTCTATGAGGCAAGCTAATTCTCCGAGGGCAGCGAACTCCGCTTCCTTCGAGAAGGAATTCGCCCCCACCCACATTCTGGTTTCCTTTACGTGCTTCACAGCGGACCCGAGCTGGCTCACCCTCCCCCCCTCACCCTGGGACGGACAGCCAAACACCGCCCCCGATCGGGGCTGACGACCAGGGCCGGTCTGGTAGAGACAGGTTTAGAACCGCGACTAGGTTTTAAAACCACTCCCGTGTGAATCAACATCAACATCAATCCCAACGATTCAATGAATTTGACTGCGAAGCCAAACTCTGAATTGTCGAAACATTCCCACGGTCAGCCACTGGGGGTCAGTATTGTGCTAGCAATATTGGTTTTGACCTGAGAGAAGGGTCTGGGGACACCCAGCAAATTGGAAAGAAATATATTTTTTGATCATTTTCTTCATTATTTTTCCACATTAAATAAATTATATACTTTTATATAAATTACATACTTTCAGATACAAAAAAAAAAAAACCTTGTGTTTGGTTGACACATCCTTGCTAATACTTGGTGATCATCATAATGATTTAATATTTATATTGTGCTAAATTCTAAATACAGATATTTTCTGTAATGGCATCACGATTTAGACCTGCTCCCATCTGTGTTGCAGCCTGTAGTGGGCGTTGGATGCATGTGTCAAAGGTCAGCCGTGTTATTGAGCTGGACCTCAGCCGCAGAGCGGTGTGGTGGGTCGTGGGATTCTGGTTTTAGAGCCCTGGTTTAGAGAGAATATCCTGCAGAAACCCAGAGCAACAACAATGTTTACTGGGATTCAAAAAAGCTTGATTTTAATTGAGTTCCTCAAACAGTTCCTTCAATCAAGTAGCGAGACGATATAATTCAACCGCATAACACATCTGAGCAGAACCTGAGTGTAACGGAACATTACGTTACACATTAGGGCATTACGCTCTCGGGAAATTATGCACTTCCTCCTGGGAATTCAAAGTTATGCAAGTTTCCATTGAAATGAAAAAGTTTAGCTGAACTACATTTGACATTTTTACATTTTAAACATTTAGCAGATGCTCTTATCCAGAGCGACTTGCAATATGTGCATTAATACAGAATGGTCATGTTGATGTGAAGAGAGAAACAAACGACAACAGTGGTAACCAAGAAATATAAAAGATTTATTTCAGCTTCAAATTAGCATACAGATTAACAAGGGCCAGAAAATACAAAAGCCTAATGCAGACACACCTACAGTACAGCCACTTACAGCTGCTCAATACAGCTTTACACAATAATCAATGCATTTAGAAATATGTGTTCAAACAAAAGCCTTGAATGTCATTTTGACTATTTCATCAGCTTCATATTTATAGAAATTTTCCACCCATGGTCTCATGTCTTCTCTGACAGAAAGATGGAGGGAGATTTAACACAGGAAACAGAGACACACAGAGACACAAGCAGAGTGTGATACAAGTGATCTGAGGCTTTAGTTCACAGTCTCTGGGGCGGCAAAAGAGCTTTTAGTCGCTTATTTCATTTTACAAATATATTTCTTGAGATCATTCTTTTCTTAGCAGGTGCCTTCATACAATATATTCTAAAACATAGCAGTTGCGTCATTACTGTAGTGAACCATTTACAGTATCCAGCTGAAGGAAATAAAGGCATCTATAAGCCCCTGATTATTGCTCTAATTTATATTTGCTCATCGATTATTTGATGATTTTGTGGATTTGCTGTGAGTAAAATATATTACACTTTATATAGTTTAAGTACTTTCAGCAAGCAGATAGATACATGCTTTACAGCATGAAGTTATGACACGGCATTAACCTACTGTCACTTCTGCAGAGAATAAGAGCATAATATTCTAATGATTACAGCTATTCTTTTAAATGCATTTTAAATCATTCATCTTTAAAAGATGATTTCAGAGAGGAAGTGCATCAGTCTCACAGACACTCCTCAGAAGCACATGGCAGCGTCCATCAACCCATCCAGCACCCTGCTGCCACCACCAAGCCGCTGCACAGTCTTCAGACCCGTAATATTCATCTGGCTGTCCCCTCGCCCAGAATCTGTAAGAGAAGCAGAGAGACTGAATGAGACACAGATGTGCTACTTCTCTATTGTTGCCTACAGGGATACTCTTTCACCCATCTATTGCTGTCTCTGTGACTGCACTGTGTGACTCTGCAGACTGTGAATAAGGATGCACAGGGTTTAGTCTGTGGAGACTCCTCTCTATGGGAGATAATACTGGACATTCCAGCATTTAAATCCAACATTCAAATGTTGTAAAGAAATATTTTAAAATATAATGCATTGATGTAAATTCTTTAAATTCTTTATATATATATTTTTTTAATTATGTTAACCGTGTAGCTGAAAATGTCCATAAATATTGTGTGACTCTGGGATGTGAGGTGGAGGTTAATGATGTTCCATACAGAGTTTATCTTCTGTCTGTGTATTGATCCCCTGTAATGTGTCTGTAAGATTTCTTACGCTTTATCTTTCTGCAGAGGGGTTCCATCCACCCAGAGCCAGGTCCCCTCTGTTTCTGAGTCACTCAGTCCAATCCAGTAAGCACCTCCTGTGTGTTTGTAGATGAAGTCCTGAACAAAGACAGAATGACTCACCACTCACTGTGCTGACAGAGACACTGAGGCTGTGTTCGCCAATTTGTTCAACACACTATATAGTGCACTATTTAGGGAATAGGGAACGGTTTCGAACACAGCCTGAGACAACAACATCAAACACATCAGATTTTAAGAGCCGGCAAGTTATCAGGAACATAAGTATATGTTTTATATATAAAAAAATTATATAATAATAATAATAATAATAATACATTATATTATTATAATTATATACATTTTTTTATATATATATATAAATTGTTATATATATAACATGTATATAATGTTATATATATATATATAACAAATATATATACAAAGCCTACTTATCAATCTATATTGTTAATGTTCTACCCACCACCCGCTCACTTATTCATCCATTCATTCAGTGTCTTACCTGTTCCTCTTTACTCTCTATAATCACCAGGTCAGCTCCCTGTTTAAGGCAGTCACTGCGACTGTCATTCCAGCTCTTCATCACAGTAGAGAAGTAGTAATACTCGGAGTTTCTCTGCTCCCAGCCCTCTGGACAGGGTTTACACACTCTCTCTGTACAGAAATAACAGGCAACAGTTTTCTATCAATGACCTATAAGCACCAAACAGTATACTTTCAACTAAGAGGTAAGAAAAATAAGTAAAAGTGCTCTTTGACAGACAGAGTAGCACCACTCACTCTGTGATCTGAGGGGACAGTACTGATCCAGAACGGGGAATTTCACTACCACAGCATCAAAGTCTGTCTGTAGCTGGTCTTTCTGTGTATTCAGGCTGTCGTAGTCTCTCTGGAGCTGGTCTTTCTGTGCATTCAGGCTGTCGCAGTCTCTCTGTAGCTGGTCTTTCTGTGTATTCAGGCTGTTGTTGTCTCTCTGGAGCTGGTCTTTGTCCAGGGTGCTGTTATTGGCTCTTAATGGTTCCTCCACACATCCCATTGAACAGTTCTGAGATGCACTCGTATCTAATTCACAAAGGGGAAAAGGCACTGTAAATACAAGAACAGATCAACAATCTCCATTTATTAGAGAATAAAATGATCAATTAATTTCATACTTCACCACTGTATGAAAAAGCCACCATGTATCAATTGTATAATACATACAATTTAGTCAATCTATGAAAAAATAATCTTAAAACCATATCACGTTGACCACAAACATCATCTGCTAAAAGTGAGCTTTTTCCTCTAAGGCATAGAATCTTGTTTTAGAGGACCAAGTTCCAATGCCAGTCTCCGATTGGAACCGGGTGTTGTGGTCAGATGAGACCAAAGTTAGCTTTTTGGCCATGCACACCAGCAATGGGTTTTTGCGTCAGAAGGACACTTACAGTGGGTTCGAAAGTATTCAGACCCCCTTAAATTTTTCACTCTTTGTCATATTGCAGCCATTTGCTAAAATCAATTAATTTCATTTTTTTCCTCGTTCATGCACACACAGCACCCAATATTGTCAGAACAACACAGACTTGTAGAAATTTTTGCAGATTTATTACAAAATAAACACTGAAATATCACATGGCCATAAGTATTCAGACCCTTTGCTGTGACACTTGTATATTTAACTCAGGTGCTGTCCAATTCTTCTGATCATCCTTGAGATGGGCCTACACCTTCATTGGAGTCCAGCTGTGCTTAATTATATTGATTGGACTTGATTTGAAAAAGCACACACCTGTCTATGTAAGGTCCCACAGTTGACAGTGCATGTCAGAGTAAAACCAAGCCATGAAGTCCTAGGAACTCTCCATAGACCTCCGAGCTAGAATTGTGTTGAGGCATAGATCTGGGGAAGGGTATAAAAACATTGCTAAAGCATTGAAAGCACCCAGGAGAACAGTGGGCTCCATCATTGTGAAATGGAATAAGTTTGAAACCACCACAACTCTTCTTAGAGCTGGCCGTCTGGCCAAACTAAGTAACCGGGCAAGAAGGGACATGGTCAGGGAGGTGACCAAGAACCCAATGGCCACTCTAAGAGAGCTTCAGAGTTCCTCTGCAGCGATGGGAGAACCTGGTAGAAGGACAAACATCTCTGCAGCACTCCCATCAATCAGACCTTTATGGTAGTGGCTAGACGGAAGCTACTTCTGAGTGAAAGGCATATGACAGCCCACCTGGAGTTTGCCAAATGGTACTTAAAGGACTCTAAGAGCATCAGGAAAAAGATTATCCGGTCTGATGAGACACAAATTGAATTTGCCTGAATGCCAAGTGCTACCATAAAGGTCTGATTGATGGGAGTGCTCTGACATGCACTGTCAACTGTGGGACCTTACATAGACAGGTGTGTGCCTTTCCAAATCAAGTCCAATCAATATAATTAAGCACAGCTGGACTCCAATGAAGGTGTAGGCCCATCTCAAGGATGATCAGAAGAATTGGACAGCACCTGAGTTAAATATACAAGTGTCACAGCAAAGGGTCTGAATACTTATGGCCATGTGATATTTCAGTGTTTATTTTGTAATAAATCTGCAAAAATTTCTACAAGTCTGTGTTTTTCTGACAATATTGGGTGCTGTGTGTGCATGAACGAGGAAAAAAATGAAATTAATTGATTTTAGCAAATGGCTGCAATATGACAAAGAGTGAAAAATTTAAGGGGGCCTAAATACTTTCCGAACCCACTGTATGTCGCCTCCCGCGTGGTCTAGTGGTTTCAACGTCCGACGCTGGCCACGGCGACCGGGGTTCCATTCCCCAGTCCGCGCCAGAGTCGACTCTGGCCGGGAGTGCCACTAGGGGGGCAATTGGCTGTCCGCCCCAGGGAGGGGGAAGGGAAGCCGACACAGTTTGCTGTGCACAGAAGTGGTTCAGGGGTGCCGGAGTTACAGTCAACAGCATGACAAGCGCCGTCTCGGAGGAGACGATGCTTCGCCTTTGTCACTGCCGGTCACAGGGCTATGGCAGCAAACTACGAGGGAGGGGATTGACCTAAGAATAGAGGGAGTAATTGGCTACCAAATTGGGAGAAAAACGGGATAAAATCAGACACAAATTTTAAAATTTGGACACTTATGTTGAACAGCCCTGTCCCTATGGTGGATCTTTGATGTTTTGTGTTTTTTGCATCTTGGTTTTCGTTAAGGTCAATAGAATCATGAAATCCAGCGGTACATCGCCTTTGTCACTGCTGGTCTCAGGGCTACGGCAGCGAGCTCACAATACGAGGGGGTTGACATGAAAAGAGAGAGGGTGTAATTGGCTACTAAATTGGGAAAAAAATGGGACACAGACACACACACACACACACACACACACACACACACATAGTGACAGTGTATCACACTCACAGTTAACACACACACACACACACTGACAGTGTATTATACTCACAGAGGACTATGGCGGGAGTCAATAAGAGAGCACACAGCACCACACACCCTCCAGCCAGTCTGTAGGGATGTGAGCTTTGTCCACTTGTCTCTGTGTTCACAAACATTAGCAGGGATAAAACAGTTAGCATCTGTCATTATTACAGCCTGAACATACATGAGTGACGCCCCTGTCAACATTACCCTGTTTATACACACTGCAGAGAGGGTTTCCATCTGGCTTTCAGATATCTGACCCCAGAAAATCCACTTTAACACATAAACTCTATCTCACTCTTAAACAGCAGTAACAAGAGCTCTATAATACACTCTACAGGTGTCCTTACCTGTGTGCTGAGCTCCTGGGCTGTTGTGTGAGGTCTGGCCCACTGTGCTGTACACATCCTGGTCTAGAGAAACAAGCCCAATGTATATACCCTCTGACGTGTTTGTGACTGTAGGTGTATCCATGGTTTGGACTGTCAAAATGAAGGTTCTCTCTGTTGAGCGTTTGTCACTGCTGCGTGCCTGTTCTGTGGGTGTTACTGCAGCCTGCACTATTTTATATGAAGCAGGATGCGGTCCTGAGGGGAGAAGAAGTGTGTCAGGCCATACGTAGCTGTGAGTGAGGAGGAAGAATTGTGATCAGGGTCAGGGTACTGAGGTGCAGGAGGGAAGCTGGGGATCAGAGGAGAGAGGTGAGGGGTGAAAATAAGCAGGACTCGACTGGAGAAGAAGGGGATTCACTCACACCAAAACAAAACTATTAGTAGATTCATCACATTACATTTTGAATATATGTAAGATGAAGGCTTTAGTAATCCATAAAATGTAAGATTGTTCTCAGTTTTATTTTGCTCATCCATGACGCTGGATCCATGGTGTTAATCCACTCATTTCCCCAGTTTAATGCCCTCACATGCCTACTGTCTCTGTAGAACACTCATATAATTTTCAAGGTGAGAATTTGGTTATTTGTCGTCCTTCTGTTTTGTGTTGTTATTGGTTGTAATATTAGTTATTGGTTTTGATGTTTTGTTTTAAAAATGAAAATTTTTATTGCCTGCTTTAGTAGAACTGATTCTGTCTCATTCTGTCCAATGAAT
The DNA here is from genome assembly GCA_029706075.1 of Aldrovandia affinis. Lineage (NCBI taxonomy): Eukaryota > Metazoa > Chordata > Actinopteri > Notacanthiformes > Halosauridae > Aldrovandia > Aldrovandia affinis. The sequence goes on along the minus strand of JAINUG010000357.1, from coordinate 9,180 downwards.
GTTCATATTTCACTCTTTTCATAATGCAGAGTTATAGTGAAGTTGCACTAATGTTACTCCCTTTCTCTCAGTCTCTGTCTCTCTCCCTCTCTCTCTCTGTCTGTCTGTCTCTCTCTCTGTCTCTCTCTCTGTTGGAGCCACAATTGACCTTTAAGTTGATTTGGTTACAGTTTTTCTCAATTGTTTAAAGATGTTTTCTGAAACTATAGCTCAATTTTTCTAAACACAAAACTGAAAAGAGTTAACCATTTTGGCAAAACTCCACAAATCTCTTGCAAAATGAAACACTGCACTCAAAACCATGTTCTCTCTTCTCAAAACTGATTCTTTCCACCAAAACGATACACATAGCTATCATATGAATATCTCTTACAGAGCATCAATTAAACACTGGTGTAATAAATGTAAAACACTACCATCAAAATACTGTTTATATATGTTTTGGCTTCATGAGGCCATGTTACATATTCAATTGTATGAAATTGTGTTGAAATTGTTTCCTTTTTCTCCTTTAAGGTTTAGGTTTTTTTTTGTCTCAAAATAGGTAGCAATTGTATAGTACAGTATAAAGACTGTTGCCATATTGCAGTGGCGGGCCATGCATTTCACACCTAGGCCTTCAGTATTTCTTCTATTTCTTCTAAGAAGGAAGAAAACGAGATAATAAGCGAAGACGGAAAAAACCCGAAATGTTTAACTTCCCGAAGTGCATGACAAGAGTGGATCTCTAAATAAACGGAATAAAGACAGACAGGGACCAGAACGTGACAGAACGATGAAAATGCAAAACGGAATAAAGAATAACGAATCAGGACTGATGAAAAATAAACAAAGTACAAAAACCAACAGAACCGACACTCAGAACTTGACACGGGGTGCTACAGCTGCGACACACATACAAAAACATCAATAATAACCTCATAAAATTGCAATATTATTTAGGAAAATAGCAACATTTTACTCACCAAAAATCCTTATTATTTGTACACAAAATCCATCCTCCTTTCTTTCCTCAAAAAGAGTTCAATTACTCTGTCGTACAGATTATCCGTGTGTTTCAGTTCCATCAAGAAGTCCTTTCTATCGCCATCGAAGCTAATGCTGAAAGTCGAGCCTGCCCTGTCGTATTTCTGGCACAAGTTTTAATTCGCTTTAGGCTGAAAATGTCCGCTCAAATGTCTGAATCACAGACTTCCCTGGCTGCGCTGCTTCCAGACGTGTATTTTCATATTAAAGCATTTAACCAATCACATTACATCATAGTCAGACAGTCTCTGACTATCCAATCAAAGGGTGTGAATACGCTGACGTTACCTAGGCCTGCTAGAAGGCCTTGGTGTCCCCAACTCAAAATCTGATTGGTTGAAGCAACAGTTTGATCAACACTTATTTTATGCTACAGGGCCTGCAGAACAGATTGTGAAGGCCTACAGGCAGATTTCTTTGACCCTGGCAACAAATGATGGCTGAAATGTGATTGGTTAAATGCTTTAATATGAAAATACACGCCTGATGCAGCGCAACAGGGGAACAGCTATGAAAGGAAGCGAACAGACCATTTGGAATTATTTAATAAGTATTCATGGACAAAATATAATTAACATCAGTCTGTGATTCAGATATTTTTTAGGGCAGCAGAGAAGGCCTTGCAGGCCCTGACGGCCCACCACTGCCATATTGTAATACAATACTGTGAATATATCATATAAATATTGCATTGACACAATCATTGTATCAGAATAGGATACAGTGTACATTTGTCTATCCAATGAGCTCCAATTGGGCTAAACTCACAACCCTGCTTCCCAGAGTCACACTGTAAACTTATAGTTGATACTGCAATATTGTTAGAGTTCTGAGAATACACAAATGTTACCTATTTTGGCAAAACTCTGTGAAATCAGTGCACAAATACAAAAAGGTAACAAAGCAAATATTTATTTGTTACTGTAAAATACAGTAAAATGTTCAGCTGACAACAGACAGCAAAAATAAGAGAAGCCACTATACTCTCTGTCTCTCTCTCTCTCTCTCTCTCTCTCTCTCTCTCTCTCTCTCTCTCTCTCCCTCTTCCCCTCTCTATCTCTCTGTCTCTCTCTGTCTCTGTTTCTGTTTCTGTTTCTGTTTCTCTCTCCCTCTCCCCCCTCTCTCTCTCTCCCCCTCTCTTTCTCTCTCCCTTTCTCTTTGTCCCTCTGTCCCTGTCTCTCTCTGTTTTCGTGCTAATTATCCCCTCCCTCGTATGAGAACTTGCTGCCGTAGTCCGGCCAGTAGTGAGCGCTGCACTGCCTCCTTCGAGCCAGTGCCCGCCTAGGCCGAAGCCTGTCACCAACGCACAGGACCACACATATATGCAACGAGTCTTTCCTTCTGCTTTTATCCCTCCCCCCTCCCTGGGGTGGACAGCCAACTGCCTAGTGGCACTCCCGGCCAGAGCCGAAACTGGCGCGACCGGTGGAATTGAACCCCGGTCGCCGTGGCCAGCGTCGAACGCTCTTACCGCTAGACCTTCCCCTGCCTGATACACACTCTCTTCTGATTCACAGTGTAATTTATTTCCCTTTTCATTCACAAACTGTGAGTGGAGGAATTGCTCTCCACTGTGGTCCTCTGGAGGAACGGCGATGAGTGAACACAAGATCTTGTGTCGCTCACTAAATTAAGCTCCTGCTCACATCAAACCAGATCAAACAGCCGCTCGCTGGTGTTGAAAAGCTGGCTCCACTCGACTCCAGTCACTGCTCATCCACCCACGTTCTGGAGACTCCCTTACATGCTTCACGGTGGACCCGAGTCGGCTCACCCTCTCCCCTCCCCCTGGGGCGGACAGCCAAACACCCCCGCCCCCGATCGGGGCTGACGACCAGGGCCGGTCTGGTAGAGACGCGGGTTTCGAACCGCGACCCTGACAGGAAAGGTTAAACTTTTAATGTTACTTCAGACGTGAACATAATATCAGGGGAAATCCTTCCCCCTAAATGTTATAAATATAAACATGAGTTCAGTCTAGATGAGTGACGTTCTGTAGTCCTACACAGACACAACGTCCGTCTTTTGATTGCCTCACTGCTGCCGCTATGTGTCTCAGTGAGGCGTCCTTTAGTTTAAAGGAACCGCAGAAAGAATGGCCTGTTTCTGACTGTCGTTCAAGCTTGCAAAGCGTTTGTCCAAATCCTCCGTGTTCTCCTCTGCGTAATTGCGTGTTGAGGGGGCATCGTTTCTGTATTGCTTTGGTGCCCTGCACTGTCTCCAGAAATGTCCCGGTTTCCCACAATTACGACAGTTATTGCTACGTTTATCATTTGTGCGGTTATGTCCATGACTATTCAAAGCACGGATCTTACATTCTGTATCCAATTCAACCCTTCTAGCTGCTGATAAGAGCTGATCAAAGGTACTGGTTTCATCTTGCCAGTTGGGTTTGCTAAGCTTGGTGGTGGATCTTATTTCTAGCACCAATGCTTGCATAAAAGTCCTTTTGAGAGGACCACTTACACTGGAGGAAAAGTTATCACGCTTTATTTCTTTAATTCCTGAATGTCTTAAAAAGGTTTCAGAAAATCGTTCAGAAAAAAAACATCAACCGCCTCACCAGTCTTTTGAACACACGCTGCAACTTTTCCCCAATTCGTAGATGCGTTTGTAGCTTTCTGTATAAATTCCTCAATTACCTCCAATCCCTTGGCAAGATTTTGACCATCACCCTCCAACGCAATAGTAACAGACAAATTAAGTTTGTTAACCTCTGTGGGGGTTATCACTGTGGCCATCAACTGTACACCATCATACGGATGCAGACAATAAATTGTTTTCAAACGATTGATTTTAGCCCAGGTGTCCATGCCGGCAACACGCGGATGTTTTAAGTCCTGTGACCACTTGTCAATGTCTTGGGGCTTGGTCTGTTTGTGACTGACCTGAATTTCACCTGCTACCCGTCTTTGTGTTAACGCTCTTAACTGTGGCGCTACCGATGCCATGTCATTATCGGACGTTTCGCTGTCACTATCACTGCTGCTCCATTCTTCATTACGAGCTAAGATGACAGACTTCCTATCTTCGTAACGAGGTGGGGCAGAAGGCTGAACTGACCCGGCGAACATCCCCTCTCAGGAGCCAATGACTGTGCATTCTGCAAATGTTTTATCTGTTCTTTTAATGCAATTATTTATGTGTAGTAGTGTAGTGTGTCTTTATTCAGTCATCACACAATACAATAAATATAAACAGTCCGGACAATATAAACAAGGTAGTGACTGAAAAGGTATAGGCAGAAGCATGATGCTTATATATGCCTATCCTACATACTTATCAATTTAAGCTACCCTCCAAAAAATAATAAAAGAAAAGAAAAAAATAAAGTAAAGAAAATCATTTACACTTGTAACCCTCAAAAATAGCTTTATAAGCCATTCTTTTGACAACCAAAAGCAAATTACACATTCTTACATTTATATTAGCATCGTTCCATAATTTAACCCCAACAATAGAAATGCATCTCCTTTTAATCTCTTTTTTAGCTTTTTGTACAGTAAACTTACAGACATCTCTCAAATCATATTTGGACTCCTGTATTGAAAAAAACCTTTGTACACAGTCTGGGAGTACCTTTGATTTAGCTCTATACATTATTTACATTATTTTATAATATACCAAATCATTCAATTTCATAGCATGGGATTTTATAAACAGTGGATTAGTGTGATCATTGTAACCAGCCTTATTAATAATACGTATGGCTCATTTTTGTAGTACAACTATTTAATTTATAGTCGTTTTAAAAGTCGACCCCCACAATTCCACACAGTAAGATACATAAGGAAGTATAGGTGAGCAATACATTATATACAAAGCCTTATCATTTAATATATCTCTAGACTTATACAGGATGGCTATTGACTTTGAAATCTTTCCTTTAATATATTCAATATGTTGTTTCCATGTTCATTTATGATCAATAACAACCCCTAGGAATTTTATCTCAGACACTCTTTCAATTTCAACATCACAGATTTTTTATTTAATATCCCCACCAAGTTCTATTCGATTTCCAAAAACCATACATTTAGTTTTCTTAATGTTGAGAGGCAATTTATTAACATCAAACCAAGTTTTGAGAATTTCCAACTCCTTTCAATAGCAGACAAAAGTTCCTTTAAATTTTTCCCAGAGCAAAACATGGGAGAAAAAAGTTTAACCAATCACATTACATCATAGTCAGACACTCTCTGACTATCCAATCAAAGGGTGCGAATACACTGACATTACCTAGGCCTTCTAGAAGGCCTTCGTGTCCCCAACTCAAAATCTGATTGGTTGAAGCAACAGTTTGATCAACACTTATTTTATGCTACAGGGCCTGCAGAACTGATTGTGAAGGCCTCCAGGCAGATTTCTTTGACCCTGGCAACAAATGATGGCTGAAATGTGATTGGTTAAATGCTTTAATGAAAATACACGTCTGGAAGCAGCGCAACCAGGGGAAAAGCTATGAAAGGAAGCAGACAGACCATTTGGAATTATTTAATAAGTATTCATGGACAAAATATAATTAACATCAGTCTGTGATTCAGATATTTTTTAGGCCAGCAGAGAAGGCCTTGCAGGCCCTGACGGCCCACCACTGGGTACTCCACAGGTGACCTTCCTAAATCCTGACACAGTGTTGTTCATTTGCACACATTGCTGTTTAATTTCCAAGTAGCAGAGTAAGCTACACCTCTTATTCCATACTTCTCCAATTTTCTCAGTAATGTGCTGTGATCTATATATATATACCAACAGAACACTCATCATTTTCAACTGCCTTTGTTATTTCTTCTACCATCTCCATTACTGCATAGGTAGTGGTTCTATTTTCTCTAAATCCATACTGGTGTTCACTCAGTAATTTGTATTTATCAATGAAGAGATCCAATTGTTTCATAAATAATTTCTCTAGTATTTTTGAAAATTGAGGAAGAAGGGACACCGGTCTATAATTATCCATATAGTGCTTATCTCCATTTTTAAATATAGGTATTACCTTTGCTGATTTCATATTATTAGGAAAAACTCATTTTTGAAAAGACAGATTACATATAGGTCAGAGTTCTTACAATAGAATCAATTACTTATTTAACAATTACCATGTCAATGGAATTTATATCAGTTGATGTTTTGTTTTAAAATTTTCTTACGATTTCTATTATATCTATTTCATTTGCCCCACAAAGGAACATAGAACTGATATTACCATTAATCAGATTATCAAACATATATTTTTTATCATCAGGTACAGCAATTTTACTGGCCAAATTAGTGCCAACACCAACAAATTAATCGTTGAAGTCATCAACAATGTTTTTTAAATTGTCCACTGTATCATCAGAGCTATTTAGAAAATAACTTGGAAATTCAGATTTATAACATCTATTCCGAATAATATGATTGATTACTTTCCAAGTCCTTTGAATGTTGTTTTTACTGTCCTCTAATATTTTATTATAGCATTCCTTCTTCTGTAGTCTCATAATGGGGGTTATGACATTGTTGGGATTACAGAGACATGGCTTGGCGCAGCGGATGGGGAGGAATATAATGTAGAGGGGTACAAATTGTTTAGGAAGGATAGAACTAATAAAAGAGGAGGGGAGGGCCCTATATGTGAAAGACTATCTTAATGTGCAGGAAATTCCAGGTATAAACCCATTAGTTTCTTGTGAGGACATCTGGATTAGATTATTGGGAGATCGTGAGAAGGGCCTGAATATAGGAGTATGTTATAGACCTCCAGCTTCAGATAGTAACATAAATAGTACGCTCTTTGATAACATAAAACAAATCTGTGCTGAAGGAGAGACGATAATAATGGGCGACTTCAATTACCCCTCTATCAATTGGGAGATAGTGACAGGTCAGGGCAAATGTGAAGAGGAGTTTATAGATATGGTCAATGACTGCTTTTTGGTACAGTCTGTTACTCAGCCTACGAGAGGGAAATCAATACTGGATCTGGTTTTGTGTAACAATCCTGATAGAATTTGCAGCACAGAGTAGGAGAACCAATAGGAGCAAGTGACCACAGTGCAGTTATTTTGATATTTTTGGCAAGTTAAGACAGCCTCCTCTAACTCTCAAATTTTTAATTTTAGACGAGCTGACTTTAATAAAATGAGAGAGAATTTAAGTAATATAGATTGGGTAAAACTTCTAGATTGCAGAACTGTGAATGAAAAATGGACTATATTTAAAAGGGTTATTGTAGATGTACAGTGTAAATTCATCCCCAAAGTAAGGAAAATAGGATGAAAACAGTCTCCACAGTGGATGACTAAATCTTTACGGGTGATTTTGAGGCAAAAGAAACGACTGTATAGAGTATATAAAAAGGATAACTCAGAGAGAAACAAGTTAGATTATTGTAATATGCGGGCTAAGGCTAAAAAGAAATAAGATCAGCTAAAAGGCGGTTTGAAATTAAAATTTCCCAAGATGCAAAAAGTAACCCTAAGAAGTTTTTTCAATATTGTAGTAGAAAAAGGAAAGTTAAGGATGAGGTTAAGTGCATTAAGAATAAGGAAGGAACTTTGGTTTATAATAATAAGGGACATTGCAAACACACTAAACAGTTACTTTGTGGAGAGCTTTACTAGAGAAGAGGTTATAAATATGCCTAAATGTATAGACAAGGTACGGAATGTTTTGTACAAAAACTACAAAAACTTAAGACAAATAAGGCAGCAGGCCCAGATGGCATATATCCCAGAGTACTCAAAGAACTTGGGGAAATTATATATAAACCATTGACAGATATTTTCAGTCAATCCATAATCACTGAGAAATACCAGATGACTGGAAGCAGGGTAGTATAATTCCAATATATAAGAAGGGGGACCGTACTGACCCAGGGAACTATAGGCCTGTCAGTTTAACTTGCATCGCATGTAAAATGCTGGAATGTATTATTAGGGATAAGTTGGAATCATTCTTGAAAAATAATAGTATTTTAAGGGAGAGCCAACATGGATTTCTCAAGGGAGGTCATGCCTAACAAACCTCCTGGACTTTTTCAAGAGGCTACAAAGTGTGTTGACCTGAACCAGGCTTATGATATACCAGTTAGGGTATATATTTGGACTTTCAGAAAGCATTTGACAAGGTACCACATGAGAGGCTCATTGCTAAAATGAAATCAGTAGGAATTGTAGGAGTAGTTTCCACAGTGGGTTAAAAATTGGCAGCAAGGGCGAATACAAAGAGTAACAGTAGGTGGGGCCGAATCTGACCTCGGTGCTGTGGGCAGTGGTGTCCCGCAGGGATCGGTGTTGGGACCTCTGCTCTTCCTTATTTACATAAATGATCTGGATATGGACATTAGTAGCAAAATAGTTAAATTTGCAGATGATACTAAACTTGGGGGTTTGGCAAACAGTTTGGAATCGACTAAAGTAATCCAAGATGATTTAAACAAAATCCAAAAATGGGCAGATACATGGCAGATGACGCTCAATATTGCTAAATGTAAAGTTATGCATGTGGAAATAAAAACATTAGACAGGAGTATTTTATGGGAGGAGAAAAGTTAGTAGGTGTTCAATTTGAAAAGGATTTAGGAGTTGTAGTGGATCAAAGCCTATCTGCATCAAAGCAGTGTGCTACAGCAGTGAAAAAGCCAACAGGATGCTGGGATACATAGCAAAAAGTATTGAGTACAAAATCAAAGGAGGTTATATTAATGTTATATAACGCCTTTGTCAGACCGCACTTAGAATACTGTGTGCAGTTCTGGGCACCGTGACTACAAGAAAGATATTGAAGCTCTTGAAAAGTCCAAAGAAGGGCAACTAAACTGATACCTGGTATGAAAGGTAAAAGTTATGATGATAGACTTAAGGCACTCAATCTATTTAAACTTAGCAAACGGAGACTTAGGGGGATTTGATTGAGGTTTTTAAATTCCTAAAAGGGATTAACAAAGTAAAATACCAAAGATTTTTTAAGATAAGTGGGGTCAGCAGAACAAGAGGCCACAGGTGGAAATTAGTTAAAGGCAAATTCCGCACAGATATTAGGAAGTTTTTCTTTACACAGAGAGTTGTCAATGCCTGGAACAGCTTACCAGGTCAGGTAGTAGAGGCAGAAACGCTCGGGCTATTCAAGGCCAGGCTAGATGTAGTACTAGATGTTCTTTAGATTAGGACA
>JAINUG010000356.1:280000-631501 GCA_029706075.1 Aldrovandia affinis | reverse complement strand
ACATCTGGTTATCTTAGAGTATCTTTGTGGAGAACACATAAAGATACTCTAAACTAACCAGATGTGTGTGTTCTGCACAGATACTCTAAGACAACCAGATATGTGTCTTACATTTTTCCTTTTTTAAGCATTTAGCACTGTTCTGTACACAGATACTCTAGGCTAACCAGATGTGTGTGTTCTGCACAGATACTCTATGCTAACCAGATGTGTGTGTTCTGCACACAGATACTCTAGGCTAACGTACAGTATTTGTGTGCAGAACACACACATGTGGTTAGCTTAGAGTATCTGTGCAGAACACACACATCTGGTTAGCTTAGAGTATCTGTGCAGAACACACACATCTGGTTAATCTAGAGTATCTGTGTGCAGAACACACATATCTGGTTATCTTAGATGATCTGTGTACAGAACACACACATCTGGTTAATCTAGAGTATCTTGGTGGAGAACACACTCACATAAAGATACTCTAAACTAACCAGATGTGTGTGTTCTGTACACAGATGCTCTAGGCTAACCAGATGTGTGTATTCTGCACATACTCTAAACTAACCAGATGTGTGTGTGTTCTGTACACAGATAAACCAGATGTTCTCCACAAAGATAGTCCAAGCTAACCAGATGTGAGGTCAAAATCTTGAATAACTCGTTCCCTTCTTATCACGCGGTTGGCGATATCTTTAACCAGATGCGTGTTTTCAGCAACATTCAAAACTGAACATGCAAACCCGATACTACCTCAGTACATTTCAACCTGCTGTCATGAGTGCTTGGTTTGTTTACGTGATACTGGGCGCATCCGCTTGCGTCACCTGAATATCCAGCACTTTTTTTTTGACGCAAATTACGTTCAGTTGTAGTATCCGAAAACAGTTTAATCGTTCACTACATAGGAACACTATATAGGGAATAGGGAACGAGTGAACGAGTGAACGGTTTCGAACACAGCCAATAGTGTGGAGATTGGAGATAGGTCTGAATAGCGAGGCTAGCCTAGCCTAGATAAGTAACTTGTGGTCAACATGGCAACCTGATCTCTTCTGGATGCCGATTGGATAGTTTACCGGAAGCGGCAAAACAGTGCTAAAAGTCTGTGTGTAGAAAAAAATCTTGTAAACTGAGCGTTGCATGTAGAGCGAGTGTTGTACGTAAATACTGTTTTCCATTCGTACTATTTCTGTTCGCAAATGGTAAAGTACAAACACGGACCACAAGTTACAAGCTCAAGTCAAAATGTTTTATTTCAGATTGTTCAAACAAAATGTTTTATTTCAGATTGTTCAAACACAAACTTTGGCATTAATTTGCAAGCATTAATTTGAGCCATTGCTTTTGACAGTGAGCCCATGCATTAAATACATTTTTGGCATTATTAATTTGAGCCCATGCATTAATTTGAGCCCATGCATTAGGGCTAGCAGATAGCTGACCAGTCTGTTATATAGTATTTTTTTGTTTTGTATCTCAGTCTCAGTTATTTTATTTTAATTTTATTTCTGGTGGGTCACTGTTGTATTTGTTTTTATTATTGGAAATTTTGACTCCTGTGACTTCCTGGTTCCTCCTAAAAACTGCACTACCAAATCATAATTTACTTTGGCCCTACATTTGTTCAAGTAACTTGGCTTACTTGAGGCATATATTTAGCATATCAAATCATATTCATTTACTGAAAAAAATGAATGGCCCTGGTGGGGAGCCCCAGGGTGGCTGTCCGCTCCAGGGGGAGGGGGAAAATCTGTGAGCCAAAAAAAAGGAAACATGAACTCTCTGAGAACACTGTTGTGAAGGTGTCTCCAGAACATTGGTGGGAGATTTCTGTCTCAAAGGAAGCGGAGATTGCCATTATACAGGTAGTGAATGTGATATAGTCTGGTACCATCATTATACAGGTATTTTCTAGTATACAGGTACCTAGTATACAGGTTTGAATTAGTACCAGTATACAGGTACTAATTCATATTTTACTTGTAATTACTCCTGACCTCCTTGTGGATTCATTAGCCTTTGTGCATCTACATGCTTGACTGAAAGTGCGACTGTAAGTCGCATTGGATAAAAGCATCTGCTAAATAGTATATATAAATATAATGCCATATATTGCCACAAAAAGCCTCTTTTTATCTAAAGGTCAATACGTTCCTGTCAGTAGATGGAGATGGGAAAATGGGAGAACTGATATCTGCCCTGTATTTACACAGAGTCAGTAAGAAAAGGTAATGAGTAACACAGAAATCCAATCTGTACATCTGTGTGCAATAAGATATGTGATAAGGATATCTACCCCGACATTCATTTTTATAATGCAATGTGCTGTCGTAACAAGGACTTTAGTCTGCAATTGTCTTGTGCTGGTGGAGGATAGGCCAGGGAAGAGGGGTGGTGCATATTCCAGCCTGGGCCACACCCCAGTGCAGAGAGCCACACTCGTGTGTGAGAACATTGTGTGTTTGATCACGGGTTCTAAGTCGTACTAGGTGGAGGGATTGTGTATGTCTGAGTGGGTAATGTGAATGTAATTCATTATCACGATGGATAGGATGCCTGAGAAATGTCAAATGTAGAAAAAATGGGAGCAGAATTTATTTAGCATTACCCTCATTCCTTTGTTTTTTCAGGAGAACTTACAAAGAAAAAAAACTGCAACAGCAAAAACAAAACAGTTTATCACATCGTACAATATTACACATAATATAAAGGATGGCCTTGGAAACAGGTCTGCTTAACTCAAGCCTATATTCCACCCACCCAACCCACCACAATCCCACATTAAAAAAAGTTTTGAAATTCTTTTTACAAACAGTGCAAATTTACTCTAAAGGCACTTTACCATATTGTGTCAAACTTCAAGTCCTTTGACCAGAGCCTTGCATGTATTCTCATGTAAAAAGTCTGAGATTTGCTCATATTAAATATATACTTCCAAATAACACCTGGTTTGTGGTCAAAGCGCAAATTTGATCAAAATCAGTGTACAGCTGTGAAAGAGAATGTTTTTAGCTTTTTTTCATCTGAACTCAGCAGTCACTTATTGTAGATGTACTGTAGAAGGATATAATGGGGGGTAGTGGGGTAGGTGTAGATGAAACGGGCAGTGGAGGAGGTGTTGGGGGTAGTGAGGGGGGTGTTGGGGGAGGTGGGGGAGGTGTAGATATAACGGGGAGTGGAGGAGGTGTTGGGGGTAGTGAGGGGGGTGTTGGGGGAGGTGGGGGAGGTGTAGATATAACGGGGAGTGGAGGAGGTGTTGGGGGTAGTGAGGGGGGTGTTGGGGGAGGTGGGGGAGGTGTAGATATAACGGGGAGTGGAGGAGGTGTTGGGGGTCTCAGGTTAGCCACCTGGGAATAAGCAGGACATGGCCCTTCTGGCAGAGGAAACATGTCTGGCTTCCTCTGAACCTGAAAAGGAGAAGGTGCAAATAGTGATTGCATACAGTACGTATCCTGGCTAAACACAGAGAGAAAGGGTTGTTGTTCTACATAAAATATTGGTGGCCTCCAATGTGCCATAACATTACTCTATATTGTAATGTCCTGAGCGGTGTGGTCTTGCCTATTAATATCAGTAAGAAGGTAATGCATGAGGTGCAATCCAGTACAATACTATACAATACAACAATACAATACAATCATTTGGCAGACGCTTTTATCAAAGGCGACTTACAGAAAGTGCATTGAGCTCGAGTGGATGTGCAACCACTTGACGCTACAATGTCCAAGCGCATAATTCCTCAGGTGAGCAGCACAAACAACACTAAAGTGCTAATTGCAAGGAAATGGCAAGTACCTCTATGTAAGGAGGTGGCAGGCTGTAGAAGTCGATTACGCTGTAGCGGGGTGGTGGGGAAGGGTCATCCTCCACCGTGGGCGCGGGGATGATGTAGACGGGTGGGATCAGCTGGGTCAGCTGACCCCATGCTCATCCTCTGGCAAAGTTTGCACATGGAGGAGCAGCACAGAACAGCGATGCTGAACACAACCATGGGCGTGAAGATCCTGCGGAGGGGACCAGACGCAATGTGAGGTTTGAAGCCGTTTTAGTGCAGCGCCATCAAATGATCTCAGGAAGATTTCAAGTCAACGTGGCACAGCGCTTCGCTCAGTAGCATTTCAATATCAATTTCAACTGAGATGAAGATTTTATGCCATAGGAGAGGGATCATTTTAGGACCATAGAGCGTTGCCGTAGCAACTAGCCCAATGGATGTTTGCCTGAACTGGGTGCAGTTGTTATATACTTCTGTTCTTGAATCAAGGTGTTCTTGAGATCAGGTGAAATCAAAGTGTAAGTTTCATGATTATTCCTCGTATGTAACGTGTAAATGTTCTCTATGTTTGGCTCAGATCCATCTCCTTTCAACAAATTATGTTCATTTTTTCCCCAAAACATTTCCAGTATTATTAAAATAGCTAGTCTAGCTGGCGGTGTCATTCACGTTGATATATAGTCGATTCAAACAATCGGCCTGGAGTTCAATTCCCGTTCGGGAGTGGCGATTGGCTGTCCGCCCCAGGGAGAGGGAAGACGGCATGAGCTTGCTGCGTGCAAAAGTGGCTCTGTGTGTATCGGAGTTACAGTCGACCGCTTGGCGACTTCCGTCTCGGAGGAGGAGGCGGTTTGTCGTCTTTGTGACTGCTGGTCCAAGGGTCGCGCCGGTGACAGGGAGGGATAGTTGAATTAGAAACTATTGGTACAATTGGCTACAAAAATGGGAAAATCGGACTGAAAAAAATTACAAAACAGGCTGTATAAAATAAACATTACAAGTAATGCGCTAGATTGTATGCTCAATTTTTTAAATAAAAGAATACAATTGCTCAGAGAAAAAGACTAAGACTAAGTAATATTTTTTCCCAAATGTTGCCACAATTATTCACACCCCTAATAATTATTTTAAATAAAATCCAACAAAAATAAATCTGCATGAAAATGACACCTTCTATAATGTTTTGTGAGATTAGTGAACATTCCTCCAATTTTGAAAGAGAATGTTTCAAGATTCTTCAAATCCTTCAGTCTGCGCTTGTGTACTGCCCTCTTCAATTCAAACCACACATTTTCGATTGGGTTCAAGTCTGGAAACTGAGATGGCCATTGCAAAACAGTAATTTTGCGATCAGTTAACCATTTATTGGTTATTTTATTTTATTTTTTCTTATGTTGAAAATAACCTATACCTACGGTGAAATATGGTGGTGGATCTTTGATGTTATGGGGTTGTTTTGCATCCATTGGTCTTCTACTGATATTTTTTTTCTCCTAGCAATTGTATTAGTATAAAAGGAAATAATATTCCCATTGTTTTGAAAATACAATATTGCTCATTACCTGTACATATTGTTTATTTAAATCAGCCTTTTTGTTTTATCAAGGGTGTGAGTTCATCGTATCGACCACTAATCTTGTAAATCTTGTACCACTAAACTAGCCTTTTGCATGTTTTTGGACCTCATTTTACAAATATTTAATACCTAGAGAAAAGTACATTATGACATTTATACACCATATACATACATCTAATCACACCCTGTCTTAACAGAAAAAACAGACTTACTGAACAAAAATGTATACTTCCACAGGAGGAGTCATCATACGAGCCACGGGAAGGCCCCTGGTGCACCTGTGTGAAGCAGCACAGACACAGAGCAGACAGGTTGAGCCACACTGTGCACTCAAAATCAAATCCCTGGCAAATTTCCTTATAGGACAGGTCAGTGTACTGTGGGATCGAGCCAGTGTAAACTGGGAATGCACCCGGACCATAGTATCCCTCTCCGTGAAAGTTCTTGACGGACTGTCCTTGATTAAACTGCCTACTCACGCCCTAGATTGATATTTGCAGTCAACTGATTCAGAGTTTCTCGTCAGTTTTGCCTTGCATCTCGCACCAATGTACGGACGGTCACGGTCACTTCCATGCTAATATCACCTTAGCCACTGTTCCTCAGCAAGTTGAGCAGTCGTTGTCACTGAACCTTCTGCCAAACATGCCCCATCAATCACCCCTTTTTCAAAGTCACTGAGATCTCTTCTTCTAGCCATGGCATCCACAGTAATGAACAACTGGCCCTGCCCAGCATTTTTATACATGAAGGGATGTTAATTGCTTAATTAACGGAGTTAACAGGAAGCACCTAGTTTCAATATACAGTACTCTGTATCCCTCATTTACTCAAGCATTTCCTTTGTTTTGGCAGTTACCCATATGTAGCAAGGTGGCAGGGGTGGCCACCATGCCGTGTGGTGAGTGGATGAAAGACTACCAAAAAAACTATGGTTTAATGGGCCAACGGCCAATTTATTATCCTTTTTAAACAATTAACCAAAACACAAAGATAAAGTATTTAACTCAAAACCGATTAAATCGAGGGAAACAGTAACAAAAAACCCCCAGCACTTCTGCCTCCATACCCCAAAAACCTCTCTTCAGGCATGGCAGGCTGTGCTTTTATAATGGCCTAACGAAGGCAATGGCTCATAGCTGAGTTGATTGCTCATTAGCCTCAGGTGAGCCTGCCTGTAAGTGAGGCCGCTACTGTCCAAGGCCCTGTAGTCCTCTCCAGGCTGTGGGAGGGGACAGGAACACCTGACAACAGCCAAAAGGGAGGCGCAGCCCTCTCTACTCCTCCCTCCACCTCTCCCAGTGTCACACCATATCTATAAATATACATTTTAATAGTAACGAAGAGATCACTCATCAAATCATTCACAATGTTCATGTCTTCATCAGAGGCAATATTTTAGCACTCCCATTTGGGCTATCTTGGTGGGAGTTCATGTATTGGTGAGAAACAATTTTCCTGTACAAAAAATTGTTATGTGCAGCATTTTTTGTTTATTGGGTTAAATCAAGCCTTTGGAAAAGCATGTGACTCACAGACTTACAAATAGCTTACTTATGTGCATTTGAAATCAACTTTGAGAATGTTACAAATAGTCATGGAAATGCACAAGACAGAAGCCAGACACTCAATGGCAAATCTCCTGGGATTCCGTATTACATCTATGTGATTCGATAGAGGAACTTCTCAGCTTTTAATGTTAATAATTAATCCGTATCATACCTTAACAAAGAAAAAACGAGACTAGCTAGTTAACAACCTTGTTGAAATTAATGCTGGACTAATGAAAAACATTCTGAAACCCCTCGCAGGTGTTTTAAAATAAAAATGAGTTTGACTCTGGATGAAATTAGCTCAGGAAGTCCACTAAAACAATTCTGTCTCCTGCATGCTTTTCTTCCTCGGTTGACTTTTTATATATATATTTTCTTTTTTTTTTTTCGGTGCCCGAAGGACAGGTCCTTTCTTTACTAGTTACAAACTCGCCTCCTTAATCTAGTTTAACAATCATTAGCATTGCCAGTACATCATTGTGCAATAGTCTGACAACATTGAAGAGTACACTGAAGATCGGTCGTAAGAAAGCCCCCTGTACATTACAGTCCATCTTAATAATGCCAGCTATTGGAGCAAAACAAGTTATGTCTAGCCTAGAAATGAAATACATTTATAAGTGTATCATTTTTAAATGTATACAGTACATTCTTCAAGCTCAAAACGTGGGGACCCCAAGCAACTGTAAGAGGGCCCTAAATAGTTGCTTATTTTGCTTATAGTAGAAAAGGGTCCTGTGTATCACACACACACACATACAGTATATAGTACATATAATGTGTGTGTGTGTGTGCTCACTACTCTTTCCATGGCAAACCCAGTGCCCTAACAATTGCTACACATAATTGGGTAGCAGAGGAGCTCAGATACGTGCATTAACACATGAGCGTGCGTTACAGAAATGTGACCTCAATAAGAGTACGATTGGCTGGGATCCTCGGTTTGAAACTCAGCGGCAGACCAACTCCATTACAGTGGTGCCGTAACCCGGATCATACGACTGATGCCTGTCGGTCAGGCTGTGGTTGCTGCTGCAGGAGTTTCAAGGGGGAGAGTGTAGCAGAGGAGCTGCAATACGTTAATACGTTATTAGCTCAGCGGACTAATTGTGTCTCTTGTTGCGTTGGGATCCTCGGTTCAAAACTCGCTGCAGGCAGAAGCAACTCCATTATAATTGTTCAGATTGAAAGGCAAAACCTTTAAAGTAAACGTGAAAAAATTGAGAAAAAAGTACTCCCATAAGTGAAATCATTGATAAAGGTTTTTTTTTACTTTGGGATTCTTTTCCTGATGGGTCCCCTAGTATAATTTCTGTGCGGTTAAAAAAAAAGACTAGGCTGCTGGGCGGCTCATCCTTTTAAGGTACTGTTCTAGTGCGTGGGTGGAGCCCACTGTCCTGTATCGAAATCTGCAGGGCGGTGCATAATTGGCAGTAGCCAATTAGTAGTCACCCAGGGAGGGAATGATTTGCACGGCCAGGATGAAAAGGACCGGGTCTTATTTGCGCTCTCCCCGATTAATAGCGGGTTTTTATAAAGCATGGCTTGAGCACACAATCGGTTCGTTCCCCCAAAAAAGGGAAGGAATACAATTCTGAAGCCAATCACTTCAGGTATTATTTAGTGCTGAAGTACATTTGTACTTTAAGGTACTAATTAAAGAATCAAAACTTTGCCAGGACAGACACAACAACATATGGAAATGTAACAATGTGTACTGGCCATCTTGGTTAATGCATAATCTAGAGTGAATCAATCACTGTGTCAAGTTTTTTCCTGAAAAATCCCAGTGACTGCATTGACACTGTGTGAGAACTCATTCCTAATGTAGCCTACTTACTTTCCACTGAACTAATTTTCCACACTCTCTTGACAGAACCTGTTATTTAACATATTAATGATTATTACTACTTATTAGTTAGTACTTTTTTACAGTCTGTGCTAAGCCAATTTTGATTCCACAGTGAAATAAAACATTTCCTACAGATTTTATTTTAACTAGTCACTCATTTGGTACTTTCGCAAAGGCTTTTCAAAAGTACTAAACAGAATAAATATGAACAGCATCAATTTCTTTGTTACCATTTGTTCTGGCTCTGCATTCACTGAGGAGATCAGAAGATTGGCTGTGTTTACCCTCCCCCATCGACCGGTGCGATACCATTACTTATGATACTAATCTACCTCAATTCCGTTTTTCAGAGATTTTGTCCACGTTTACCAATTTTTACCATCCATTATCCAAATACTGCATATCCAAATACTGTTCTTCAACTAACAGCAACCCATGGGAAAGGTTCCTGAAAGATAACATTCTTAGAACCCTTGGCACTCCGCTACCAACGGCACTCATTACACAGCAGAGAGGGATATGAGTACAAAACCACTTAGGTGAAAGACATGTCATTGACAGCCAAAAAGGGGCTTTGACACCCTCACACGACATCAAAAAGGAAAACACAAGTACCTTTCAATACCAACAAATGCAATATAAACCATAATATTCCCCATGCCAAAACAGGATTTTTCCACATTGTTTCCCCACTTTCCACCTGTTCTCATTCGTAACTATGGCAGCAGCACTGAATCATAGAGGAGGTGCTCCAATCTGAAGATCCCTTTCTTTTCTATAGATGTCTGCTCGATACGTCGGCATGCCTTCCAAAATCCCATCTCTCCCATGACGTCACCAACACGGACACAAACTCTGGTTCTGCCCACGTACGAGCAGATGTTGAACTGGGTGTGTTATTGTACTGACAGTTAACAATGTAAAAACACAAGGAAAATACACAGCTTACCCAGAGAACTGAAGACTTGATCTGCAGGTAGACCCTGCTGCATTAAAGTCAGTACAGACTGGTGAACTATTGAAGTGGGCACGCTAGCTTATGTCTTATCTTCTGGGCAGCAGGGGATGTAAAAGTAGTGAGTATATTCTTACACCAGCCCCTCCCTGCCCTCTTTAGAGACACACTGGCTACAAGGTACAAAGTGTGTGTCTCAGCTTCGACGCCACATTAACCCATTAACACCAATGGATGTAGAGCTCACCACAAAAGAGGAAGTAGCCTATGCATACGTAATACAATTATTATTAATAACTGGACATAATCAAGGACATTGTCACAGACTGAATGACCTTGCTCCTCCAATGGATTACCTGGAAGATTAGTAATATATATATAAATATAGTTTTTATAGGCATAAAAGTGGGGGAAAAAACTATTTTAATCCTGAAAAACAACGTTAAGAAAGTAATTGAAGAGTGTTTTTCCAAATCTCACTCAGTCCCTTGACCAAAAGTCACTCTACAATTGTTTGTGGCTTAATTTGCTTTAAGAGTTCAAACAGCCTTGGTTTAAACAAATTCGTAGGCTAAACAGTTTAGTTGTTGTAGTTGTACCTACAACTACAACTATGGGACGAGCCAATACCCTGGGCACCGGCAGTGACAATGACCTCCTTCGAGACGGAAATCGCCAAGCCGTCGCCTGTGATTCCAATTCACACTCACAGGGAAGCTTTCTATGCATGCGGTGAGCTCATGCCAGCTTCCCCTCCCTGGGGCAAACAGCCAATTGCCACCCCCTAGAGCAAGGGCCAGAGCCGGACTTGCCACAGCCGGACTGGCATGGCCGGGGTTCAATTCCCTGGCTGCACCAGTGGGCAACCTGCACCCCGGGTGAGTGCTTTTACCCTTGCGCCACCTGGGGGGCACAAGGCATTCCTTTTTAAGTGCTGGCAACATTCATGACAGTAACTGTGTGCATCAATATTATTATTGTAATCTCTTGTCAAATTTGAATTTGTTGCAATAATAATGGGCACACTTTCATAAAGACACACAATGGACAAATGTAATGGAATTTCATATTTAATACTGGATTTTTAGTTATACAAGCTACAAAAGTACAAATTCTTACATCTAATACTAATGAAAACGTTCTGAATATGAAAATAATAGCAACAGAACACCAAAAATTATACACAATACTAGTAGTAGTAATAATAATAATACTAATACTAATACTAATTATTATTATTATTGTCATGGTTTGGATCAAAACAAACTTTTATTTGTAGTTTTACACAAACAGAGATTACTTGCATTATGGTAAAAACAATACCCATGTCTCCTAAGAAATTGTAATGCATGGTAATGTTAGTAATATATTGTTTACAGATTTTCTGTGATAACACACCATGTGTCAGGGCATACGTTTTTCACCACCTGTCTCAGGAAGCTGCAGTTCCTTTCTGATCCTCAATCCTGTAGGCACTCTATTTTCTGCAATGAATGGCAATTACTCGAATGAACATGACCAATTATACAATTAAGTGCCAATCTGAGTGTTGGTGCAAGTCTACAAATTTACGTTGTTTCAGAGAGGGGAATTTTCATAAGTGTGGGTGTGTGCAGCGCCAACTGCTGACTAGTCTACTACACTGCACTACGCATCTCATTTGTGGTAATTGAATGATTACTTGAGATTGTAATGTGTTGTTTGCTTAACAAGTAGCTCCAGAAAGTCCTCCATAAACCTCTTGGTGTTGGAGGACAGAACTGCAGGTTCCTGACAGAGGTTGTGAAAAATGCATTCCCTTAACCATGAGGCAAAATGAAATAAAGAAAATATTTGTATATGCAGTATGATGCATTATAGTTAGGGCCCGGAGAAAACCTTGGGGATGTGTCAAACGATTGTTCAATTTATTGTGGAAATCATTTCAGTTCATTATTCATTTCAGTTCATTATTACCACTTAATCAGGCACATGAGAATAAAGGCAGCGCAATGTTAATGTCCGCAATTAAAGTAAATTAAACTGTCCAAAAATACAATGCCAAAATATATTAAATGTCAAATAAATCTTGTATGCAAAATATACAAATAAAAAAATGGGCAGCTGCTTCAGCACACAAACTTTGTTTCAGATTTTTCCCATTTTTCGACCAATCGTACCTTTCGTGTCAACTATCCCCCACTCGTACTGCGGGCTCGCTACCAGAGCTCTGGAACCAGCAGTGACAATGGAGATGGAACTCGCCAAGCCGTCGACCGTAACTCTGGTACACACAGAGCCACTCTTGTACGCAGCGAGCTCATGTTTAATGAGTTGGTTTACTGTCTCTTCTGTCTTGGGCTGACATTTATATGAGAAAATCTGCCCATTAAAAAATTTCACTTCTGCCAGTTCGCACATTTTGAAGTTCAGAGAGACAGTCCTCATCAGAGCCTGGAACCGAATCAAGGGGAGGTTATCTACATCCAGACTGCAAAGTTGTTTACAGTCAAAGAGTCCTGACAGCCTTCATAAAAAAATGCATGTTTGTGTGCTGGTTTACTGAAATGTGTTCTCTTTTTTCTAGTGATTGGAGTTACTATATCCTGTGATCTTTTCCGCTGCTTCTGTTAAAATGTTTTTAGTTACATTGTTGCATTGACAGTTCATTCTTCTGTCTGTTCTGCGTTCACATTGTGCAGCCCAGGTTGGTCACGTGCTCAAGGATTTCTCTGGGCCCT
This sequence comes from Aldrovandia affinis, assembly GCA_029706075.1. NCBI lineage: Eukaryota > Metazoa > Chordata > Actinopteri > Notacanthiformes > Halosauridae > Aldrovandia > Aldrovandia affinis. Next base: position 619,076 of record JAINUG010000356.1, on the reverse strand, counting down.
AATTATAGCACACATAATATTCCCTGCTGTTTAGTGCAGTGCGTTTTGATATGCGCGCAACCACGGTTTAATTAGCTTCTGCGCTCCACGTAGTTCCCGGGGAAGAAGCCCTCCGCACCATCCAGCACCCCCTCGCACCAACCATCCCCCGTCCTCTTGGTAAGGTAAATGACAGCTCCCTCCTGAAAGGCCAGGTCCCCAGGTTTACCGCTGTTGTAGCTGTACAGAGCCACCACTGCAGAAGGAGAGGACAGTCACTGCACGGCACACATTACCTTGCATCAAGAAAGGCACCACAAACCCAAAGCACACCAGCCGCACCTTTCTCCAGGTAATTGGGGGGAGCAGAGAGATTGTACTCCGCTGGGGGAGGGAGTGGGGGCATGATGTCATCATAGTTCCCCATGGCGTCGGGAGGAGGGGGCGGGGCCAGGAACTCCAGGCCTGGAACATGAAACAAGTGAATAAAATCGGAGAATGACATTTACATTTTTTACATTTTACATTTTAAGCATTTAGCAGACGCTCTTATCCAGAGCGACTTACAAGATGTGCATCAATACATGGTAGGAGCAATCACAGTTAGCGCACGAGATCAGTGCAGGAATACAGCAATAGACATCATTGCAGGCATCTGCGTACCATACCTGTAACACCGGGAAGGAAAAGGTATTTTACAATGTTTACAAAATGTACATTTTTTTTTTTTTTTTTTTTTTTTTTTTAAAAAGAGTATAGTGTTGAACAAGTAGACAGTGGTGAAGACAATTTAGCTAGATGGACAGAGATCAGGGGTAGTGGAGTCTGAAGAGGTGGGTTTTGAGTCTCTTGCGGAAGATTGGAAGTGATTCCGCAGTCCTGACCAATTGCGGGAGGTCGTTCCACCAACGAGGGACCAGGACAGAGAAGAGGCGAGACCGCGAGGAGCGGCTGCCAGGCGCCCGGAGGGATGGGGCAGTCAGTCTGCCAGCGGAGGGAGGAGCGGAGGGGTCTGGACGGGGTGTAGGGCGTGATGAGTGACTGGAGGTACGGGGGAGCAGTACCTCTGGCCGCTTGAAAAAAGCCAGCACCAGTGACTTGAATCTGATGCGTGCTGCGATGGGAGCCAGTGCAGCGAGGAGAGTAGAGGGGTGACGTGGGTGAACTTTGGCTGGTTGAACACCAGGCGAGCAGCAGCGTTCTGGACTAGTTGCAGTGGCTTGATGGCACAGGCCGGAAGGCCTGCCAGCAGGAGTTGCAGTAGTCCAGACGTGAGATCACCAGGGCCTGGACCAGGAGTTGAGTGGCCTCTTGGGTGAGGAACGGTCGGATCCTCCGGATGTTGTGGAGGGAGAAACGGCAGGTCAGTGATCGCTGCAATATGGCTCGAGAAAGCACAGCTGGTTGTCCAGGGTTACCCCAAGACTCCTGGCAGACTGGGACGGAGACACTATGGAGCCTTCCACGGTGATTGACGCATCAATCATCGGGAGCCCTTCGCTGGGAGGAAGAGCAGCTCTGTCTTCCCCAGGTTCAGCTTCAGGTGGTGGGTGGACATCCATGCGGAGATGTCAGCCAGGCATGCAGAGATCCGTGCCGGGACCCGGGAATGACAAATTCAGTTTATGAATATGGGCATATGTAAAGGTCCAGAGCATTAGAGAGTAGCTACACGTCATGCCTTAAAATTTACCGCTTGGGCCCTCATACATGAACAAACAGCGCAAGCAGCAGCAGCAGCAGCGGGGCAGAGAGCAGATGTTCTCTGCGAAACACCAGCGGCCAAAAGGAGTTTTCATTTTCCTACTACGACTGGAATAGAGCTGTGTTTCAGTGTTTTCTGGTTTCTGATTGGATGTCATTCATCAATTTCAGTTGTGGTAAGAGGTATCTTAGGGCTACACCATAAAACTAGTTATGACATGTTTAATAAACTTTGAATTCCACATTTTAACGTATGTTAGAACACGTGGTATTTTAATTAGGTGGCGGGCCACAGGAAATGTATTCACTCATTAAGTGGGTCATCGCCTTACTTATTGCATAACGGTGCTTGTTTTGCTTTGCTGACGTATTTAGGCTTTATGACCTTGTATACGTATAATATACACGTAGTGAGCAAAAGACATGTAAACGCAACACTGTTCCAACGGTGAAGGTTTCTGATGTCACGGCCTTCTCAGCCGCCAGATCTGAACCCAATCGTGCATTTCTATGGATATTCTGAGACAACGTCTTCCACTTCCATCAACTAAGCGTGAGCTGATTGGCTTTCTTGTGAAAGAGTGGTGCCTTATTCCTTCTGCCGAATCCCAGACATTAGCAGACTGTGCCAATGGCAGATACAGGCCGTACTGGCCGCTCGTGGTGGCCCAACACCCTATTAAGTGACTTTACATGGGTGTTTCCATTCTTATTTTGAACTGCTAAGCAACAGATTATTCTAGACCTTTTCAGTTTTTACAACTGTCGTACTCCACACCTGAACTAAACCCAGAAGGAGGTGGGGCAGGAAGTTCAAAGCCATCACTGATTGGAGGAGGCAAGGGAATGTCTGATGTCATCGGTGGTGGGAAGGCATTTTCTTCAACCGCTGAAAGAATCAAACTGGTAAACCTCACAGCTCAGCATTTAACAGTCTGAACATGAACTGAACAGTCTGAACTATTTTTTCCTTTGGGAAGAAAGAAAGTGTCATGCTACAGGGCTGCTCTCATGTGTCAAGAGGATCTGCCCCAGCTGCCTTCATGTCAGAACGGCATGTGACTTATACAGACAATACCACAGTACTTGTATCACACCCGATGTTAAGTCAGTAAACACTGGGAGCGTGGCCACATGTTTTGGGCACATTTTAGTTAGCCATAATAAAGGATATAATTCATTTATACACTGACCAGTTTCCAGGGGGGGAGCCGGGGAGGAGGGGGCATGCCGGCCTGGCTGGGACATCCTGGGAGGCCAGATAATGGAGGCGGTGGAGGCGGGGGGGGAGGGGGCATGCCATCCTGGCTGGGACATCCTGGGAGGCCAGGGGCTGGAGGCGGTGGAGGAGGGGGGGGCATGCCGGCCTGGCTGGGATGTCCTGGAAGGCCGGGTCCTGGAGGCGGTGGAGGAGGGGGCGGGGGCATGCTGGCCTGGCTGGGTGCTGGAGGAGGTGGAGGTGGAGGGGGAAGGGGAGAGTTTGTGTCATTCAACACGGGAGGAGGTGGAGGACCATAGCTCTCCTCCGGGGGGGTAGGGGTAACATCCGAGGCTGTCCAGCTGGGGACCACAGGCGGGGGCACAGCTATGCCACCGCTGGACCTGAGGAGATATGTTAAACAACGTTTATGAGGGGGGCCTCCGATAGCGTAGCAATCTAACGCACACGTACTGGTCCTTAACGAGTGTGAGCTGCCTATCACGGTTGCGGTTCGAAAACCCGACTGTACCAGACTGGCCCTGGTGGGGAGTCCTGATCAGGGGCGGCGTTTGGCTATCCGCCCCAGGGTGAGCCGGCACGAGTTCGCCGAGAAGTGCATAAGGCTGACTCCAGAACATGGGTGGGCGAATTCCGTATCGAAGCAGGCAGAGTTCGCCGCCCTCGGAGAATTAGCTTGCCTCATAGAGACAGGCGGCGAGTTTGTGAGGGGAGGGCAAATCTAAATAAATAGAGGGTGTAATTGGCCACTAAATTGGGAGAAAAACTGGAAAAAACCTGAAACAATTTTTTTTTTTTTTTTTTTTAACAATGTTTATGAGGCATCCTTCCAAGAGCCTTTGTAGAGGAATATTATCTGTTTGCGGGGAAATATGGAGCATCAAGGTCTCGTGAGGGTTCCAGAAGCAAATTCACCATTCAAGTTTCCCATAGGGAAATGTAAGATTAGGCCATTTGAAGATTTGTGTACTAGCTATTCTCCCAATGTCTTTACTGGTTTGTAAACTGATTCACTATTTTTGAATTGCAGGAACTGGTTTTAGTCTCTGCACTGATGAATGTTGAATATAGATGCAGTATTTCATGAGTGGGGTTCACCTTTTTAAGGTGGCGTGGTGCCTGTGTTTTCACCAGTACTGTAAACAAATACTCCACTACCACTGACTCTATAGATTAATGAACTGCCATCACCACTGTCTACATGTTTTTTTATTTTTTTTAACTACTACATTTTCTTTCCCTGTGTTACAGATACGTTGTGTCATTGCCAACAATGATGTCTATCACAGTATTACTGCACTGATCTCTTGCACTAACCATGTTTAATCTTACTTATAAAATGTATAAATGCACTTTTTGTAAGTCACTCTGGACAAGAGCATCTGCTAAATGCCTAAAATGTAAATGTAAAATGTAATGTAAAATAGAACCACAAATCCAGTTCTCAGGTAAGATCACTCTGTGTTTTTAAGAGAAATAGATAGTAACTAAAGTTCCATGTGAAATTGAACCTGTACGCTGTTGGCGAACGGTATGACTTAACCTGTCGAGTGTAACCCTTTAAAGTAAAGGTTGACACCCGTATTGGCTGGTCCTTTACGAGCGTGAGCTGCCTATCACAGTCGCGGTTCGAAACCCGACTGTACCAAACCGGCCCTGGTGGGGAGTCCCGATCGGGGCGGCGTTTGGCTGTCCGCCCCAGGGGAAGGGGGGAGGGTAAGCCTGCACGAATTCACTGAGAAGCGTGTAAGGATGTCTCCAGAACGTGGGTGGGCGAATTCCGTCTCGCAGGAAGCAGAGTTCGCTGCCCTTGGAGAATTAGCTTGCCTCGTAGAGACGGGCATAATAGAGGGCATAATCGGCCACTAAATTGGGAGAAAAAGGGGAAAAAACTGAAACGAGCCTTTCAACTTAAAATACATAAAAGTCAAGGTTGGTTGCTGCTTTTGTGAGGAGCGTTGGAGGGGTCATGTCTCGGCAGTCTCAGCCCACACTGTCCCCCGCTCTCTCGCCCGTGCTTACCCAACGGAGCGCTCACTGACTGAGGACAGGGACGGAGCAACCGGGCACCGCACAGGCTCTTGGGCTCGACTGCTCCTACTGAAAACAGAGCACAACACACGCACAGCTACGCTTTACTGCCCGAAGCTACGTCTCCACTAGTTACATCACAGTGAATTTACCTTGGACCGCTAAAAACTATCTCTTTTATTGGGCATCAAGACACATGTTTCCAGCAGTACTACTTTGACCAGACCACATATTGCAGTTAATTGTTCACATTGTAGTTATTTCTGTGGGAGACCCTGAAAAGTGCCAGACTCTCTGTGCTGTACAGGTGTTGGGTATGCCCCGCCGACCCGTAACTTGGCGGACGGCGTACCTGCCATCCCAGCGAGTGCCGTTGAGCCCGATGTGACATACGACCATGTTTTAATGACTGGTCCTGGAAGTCATGTTGTTTTTCTGATTGTGCGCTAACAATGTTAAAACTAATGTCGCCGTGCCGTTCCCGCGATGTTGTACGTACCCGAGCGTGCCTCCTGCCTCTCGGCTGCTCTGCCTGCGACTCATGGTCCCCGTTTTTTCCAGCTGCTTCGCATATTCCTGCAGAGGAATTTTACAGGATTTTACCATTTCTTTTCCCTGCCTGGCCTGGCTTGCAGGATCATCCAGAATACTTGGTAGCGCATGTATGCGATGACTGTGTAAATCTTTCCCCATGCTATGGATAACAGTTTGTTGTCCATCGACGCTAGAAGTTTCTCATCTACAGCACAGACAGCAATAGGTTTCATATGGACGAGCAGCAATCCACACCAATTCAGTATGCTGTGAATATATTCCTTGCCCTTATAAAAGGCTAAACAAAACAGAACAAAACTAAACAAAAAAAGCAAACAATAAATATAATCTAGGTGAGAAGAAAATGCTGTTTTATCATTATGGCATTTACGTTTACATTTGACATTTTAAGCATTTAGCAGACGCTCTTATCCAGAGCGACTTACAAGATGTAATGGCAGTGGTGTAATGGCAAGATGGCAAGACGTAATGGCAAACCAAATCTGGAATTGCACATCCGTTATCCATATCCTCATCACAAAGACATGTTCGACTTGTCATGTGCTTTAGGGTAATAGATGGATGCAAAGCCCCACAGAGACAGGTTGGCTATGACACTCTCTCTGGATGTTTCCCAACATGCACTGGGGCCAAGGGGTGGTCAAGTGGGTGGGGTACACTCTCTGCCCCCCCCCCCAAACTGCCATAATTGAGGTCAGCCCACTGTGACAGGCAGCTTTGCTTTAGAGACAGGATGAGGTAGAGTGTTAATGTGCAAAAAATTGATTGCATTACTCACACAAATAAAAGGGAAAGATAACCTCTGCACTATGCGGTGCTTGCAGAAAAACAATTTATTTTATGTTATTTTATGTCATCTTTACTTTTGTTTATTTTATTCATTATTGCTGTCATGCTGTGTCTTATTTGTTTTTGTATTGCTATGTGAGAATTCTAGTGAAAATTGGTGTTGTTCAAAAACAAAAAACAAAAAAGTATAAATCGTAAAAAACAAACAAAGAAAATAACTGTACAAATGCCACTGTGGGCATTTAACTAACATCACTGCAACAATTATAATAACAATAATATCCATATGACTACTGTTAGTACTGATGATATAGCACGGAACTGTTGTGCAGTTGTTAAAAATTGTGACTAAATGTAATGTGGATAGACTAGCTGTGTCCTTGAACAGCACACCTTTCAGACTGTAACGGTGCTGACCACATTAGCATACAGCAGCACATCAACGTTCATTACAGTACGTTTAATTAAAACACTACTATGCGTTTGGGGACTATATTAGGGTGGAGGGCAGGTTCCTCTTGCCCCCCCGTTTCAGTTCTTACCCTCACTCCATGCCCCACCGAGTCCAGGGCGGTGTAGGTGATGGGGGTGCGGGAGTACTTGGGTTTGGGATCCTGACTGGTCGCGGCTGAGATGATCCTTTGGGTCCGAGGTATCCTCTTTGCAGTGGTAAAGGCAGCGATCTCTCTCCGTGCCACTTTCTCACGGTGCATGTCTACAGTCTGGGGGGCAAACACCATACAGAGAAAACTTTTTTTTAACTTTTTTTTCATTGCTTTTATCAGGGAGTCATTCGCTGGATACATTATTCATGTTTTTTTACCTTTTTCCCCCTTGCATAAAAGGGAAGATAGCATGATGAAACCGAATGCTGACTTTAATTCAGTGTCCAGTAGACCAGGTCAAGGGTCATGCTGCTTGCAGGTGGTCTAAGTGACCTACGCTGGTCACATGCCAGGTGGGGGTGCCGGACAGAGCGGTCCAAGAGAGTAGCCAGAAGGACGGAGTGGGAATGGTAGCTGTTCTCTCTGGGCCATACAGGCAGGCCCTGGAAATCAGCCCAGAAAGTAGGGGACGGTTTATTCCTCTGAGCACAGCAGCAGAGGTGGGGCAAAGCCAGTGGAGGAGCCTTTGGCCCCCGGATGGCGTAACGGTAAAGGCACTCGCCTAGAATGCAAGTTTCCCACTGTGGCCAGGGTTCGATCCCCGGCTGCGCCAGCACGGCTCTGGCCTGGAGCCCTGTATGGGGGCGGTGATTGGCTGTCCGCCCCAGAGGGAGGGGGGAGGGAAGCTGACAGGAGCTTGGCACATGCAAAGTGGCTCCGTTTGTACCGGAGTTACGGTCGACCGCTTGGCGAGTTCTGTCTCGGAGGAGGCGGTTCAGCACCTTTGTCACTGCCGGTCCCAGGGTTGCAGCAGCAAGCTTGTAGCACAAGGAAAGGGATAGTTGAATTAAAAATGGGGTACAATTGGCCTCCTGGATGGCCACTGTGCGGTTACAATGTTTGACCACTGCGACCGGGGTTCGATTCCACCGGCCACCAGTGTCTCTGGCCGGGTGTCCCACTAGGGGGCGGTAATTGGCTGCCTGCACCACGGCAGCGAACTCACAATATGAGTTTTACATAAAAAGAGAGGGTGTAATTGGTTACTAAATTGGGAGAAAATGGTAAAAATATCTGAAACTAAATCTTTAAAAAAAGGGGTACAATTGGCTACAATTAAATATTGTAATATCATAATTAAATATTATTTTAAAGCCTCTCCACTAGCCCATTTCAGTTTGTTTTCTAATCTGCATGTCACAAGGAGCTAACTCTGCTTCCCCTCCAGCAGACAGCTGTCAGGAACAGGAAATCACACACTATATACAGTATGTGGGGGAAAAACAGGCATATTTTCTCATGTAAACCCCAGTCGATGACACAAGGGAAAATTAGCTCTAGATTTCTGTTGTTCAACAGAGACATTTCTTTTCCCTCATCTCCCTCACACTCACACCTGTCTGTTTTAGTCAAGGCCCGTCGCTGAACCCTAGGTTTGCACATTTGCATTTATCCAATCAGGAGAACTAAATAATTTGCTGTTTTTATGAATCACATTCTGTATAGTGATAGCCCCAACACTAGGTGTGGTGACTAGCATGAAAAGGCATGCTACAGGAGAACTAAATAATTTGGAATTGATATGCTGTTTTTATGAATTGAGGCTATTAATCTGTATAGTGATAGCCCCAATCCACAATTCTAGGTGGCAGGTGGGTGAGGGTCATCTCCTTGCACACAGCTGCTGTTACCTGAGTAATGAGGTCTAGGTGGCAGGTGGGTGAGGGTCATCTCCTTGCACACAGCTGCTGTTACCTGAGTAATGAGGTCTAGGTGGCAGGTGGGTGAGGCTCATCTCCTTGCACACAGCTGCTGTTACCTGAGTAATGAGGTCTAGGTGGCAGGTGGGTGAGGGTCTTCTCCTTGCACACAGCTGCTGTTACCTGAGTAATGATGTTGACGGACGACTCCATTCTCTGCAGCTGGGTGGCCTGTGCATCCAGCAGCTTGAGAACGCTGGTGGCCAGTGCACTGATCTGATAGGCCACGCTGGCCAGCGACTGCGTGGTGAAGGCCTTGGTTTCCTCCAGAGCCTTACTGGGATCCTCCATCTGGAAGGGGAAGGGGATAACGCATGGTCAGCCTGCCCAGCCTGTAAGGCTCTCCTTTTTTTCTTTCTGATTTTTCCCGTTTTTCCAATTATACCCTCTATTTCTTTTAGATTTTACCCTCACCCACGAACTCACCACCTGCCTCCATGGGACGAGATAATACCTCGAGGCAATGTTCGTCTCCTCCGAGACGGAATTCGCCCCAACCCTATTTACGAAGTCACCCTACCTCTCCTCGGTGAGCTCGTGCCAACTCTCCCTTCCCCCTTCCCCCTGGGGCGGAGAGCCAAATGCCACCCCGATCGGGGCTTCCAACCAGGGCTGGTCTGGTACAGTCGGGTTTCTAACCGCGACCGTGATAGGCAGCTCACACTCGTAAAGGACCAGCCAATATTACATTACAGGCATTTAGCAGACGCCCTTATCCAGAGTGACTTACAGTTTACATTTCTTTACAATCCATTTATACAGCTGGATATTAACTGCAGCAATTCAGGTTAAGTACCTTGCTCAAGGGTACAACGGCAGTGTCCCACCTGGGGATTGAACCTGCAACCTTAACGTTACAAGCCCAGTTCCCTAACCATCCTACCACACTGCCTGCCCCAATATAGGTGTGTTAAACCGCTACACTATCGGAGGCCCCACTATAAGGCCCTCTTACAGCCCCTAGCTCAGCCCCTGCCAGCACCTGACTGGCTCGGACATGTGGGCAGGAGGTAAAAGCCCAGAAACAAGAAGCTGCATGGAGGCACTAACTCATATTTTACAGATTTGTGAAAGACCTTACTGAAATGCTTCATCTTACTATACTCAACCTTGTATGAGTTACTACATTATTCTTGGGACACTCCTCAATTAGTCACCCTAAAAAATCTTAAGATACACAATACAACACGCAGGTATGCAGGTACTTGGCTGAAGAAATCCTCCGGGGCAGGGTAAAAGTTACCCCAAATCCTTTCATTTTGCCCCAAATTATAGTTTTATACACTTTGTTTTGTACATTTTCAGATTAGAAGTGATGCGCACAACTACTATACATGCTATGGCAACAATTTTTAACAAAAATTGTGGATTTATGCAGAAGTTGCTCTTGTTGTACCCAGCTCCGGTATTTGGCTGTAGCTGTTAGCGCTCAAGCTAATATTTGTGCACTAGCTAACTTCAGCGCCCTAGCGAATGACTGTCCATGCTGTTTTTAATACATCTAACTTTAAGGCTTTAAAATAAGGACAGTTCTCTAAAGGGGTTAGCAAGACGATCTCTAAGCGCTTTACACGTAAGGGGGAAACTCACCTCAGCTACCACAAGTGTGTAGCGAGTACCTGGGTAATTCCAAAGGCCACAATTTTGTGCATTTTCACTCATCACACATCAGCTGAGGTGGAGAGAAATGGCATTAATGAGCCAGTTAAACTGGGGCATGATTTGGTGGCCAGGTTGAGAGAGCCAAGTCAATTTTGGCAGGAAAACGGGGGGGACCACAGTGAGTCCGGAACTTTGTTTAATGCCTCAACTGACAGATGAACTCTGCTACAGCAAGTGTCCCACTGGGGCATTTGGTTTCATTTGGTCTAGAGGGAAGACCAACGGCTCACCAACACCACTTCCAGCAGCAAGTGAGATTTTTCAGGTCTCCCATACATGTACTACTAATCAATCACACGGCTTAGCTTCAGACAGACAGCAGGAGCAGGGTACATGAAGGTTGCTGGTATAGTATGTAGATTTTATTTTCATAAGCCTGAGGAAAGGACCATAAAGACGTGCCCATTACCTGATTATCTTCATACTGCACTAACTGCAATTAATTACCATATATTGGTTTTCTGTTGGGACCTCGTTCAATCAACCTGCAATTTTGCCTTAAATTTTGTGTTTTCCACCATAATTTCAACTGTTTTCTGCTTTACAAAAAACGATTGCACCCTGTTGCTTCTCACAGTCTCAGTTCTGTTTTTCTGTCACGTCACAACTTTTTATTGCGAGGGCCAAAGAGCAATGCGGACAGGGCAACCTATTTTAAGCCCCTAACTGTTACGATGCATTGGTTCCCTATCAGCTGCGTTCATAAGGGGGAAGCAGTTGACTCACTCATTCGAGGAAATGACCCCTGTTTGGAATCTGAGTGCATTTTTCATGTCACAATAAGGGGCAGGGTCACGCAAATGTGTCTGCTCAAGCAACCTTCTTGTGTTTGGGCTTATGTAGTTCTCCTCTGGTGCTCTCTGTGGTATGTATCTTTCCTTCCTCCTCCTGGCCACAGAATAAATGCATTTTTATAAAGTGGGCAATCCCCCAAAGCATTCATCTAAGTCTAGAGGAGTCTGCAACAACACAAAAGGTTTCATAACCAAATAGGAATGGAGAGAGAGAGAGAGAGAGAGAGAGAGAGAGAGAGAGAGAGAGAGAGAGAGAGAGAGAGAGAGAGAGAGAGAGAGAGAGAGAGACAGGCTAGCCCAAACATGTAGGCAAGAATTGCCAGCAGTGAAAAGGAGTTTGAAGAATGAGACAAAAATGTTCAGAAATTATGCTTTGCCAAATGTTGAAAAGGTTATTCCACAAAATCAGATTGTTTTCTGCACTGTAAATCTCTTTTACAGGATGTTATCCCCTGTCACTGTTGCAGGTCACCTTTGTCATTTTTTCATTTATTGTTTATTTTTGTTTGTTGGAGGAGCAGCAAGCAAGTAACTAACCCCAAGCACAGAAAGCTTAACAAAAACTGGCAGATAAAGTCAAAGCCAAATAGAAAAACATTATACATACAACATCCTCTCTGTGGCTATAAAGGAGTGCATGTGGTTTAACTTCGTCACAGGTCAACTGTGCAAGCCTTTATTGACGTTGTTCTATATCACGTAATTACAGTTAAACGGGGTGTTAATATAATTGTATCGCAATACGGTGCCTACGTGGTTTCCATCTCTTAACACCGCCAAACATTTCTTACTTACTTATTATTGTTTCTATATTTATGTAGCACTATATACACGTTTGCAGGCACAACAAATACATCTTAACAAAACAAAAAAAGACCACCTTTTTTACTTTCGGGAAAACTGTTGACTTCACGCCAGAATGAGAAGGGCGCAGCTGGTAATGTAAATGGTCTCTCACCTGGACGTAGTTTTTCTCGCAGTAATCGGCCACATTGTTCAGGTTATCACAGTTGTTACGAAGAGCTTCCCTCGCGGCCGGCGCTTCTTGAAATATTGTGTTTATCTCATCAATAGACTGCTGGTCCTTCATGGTGCTACGCGTAGAATTTTTATCATAAATTCCGTGTTATGTGCCGGGAAGCTTCTGCTTCAATGACACGGGGAGGGGATCAGGGAGGGGGAAACGAATATTACCCGTTTAGCAGAAGCACAAGTAACGGAGTCAGCTTCAATCCCTCTTAGAAATGAGGAAGAGATTAAGCTAAAAGATAACTACAGTGCAGAAAAAAGCTTTACGCAGCAATGTTATGAGATTGCACGTGTTTTGGTGCGACGAGACATTAAAAAAACCCGGCATGGTATGGGGTTCAATGTATTACGCCTTAAACATTCCCTACAACGAAAATGTACTTATTTGGCTTTTAATGCGATGTTCAGAGTTAGGTTGTAGTTATACATACCAAAATACCCCCCCCAAAAAAAAAAAAAAGTTAATAGTTTCGCCCATACCTCCAACAAGAGTTATACGTTTAGATCAGATGCCATGCTGCTTTCTTCAAGCTAGCTCTGCTACAAAACTAATACATCTGAATAAAATCATAACCACATTATTAAACAAGACATCTACAGTCCTGGCCAAAAGTTTTGTCGCATGAGTGGACAAAGGTGACAATTGCTAATTACCCAACTCTTAATTAGTTAATAAAGTTAGGAAACAACACAAATTAATCATAAGTGTCTAAAGTTTATTTAGATACCATCAAAACAAAAATGTCATAGATGCTTATAAGGTTTATTGCTTGATAATGATGAACAAGCCAGTTTCTACCTGGACAAAAGTCTTGTCGCAAATCAAATTATAATCAAGAAATGTTATCTTTCTCAAAAAGTAAATAAAATAACAAATGAAAAATCAGTCTAGTATTTCATCATGGACTATAAGTTAAGAAATTAATATCTTGTATGGGTTCCTTTGGCCTGCAGAACAGTTGCCATCCGGTTTGGCAGAGAGTCGTAGAGCTTGTTGATGAAGTCGTCGGGGATGGCATGGAAGGCCACCTTGCAGGCATCCCAAAGCTCCTCCAAGTTCTTCGGCTTGGTCCTCCAAGCTTCCTCCTTCATTCTTCCCAAGATATGCTCAATAATATTCATATCTGACGACAGCTTGCTTGTCCGACTGTCAAAAGCCAGCCCCATGTCAACTGCCTCACAGCTTCAGGAGTGGACGCCAGCAATGCCTTTTTTCGTCAAGAACTGTACGTCGGTTTCTTGCTCGCAATGGTCTCCACGGTCGTATTGCTGCCCAGAAACCAGCACTAAACAAGAGACAGCTAAGAAATCATGTTGCGTACGCCAAGGCCCATAGCCTGACGGAAGGGTGGACAGCAGAAAAGTGGCGAAAAATAGATTTTTCAGATGAATCGTCAGTTGAGCATGGAGCCCAAGCACCGCCAATATTGTCGACGACCCTCTGGGGCCCGTCTGGACCCACGGTTCACCCAGAAGACAGTCAAATTTGGAGGTGGAAAGATTATGGTTTGGGGTTACGTCCAATACGGAGGTGCCAGGGAGATCTGAAGGTGGATGGTAACATTGACAGTGCCAAATATCAACAGATTCTTGCCTCCCAGTACATTCCCAACTACAAAAGGGGTCAGATTTTTCAACAGGATGGAGCTCCTTGCCATACCTCAGGTTCCACTATGAAGTTTCTCAGGGGGAAGAAGATCAATGTCCTTCAGGGATGGCCAGCACAGTCTCCAGATATGAATATTATTGAGCATATCTGTCGAAGAATGAAGGAGGAAGCTTGGAGGATCAAGCCGAAGAACATGGAGGAGCTTTGGGATGGCCTTCCATGCCATCCCCGACGACTTCATCAACAAGCTCTACGACTCTCTGCCAAACCGGATGGCAACTGTTCTGCAGGCCAAAGGAACCCATACAAGATATTAATTTCTTAACTTATAGTCCATGATGAAATACTAGACTGATTTTTCATTTGTTATTTTATTTACTTTTTGAGAAAGATACAATTTCTTGATTATAATTTGATTTGCGACAAGACTTTTGTCCAGGTAGAAACTGGCTTGTTCATCATTATCAAGCAATAAACCTTATAAGCATCTATGAAATTTTTGTTTTGATGGTATCTAAATAAACTTTAGACACTTATGATTAATTTGTGTTCTTTCCTAACTTTATTAGCTAATTAAGAGTTGGGTAATTAGCAATTGTCACTTTTGTCCACTCATGCGACAAAACTTTTGGCCGGGACTGTAAATGTAACTTTATTTTATGTTAACTTTAAGGTCTTCTTGTGCCCCTCACGCCACCACTGAGGAACCCTGACACACTCACTTGGCTGTCAGTGACAATTTTACACCCTACAGTAATAGTAGAGCCAATCTAGTTGAATGTATACAGTGATGACCAGAGGAACCATGTCTATGATGGTATGATGGTGAGCAAGGGTGGAGACAATAATGGGAGTGGAAAGGTATTGTCTGTGGTTGTTTTTTATTATTAGGAAGATTTAATCCAGGCATGCACCCCGCCACAGTACGCACCCAAAAGGAGGAAATGACAGTTGGAATAGTAGAGGCTCGATGCCCCTCTTCCAGAGGACGGGACGGTCACCTGTGCTTGCGTTGAGATGCGAGCTACGTGTGATGTTAGGGTGCAGTAAGCTTCAGATGAAGCGATGCATGAAAACACAGCTGAAAGGCCCCGAAGAGTCATCGCATCTCGCATCTTGACGCAAGCACAGGTGCTTGGGGAGGAGTTGTGTATTAGTGGTGCCCAGTGCTGAATTTGTGAACAAATTAAAATGGCAAGAATCCGATTTTGCGCCCCGGCAAATGTCTTACTCGCAATCAGAGCCCCGGGCTCATAAATATCTAAAGTGCGACAACAACACGTATTTTAACAGACTTAACAGCCGAGAAACAAATCGTGCTTTCAGAGTGTTCACAGAGACATCAGCAGGACAAGTTACACAGCCCTTGAAGGATCTCTTAGCCGCTGTTAACACCGTAGCAAATTCCAGCGCAGAGTGCGAGATAGGTTTCTCGCTTGTTTTTACTCCGCGGGGGGCGAGTTGAGCCCCGGCATCTCTTATTTTACAAATTAAGCACTGGTTGTGCCACCTGATTGCGTGCAGCTCTCCTCCCGAAACCACGTTATCAACCTCAAATATCACAGGCATAACTGTCAATAATTAATCACTTAATGCTGTAATTATGTGAGGAGAGGACTATATGACCGCCAGTTAACCGCATTAGTATAATTAGCAGTATAGTATTACTAATGCTGCTAAGTACTACAGTACTTTTGATCATGGCCAGATCTTGACGTTCATGGGCCCTAGGCCCTGCCTCCGTTTTGGGCCCTGCAACCCCCCCTCTGGCATGGCATTCTGGGAGTTAACGTTAGATTGGAGATATGACTTCATTTGCGTTATTTATGTTTTATAACTAATACTACTAATAATAAGGATCCTGTGTGATGAACATATATTTATTAGGCGTGTAAGTGTAATATGAACTATGTAAAAAAAAAAAAAAAGAATAAAAAAAAAAAGACAATATTTTAAAATAATATCAATATTAATATTTCCCCCATAATTCTGGGCCTCATGCGACGTTTGGGCCCTAGGCCCAGGCCTTGTTGGCCTATGTGGAGATCCGGCCCTGCTTTTGATAGATTCTATTAAAGGGAAAAACGGAAAAGATCAATTTTATGCACTCAGCTTTCATTCTACCACACAAAGCAATCACTCAGAGGGCTCTGGAATAGGATACAGTTCAGTGAGCACTGAGCCAAAAGTTCAAAATGCATCCAAGTGCCAGCACTATTTAATAAATCTTTAATAAATCTCCTTAAATTGTACTGTAAAGTTCTATACAGGAATTAGTTCTATATTAGGAGTTCTTAGTCTGTTAGTTTTTTTACCTGTGGATTTGGAGAGGACTTTAAAATGTGCTAATGCAGAGAACAAAAACGCTTCCCATAGTTTTTTTAATTATTATTTATTGAATATATTTATCTAGAACATCATTAAATATACAGTGCTGTTGATTCCCTAAAAAACACACATTGATACTGCAACCAGGGCACCATCACCACAGAATTTTCCTCAATACACATTTTTTGTCACATGGAAAATGTAATAAAATTGTAATAAATTAAAGAAGGAAATACTAATCAAGCAAATGCTGGGTTTTTGAAGTAGCCCCATTATACCCTTAAAACCCCAAATATCATAATAATCACGTGAAGTGAATTGATTGCTACTTGATCTTTTACATTAATGATTGCTTGTCCAAAAAAAATGTTTTAGCTGAAATCCTCAGCTGTAGATTTGCTCCTTTAAGGCAAGCGTAGCTATCAGTTGTGCCACAATCTGTGTGCTCATGTGTATGCATCCATGTGTAAACGCATGCTTGTGTGTACATGTACATGTGCCGGGACAAGTTTGCTTATATGTTATTGAAATCAAGAGAGCAAAGCACCTGCATTGGACACTTTGACTGCAGATCAGCCTCTTAAGAGAATAAATATACCAGCTGGACATCTCTTGTTTTGACTAACTGGCATGCATTACTCGTACTCAGAGCCGGATCTCTGCATAGGCTGCCAAGGCCTGGGCCTAGGGCCCAAACGTCGCATGGGGCCCAGAATTATGGGGGAAATATTAATATTCATATCATTTTTTTAAATTGTCTTTTTCATTTTTTATTTTTTTTAACATAATTCATATTAGACTTACACGCCTAATAAATATATATTCATCACACAGGATCCTTATTATTAGTAGTAGTAGTCATAACAAATAAATAACGCAAATAAAATCATATCTCCAAACTAATGTTCAATCTAAGAACTCCATCTCCCAGAATGCCATGCCGGGGGGCCCAAAACAGAGGCGGGGCCTAGGGCCCATGAACGTCAAGATCCGGCCCTGCCTACTCAGATTGAGAGGAGTGGTTTATACGGCCAGATTAAAGACTGTACCTATTATCAGCCCCAGTACAAAATCCCTATAGTGAAAACACTACGTAATAGTGCTACTGAAGACATTGGTCATTGTATTTTTGTGGGAAAGGATGACCACTGTATGTAAAACAATCCTGTGTTGAAATGGACATATAATAATGAAAACTGCATCATAAGAAAATAAGTATAAATAATGATGAGAAGGGGCCGTTCGGCCCATCTAGGCTCATCATGTCCTAATCCAGGGGTCCCCAACCCTGGTCCTGGAGGGCTACAGGGTCTGCTGGTTTTTGTTTTCACCTTAAAATCAACAGCCAGTTCAGACCCAGGAAGCCAGGTGAGGTGAGTTAACTGTGTGATCAACCTCTTTAATTGATCACTTAAGCGCTGAATGACAACGAAAACCAGCAGACCCTGTAGCCCTCCAGGACCAGGGTTGGCCACCCCTGTCCTAATCTAAAGAGTACCTAGTACTGCATCTAGCCTGGACTTGAATAGCCCAAGTGTTTCTGCCTCTACTACACGACCTGGCAAGCTGTTCCCAGTATTGACAACTCTGTGTAAAAAAACTAAAACCTAAAAACTAAAAACTAATTTGCCTTTAACTTTTTTCCACCTGTGGAAATTATTGTGCCCACATCTCTTTGTTCAAATAATGCAGCTTTCTGTAGTCTAACAAGTTTAAAAGTATCTCTTAGCAGAAAACTTCTCTAAAAAAAAAGTTTTTCTTTGTAGGGACTGAATGAATTCCATTAAGAATAGTTATGTTTTTCAAACCTGTCTTTTTAATGTATATAACAGAAATTAAATCTATTTCAACAAGGATTTCCACATGTTCTGCAATAACAGAAGTGTTTTAAGCAAAATGTAGTATATCATGGTACATCAAGTTTTCTTGTTTATGTCACCCAAAACATAAATCAAGCATATTTGACCAGGGGACATGCATCTGTCCAACAGGCATGTGTGCTGTTGAATGGAATTTATATGAACTCACATCTCTTTCGCATGTACACGTTTCTACCTTTCACACCTTTCTTTTGCCTGCCCTTGATATTAACGGACAATACATACCCCCTCCCTCTACAGAATGACAAAGATTTACTGTAAAACCTCCAGGCTATTTTTTTCCCCAAAACAATACAAATAACATCACAGTTCCGAGATTGGATTCCTAAAATTCCCTAAAATGTGGCTTACAAAAAACAAAAATAGTTGTAATAAAAATAGACTTTTCACATGACAAGAGATTAAACTGTAACAGTATATATAGAGAAGGCATTGTTAGCAGCTCTCGAAACACAAGAGGAAAGGGAATTTTAATTGTTTTCACGAAAAATGTATGCTGGGAGGGTAATTCATAGAAGGTTAAGACCAACTTAAATTGACCACCTGATTTTAATTTTGCAGCCATAACAAAACTCACAGAAGAGGACATCTTCAGAATGCTACACTTTATAGCTAAAATAACAGTAGACACTTGTTTTGACATTGGTTGGATTCTGATATAAGTCTTTGAAAAAGCCAGTGGAAAATTCAAATTGGTGTTATCAAGGATTTATCAGTAAGGCCATGTACTCTTTGTAAAATATAAAATTGAGTAAGATAAAATAATATTGTGGCATGTGTGTTTGTGTGCATGTGTTTGTCGGTGTGTTTGGGTGCATGTCTGTGTGTTTGTGTGTGTGTGTGAGTTTGTGTGTTTGTGTCTGTTTCTATGTGTGTGTGTGCGGGTGTTTGTGTGTTTTGTATGCGTGTGTGTGTGTTTGTGTGCGTGTTTGTGTGCAGGTGCAGATTTTGTATTGCTTTTTGCTTGTTGTGAGGGATCGAAGGGGTGGGGAGGGAGGCATTCATACAATAAATGTGCATTTCTCACAAACAGATATTTACAGTTATATAACATAATAATCATCATCATAACCCCTAATATACAGGATACGTCACAGAGTTGGATATTGGCGGATTCATTCTATTCACCTTGTAACTAAACTAACAGTTCATGTAAACATTGCACTAAATTTTGTGTTGTCGGTGTAGGGAAGGCCAGAGGCATGAAGTTCATCCTTAAGAAATGACAGTCTGATTTTCTCAGCATAATAATCCAATCTCTAAATATGTAAAGCCCACTCAAACAGCGATACAGTATGTAGTCACACCCATACCACTCACACACTGTACTGAACGATCACAGTACTTGTGATAACTCTGGGCAGATAATTACAGATATTGTGAATTCTTTCTACCCTTTGCTTAGTAAGAAATCGTTAGAAATACAATTAAAAACAAGGTCTGAAAAAGGAACCTGTACAAAAGTCTAACAATGGTTCTGACTACGGTATGGACTCCATCCACCAGGGTGCGCTACTTTGCAGTAGAGAGCTCGCAATCCCATCTCTTGGCGTTGTCTTTTAAGGAAGATTTTGTGGATCCTTTGGTTGCATCCCCCTGTTTTAGGCTTGCACCAATTCTTCTACCATACCCTCATCTGACTTCTCTCACTCTAGAACACCCAACTGACTGGGACCCACTGCTGTTCTGATCCCAATCTCTCTAACGCTATCTTCAGGCTACGGAAAGCACCTTCCAGATTGTCATTGATGATGGTAAGATCAAAGTAATGCCCATAGGCCCGCTGGATCCTCCCACTCTCGTCCACTGTCCTCTTCAGCTCAGTGTCCTGCAGGGGCACAAATAAAAACAAAATTCCCGTGATTCCACGGTTAAGACAAACGTATGGTGTGATTGGTAATGACAGTGATTTATATAGAGGTATCTGGAGTCTATTGGCCACCCAAATAAATGGACATTGTTGTTTTTCAGACAATGCATTGGTGTAGGGTCAGGGCTATTCAATTCCAGGCCTCAAGGTCCGCAGTGTCTGCAGGTATTTGCTCCATCAACGCACGACACCGCCTGATTTTAATAATTCGAGTTTACCTCCTTGGTCCAGGAGGTGAGCTAATCAGCAAAATCAGGTGGTGTAGTGCATGGTCGGAGAAAATATCTGCAGACACTTCAGTCCTCAAGGCCTGGAATTGAATAGCCCTGGTGAAGGTTGTATATGGTTTACTTTACTTATTATGTAATAGCATGCACCAGTATTAATACTCATCTGACATTCACACTTCACATCATGAAACTAACAAAACAAATCAGTCAAGAAAAATTTTCAATAAAATTTGGCCTTACCTTACTCACTCAGCCTCCTTCACCTACCTAAATTCAATTATTCTTTCTTCCATCGCTTACTGTCTACAAATCTGGTCTCTAAACTATGAAAGAAGCCCTGGATCCCATTATTCGATCTTATAACAAAGCTCATAAAATATTCTCATCAGTTTCTCCTTGAACACACCACTGCTTAGTGCTACAGAACTCTAACTCCCTCAGTTTTGACAACTACTGCACCTTATCAGCTATGAAATTGTACTATCAAATCCCTAAAAAAGTGCCTGAAACAATCTGCGCTTTACTACCAACTCACTCATCTGACAGACAGCTACGACTCACCAGATCCATAACCCAGCAAAATAACCCAGTTATAAGTCACAAAAAGAATTATGGTAGAAAATCATTCTTCAATCATAACACTCCCATCTGGAACTCCATCCCACTACCCCTCAGAACATTTACATCCTTGAACACTTGAAACATCTGTTAAAATACTCACACCTTTTGCCAAACCAACCATGTAACCACTAGTGTTTTTCCACCTCAAGCTTTAATATATATATATATATTCCCCTTTTCATCTCTCATCTTTATTTATATTATTCCTGTCACATGTGCTTTTCTTCAATTACCTTCTTCTCTTTTTACCTAATTTTGTTGACAATTTCCTTTTTCTGCCTATCCTAATTCACATTTTCCCTTTTCCTCACTCTGCAGGCAGGAACCCACTGAAAATCAGATTATCTGAGTTGGGCCTAAGACTTTGTTTGTCCTTTTAAACAATGTATTTATTCCTGTGAAAATAAATCAATAAATCAATAATATTATTCCAAATGAATTTCAGAATTCCTCTTGCTGTTAATAAAAATAAATAATGAGATTCAAGAGACTGGCTGCCATTTCTTTCGTTTTGACCGCATCGCAGGATCGTCTTTGTTGGCAGAAGGCCTTTATTGTGAGCAATTCCACAGAACTCAGCAAGTGTAGGCATGTTCTTATTTTACATCTCGTCTCTACTTCCTATTGATTAAAAGGGATCCTTTGAAACACATTTCCCATTAACATCCACAACACATCTGTGCTGTACTTACACACTTCTCCTTGGAATCACCACAATGCCATTTTTGTCTAGTGTGACACACAATAAGACAGATAAGTGAGTTTTGTAAGGCAGTAGTGTGGCAATTTTAGTGTGTGGAAACGATACAGATACTCTTTTTGAATGTCCTGTCTGGTCAGATCTGAGGTGTTTCGATTATCTGGTCCTACCGTCAGTTGCTTGGTGATGACCCCCACTTCGATGGCGGACCTGTTCATGGCTTTCAGAACCTCAAAGTCGGGTGCTTCAATGAATACCACATAGGGCAGAAACTCGGATGTTCGGAGAACTTTAAGTGCCTGTCGAAAGGAGAGGAGCAACATTATATTTTCTATGCTAAGTTTATATTTTGTATAGGTACTTAACAAAAAGCCATAGACTCCAAAACAAAATGCCTGCCTTTTCGTGTTAAACGTCTTTGTTTGGGTTGCACTTTTTTGGGTCGAACCAGCATCCTTTTAAAAAAAGAAATTTTCCGTTTTTTTCCCGTTTTTCAACCAAGTTAGTGGCCAATTATACCCTCTATTTGTTTAGATTTTTCCTCACCACACAAACTCTACGAGGCAAGCTAATTCTCCGAGGGCAGCGAACTCCGCTTCCTTAGAGACAAAATTTGCCCACCCACGTTCTGGAGTCACTCTTGCGCGCTTCTCAGCGAGTTCATGCAGGCTCACCCTCCCCATTAAATCAGCATTAAACTTCTTGAATAGCATTTTCCCTCATTTAAGCCTTAAGTCTATTTGTATGAATTTAGGCCAAAATCTTTCTCTGGAAAATTGGAGTTCCAATATGATTTACATAGTCACATGTGGACTCTAACTATCGTCTGAATTAAAAGGCTCCTGTTCTTCCTAACTAGTTCTGCGGTGTAGTTTACCAATAGGGGATACGTGGTCCCTCGTACCTGTGGATTGACGTCCAGGATGCAGACCTTGCCAGCCTCCACCACGTCATGAATGGAGTTGATCTTTGTGCCGTAGAGATTGCTGTCGTATTCTCCGTGCTCCAGGTATCGTCCGTTCTTTATGTCTGACTCCATCTCGCTGCGAGACATGAATGAATACATCTGGCCGTCCTTTTCATCCACCTTGGGTTTCCTGGAGGTGTCTGTGGGGGGGGCATGTCATGATAATGGGAATGAGATGTGGTGCAGTGGTTTGTCAAGAAAGCACAATTTATTCTATCATTAACGATACCTAAGGCCAAATCTCTGGCCTTAAGTATCTTTAATGATAGGAAAAAAGCTTCACCTGATCAATAAAGCCTAAAGGTATGCGATATGAATATTGAGCTCAAGACTAGATTAAATTGAACAGAAGTTTCAAAATGTAGGTGTATATCTTTATTGTTATTGTCACGTGGGTTTTATCTTCATTGTTTTTATATTTATTTTATTTCTATTTTATGTTTATTTTATGTCTATTTTACTGTATTTTATGTGAAGCTCTCTGTACATGTCATTTCTCTGCTGTAAAGCACTTTGGGCTGCAATTTTGTATGAAAGGTGCTATATAAATAAAGTGTATTATTATTATTATTATTCAGATTTAAAGATATGGAATATCTTTGTAGAACAAATAGACTAGGTGTTGACACACCTCTGTGACTATATTATTTCATTTTAGAAGGCGATTACCTCTTCCCTTCTTTCACAGAGCATTCATTCCTAGGTAGTAGCAATGGTAAATTTAAGTACATACAGCAACCGAATGCCTACTTAATTGTTTTCGAGAAATGAATCAACTCAAGTCCTGCGTTCCTCTGAAAGTAATTTATTTGGTTGCGGATTGAAAGAGAAAGTTTGACTGAATATTCAGCTGCCTGCCTGCCCAGTGGTGAGCACACTGTTTGAAGTAGACCTGCATAGTTACAGTACCGTAGCCGCTATCAAAGCATCATGTTCTGGAAAGACTCGTCAGTGCATTGGTCAAGATCATGGTCAATAAAATGGGAGCTATGAACCTTAACTACTGAAATGCTTTTGAGCAGGTGGGACTGGTGACAGGTGGGACAGGTGAGTGCGGTTCTGTCCTAGAGCTAGGAGCTGCTAAGCGTGCTGCACTTACAGGGGATGGTGGTGCCGTACAGCGCTCCGGGTCTGACACCAGCAGCTTGTTCTTCAGGCTTCGACGGCCCACCCCCTGGGCCCCGATCAGAACCAGCGTCTTTCTGCGGAAAGGGGGCATCTTTGCCACCTCCTCATATATCAGCAGTTCGTGGCGATCAAACTCTAACGAGGAGAAAGACAATGTAATTATTATAACATTTCTTTTAAAAAAATTGTTTCGGATTTTTTCCCTTTTCTCCAAATTTTGTAGCCAATTGTGCCATATTTCTACTTCAACTATCCCCCCCCTCAAAGACGAATGAACCACCCCCCCATCAAGCTGTCGACCGTGACTCCGGTACACACAGAGCCAGTCTTAAATGCGACAAGCTCCTGCCGGCTTCCCTCCTCCCTCCCCTGGGGCGGACAGCCAATCGCCGCCCCTATCCGGGACTCCTGGCTAGCCAGGGATTCGGACCCCGGCCGCAGTGGGCAATTTGCACTACGGGCGAGTGCCTTTACTGTTACGCCACCCGGGGTCCCCACATTAACTTCTTCTTAATTAAAAGTTCATTTCATTGCAGATCCTCTCTCTCACACACACACACCAGTTCTGATAATGAGCATGATGAACAGAAAGAATGTGACAGTCATTATTTAAAGAGGCCACACTGATTTTTCACACCTGCATTCTTCGTTGTCAAGTACATCATCTTCTTCTTCTTCTTCCCGCCCATTCCAGCACACAGAGGCCCTGTCATAGACACAGAGGCTACATGTGGACCTCCAGACAACATCAGAAACCAAAAGCAAAAAGAGAAGACTCCTATGTGGAGGGGCCATGATAAACAAATCATTTTCATATTATATCTGAGAATATATGAGAAGTTCTAGTAAACAATAGCCATGACATAGAGGATATACATTTAAAATTCTGAAGCTATACTTTCAAGGCCTTATAACAGCCAGGTTTCTCCGTACTCCCCACTGCTTAGCTGTCTGTAGCCACATTGTAAAAACCTTGTTTTGTTTGTTGAATGTGTCGGTCTACTGAAAAATATATGTAAAGGTGTTCTCGCTGAAACAAAGCGCCCAGCACCTCGGAGAGCGCAACACAAAACGTTGATCGTGAAATAGCAAAAATACTGCCTGTTTTCAGGTGTTCTTAGAATTCTCACACAAAGAGGACAGTCACAATTCAGGAATGCTTTAGTAAGTCAGACAATATACTTTTTCGGCCTAATCTCCTAAATCTCCACCCTATTTGTGCGCATTCACCCCAGATATACATATGCATGAACAGATTTAACTATGTGTCAAAATGAAAGTAGCAAAGTGACTTAAACCACACAAATGACACCCAATTTGACCCATTGCGACTGTTTAGTAAATCCAACATAGATATTGCAAGCTTTTGCTTTTGAAAAACAGTCATAATCCTTTAGTAAATAAGTCTCCAGTCCACTAGGTGGCAGTATACGACAGGGCTAGGAAGCAGCACACAATCCTTGCCCAGCTGCACTACCCATATGGGAGACAAGACATGCCTTTGAAGAAGTTTGTTTGAAGTTGAAAGAAAACAGGGATGAAAGTGTATTTGATCTTTGTCTTGTTATTTTTTATTTTAAGAAAACAAAATATTTGTGGTGTTCTGTGAGATTTGACAATGGTGTCTGCATAAATCTAAAGCATAAGAATCTCTCATTTGCAAAGAGAGGAAAAGCAATAGAGCTAAATCTCATACTATAAGCAAAATAGATTTTCATACACACTGCAGTAGAACATCATGACTTCTCTCCCACTGAAACATGTCTGTACCTGCCACAACAAGCTCCAGGTCCCTCTTAACGAAAGCCTTCCTTTTTTCCTCCAGGAGTTGGCTTGGGATGAGACCTGCACTGCCTCCTGCCACGTGGCATGCCTACAGGGGACACAGCGCTCACAAGTGGGCCCTCTCGCGCTCAAGAACCAGTACTGACCACCATTCATCAAAGCCTCCTACACACCTCACACAATCTTACGAGCGTTTATGGGGGGGGGTTTAATAGCCAATTATACCCTCTTTTTCATGTCAATTATCCTCTCTCTCATATTTGAGAGATTGCTGCCGTAGTCCTGAAACCGGCAGTGACATGCAGCGAAGCACCGCCTCCTCCGAGCCGGAACCCACCAATTCGTCACCACAACTCCGGTATGCACACAGGGCCACTCCTATACGCAGCAAGCCCGTATCAGCTTCCCTCCCCCCACCCTGGGGCGTACAGCCAATTGCCGCCCGCTAGTGGCACTCTTGGCCAGAGCCAAAACTGGCGCGACCTGGTGGAATCGAACCCCAGTCACAGTGGGCAGCGTCGGACATTCTACTGCTACACCACCCGGAAGGCCCCCTGTTTATACGTTTTTACAAAGGTTTTGCATTCGGATCGTGGCCAAATCAAATTTAATCAGTTTTTCTCCTAAATAAATAAACCAAACAATTTTCACACTTTTGCAATTTGTGTCAGATTTACTGTCGATGTACAGGAATACTGGTAATTGTATATTTGTACAAAGTGACCATGCTTTTTTAGAAGAGAAAACTACTAACAATACTACTCGATGACTACTCATTCAATATATAGGGTCTAAACATGATGACTGATTATGTAACACAACTATACTGTGCAGAGTAACAGTATTACATTGAAAATAAAATAACAAAAACAATATTTTGGAAATCTGGAACCCTAGTCTTGAGGTAACAATATATCATGATATATCAACAATATATCTCTATATCTAGTATATCTCATGGCATTTCATAATTGTATGGCATTTCATAATTCTGTGGCTTATAGCAGTGTTTATAATGTATGAATAGTGCATCATAAGGCACCATAAATTCAGCTATATGTGTGTGCTTCACAGAAAGTGTCACTGCCTTGTGTTATCCGAGAGCATCAGTAACCAACCTGCCACCAGTTAAGATCCTCCTGGTTGAAAATCTGCAGGATGTCTCCACTGCTGAATCTGAGGCCTGCTTCCTTGCAAGGGATGAGGTTATCATGGGTGGGGTCGTAGTCGAAATGACTCTTCACAAAGGCCTGAAAGGGAGACAGAAAGAGAGAAGCACAGATACGCTTTAAAGCAGGGGTGTCAAACTCATTTTGGTTCAGGGGCCACATACAACTCATCTGATCTCAAGTGGGCCGGACCAGTAACATAATAGCAAAATAACCTATGGTCAACTCCAAATCAGTTGCTTTGTTTTTGTTTTGTTTTTTCTTAGTTGGGAAAAATGCCTCAACCAACATAGTAGCCTAATCACTTATCATTATTATTTACTCATTTACAGAGAGGCCAATGGATTTCAAATAAAATGCATTTTGCTTTCAAAAAACTGGTTTATTTAATTTTATACAGAGTGAATATTTTTGCATCTGATACTGAAGCAATCCTTATAGTAAACTAAAGAGGGTGCTATGAAAAAAATTAAACACCCCGCCTAAAATGTAAATGTGCAAAGTAATGAAAAATTGAATTAAATTTAAAAACATAAAAGTTATAGCAGTACTGAACCATATGATATGGCTACTTCAGATCAAAAATATTTTGTAGCTCAGGCCTACTTAACCTGGCTTGCTGATAGGGATATACTGCAGAATATTCTTTTCAAGCTAAAAACAAAAGTACATTATTTTCAAAGAACTGCATTCTTCAGACTGCAAACATTTGTGAACATAACAAGAATTTAATTAAACTCCCTTTCCCACAGGCTTCTTCTATCGACTACTGCTGGATCCTGAAACTTGGCATCGTTTGGCCTTCACCAGGCCATCAATATCAGGTTTCAAATCCTGTGTAGCAACACATTTCAAGATGGCATTCAGGTGTGTGTTTGATCATCTTGACCTGTGCTTTGTTTTGTTGAGGTTCATAACAGAGAACGCCTGTTCACAAAGATAGGTAGTTCCAAACATGGACAAAATCTTTGCAGCCAGGTGTGTTAATCTGGGGTAATCTGGCAAGAGATATTGGTAAAACGTGCCTAAATCTACCGATGCAAATTTCTGCTTCAAATTAGAATCACTTTGCAAGTCAATTATCTCAAGTTGGATGTCTGCGGGCATATCGGGTGCATTGACTATAAATGGCGAGCAAAAAAAGGCAAATTCCTTCTCAAGTTCCCCGAAGACCTGAAATCTGCGCTCGAACTCCTGCAGCAATTCTGTTATTTTATCTTTGTATTTATCTAAATCAGCATTGGGTTGGCTTGCGCGCATAGCTGCGAGAATTGGGAAATGCGCGGTGTCACCATTCGAGAGCTGCTTCTCCCAAAGTGACAGTTTCAACTTGAAGGCGCATATGCTATCGCAAAACTGCGTGACGACTCTTTGGCGACCTTGCATCATTTTGTTAAGATTATTCAGGTGCTGTGTAATATCCACCATGAAGGCCAGATCTCTCACCCATTCCGGGCATTTCAATTCGCCTACTGGCCTCCCCTTTTTCTCCATGAACTCCCCAATTTCCTCTCGTAGTTCAAAGAAGCGCTTGAGTACGGCACCTCGGCTTAACCATCGCACTTCAGTGTGGTATGGTAAGCCAGCCGGGATGTGATTATAGTAAATACAGACTGCTGTTTTTCAGTCCAGCTAATAATTATTTTATCTTCTCTTTTCTTAACTGCCCCTGCAAATGGTGAAACTTTTCTTTATGGTGAGTCTCATAGTGGCGCCGAATGTTATATTCTTTGAGCACTGCAACCTGTTGATTACATAACAAGCACACTGGTTTTGCATTCACCTCTGTGAATAAATAATACTCTGTCCATTTTTCCTGGAAAGCTCGGCACTCTACGTCAACCTTTCTTCTCTTTGACAACGACATTTTGGTAATTGGGGTGTCACTCTTGATATTTTGCTAGCAACTTAACGGCGGTAAGACTTGCGGGGGAACCAAACTGCATCTTCCCCAGACCTGGCACGCGCTTGCAAAGATATGCTCTTTATTTATTGATCTCTTGTCATGCCAATCTTGCTTTTCCTTTGCTGCCCCTAGTGTTGGAAATGCGCTTTTCGGTTATTTCTTTAAAAAAACATAACTCCCCACAGGAATGGACTAGAAATATGCTTTTTATATCGTTATAATTTTTTCTCTTCACGACTGGGCCGGATTAAACCACCTGTCGGGCCGGATACGGCCCGCGGGCCGTATGTTTGACACCCCTGCTTTAAAGACAGAGACAGGGTCTCAATACCAAGAACATCTCAGAGCTAAGAATCATCACCTCTCAGGACCATCCCAAACGTGGAGTGCATTAACACTGCATCCCAAACGTGGACTGCATCCACACTGCATCCCAAACGTGGACTGCATCCACACTGTAACCTCCACCTCGGATCCACACACTTCCTGCATCACACAGACTCAGTGCGGCTCCCTGGGGAAGCCATGCATAATTACCCTTATCCTGAGAACCTTTCAGATCCTATGAATGGTTCACTTTTAGAGTTTCAATAACAGCCTCAATCCAGCATTAGCTCTGCCAATATGACCAAACCCACAAGGGGACCACTCTCTCTGAACGAGCATGCTGTCACTACCCTAACGACATTTATAGCCCCAAGGTTCTTTGTTGCTGGGTAGCTGACGTGTCAGCGGACTGGCACCAGTGGGAATTCTTTATTGAGTAGAGTGGAAAAATGCTCTGATTACAATATCATAAAGTCTGATTTAATCTCTTACCAAGAAGGCCCTTCTTCTTCTGATGGTAAATATCAATGCACTTCTTCCTCTAAGGATTGCCTGGCTTATTACAGCCCGTCCACCTTCTCAACGGTGAACGCCTAATAAGGCAACTTCTGCTGTGTTATTATAGACCCTGCTGCACTTTTTTTGCGCTTCCACATTCGCCAACTTAACCCAGCACTCCCAAAATATAATAGGTTATAGACTTTATTATATATAAACTATATCACTTTAGTCACCATATTTCCCCCCCCCACCCAAAAAGTGGGGAAAGGTAGAGGGTGAGGCCTTAGCCCCAAGGGACTTCACCCATGAAAACCAGCTGCATGTTTTGTTTTTTTAATAAATGTAGTTTCTGAATGTTTTCCAGTTTTTCTCCTAATGTAGTGGCCAATTATACCCTCTATTTATTTTGATTCGCACATTAATTCACTGCTCGTCTCTACGTGGCAAGATAATTCTCTGAGGGCAGTGAACTCTGCTTCCTTCGAGACAGAATTCGCCCACCCACATTCTGGAGTCACCCTTAAACGCTTCTCAGCAAATTCATGCAGGCTCACCCTCCCCCCTCCCCCTGGGGCAGACAGCCAAATGCCACCCCCGATCGGGGCTCCCCACCAGGGCAAGTCTGGTACAATCGGGTTTCCGAACCAGCATCCTATATCCAGCTCCATAGATGATTAGAAAGATATTACTAATATAACTACATTTACCTGTAAGTTGTTAGCAGATGGCTTTTACTCAGAAGATCCTATTTTGAACCACCTAGATTCAGGTTTACAGTCCACGAGCTCTGTCGGGGCTCCCCACCAGGGACGGTCTGGTACAGTCGGGTTTTGAACCGTGACTGTGATAGGCAGCTCACACTCATAAAGGACCAGCCAATACAAGTGCATTAGACCGCTACGCTATTGGAGGCCCCACAGGTGGTCATTTAAAAGGTAATTTGAGAATGTTTCCAGGTTCTACGTGTCTGTGCTGGAGCAGCATACTGCATACAAACTGCTCATTCAATCACAAGGCTGCTCTGAGGCAGTACTCCCATTAACCAGACCTCTGGCAAGGCAGTTATGCCGACCGCCCCCAGCTCCTGCTAATGAGAAAGAGGTGCCAGTGACTCGATAGCCAGACATGCCCTAGATGTCCTTCTGCAAAGGCTGGTATCTGGGGGCAGACAGTTTCTCTGACAGTAGGTCCAGAGTAAGAAATGGAACAAAGGATATTCACAACGCTGACCTTCCTTATCTCCTAGCAACATGGCTTTTCATTAGACTAACCTAACCAACGGAAATCTTTCTTTCCCTCTTCTGTGATGAAATGCCTAGAATTTAAATAAAAAATATATGCACGCAGAATAAATATAGTCCATAAAAGTGTGGCACTCAGAATGTCCATCGATGTATTTGACATCACACAATAATGTATTGTACATTATTCCGGTGAAATTATTTTCTATTGTAGATTTTCTTTTTACATTCAAACTCATAAACACAAACACCTCCCTCCCCCCCGTCCCTCTGAAAGCACCCTCGCTGGCAGCATGTCATTTTCTCTTTTCTCTTTAAGATGTTGCATTATGTCTCTCATCCAGTGAACGTGAGCTGGTGGGGAAGCTCCCTCCAAATGACCACACCCGACAATGGGCTAACAATAAGGGAAATGCCAGAGCGTCCAGCTGCTGGAAGTGCCATATGAAGGTCTCACTTACAATGCAGTTTTCACAGCTGACAAAGACAGACAATTTCAATTAGAAATACGGTTTTACAGCTCCATCCGTACAGCCAGAACTTCCAGTGTTAAGAATGCAGAGCTGAGTATCTAGTGGGTCTATAGTATCTACGAGAGAGGACCTGCCTGATAGTATTTAGGGAATGAAAAGCACTGGAATACAATTCAAGTATATGTATTATGTATAAGTGGTACCTAGTTATGGCGGTGCTGGTACCAAGGTACCAAGAGGCTAGATATGATTGGGCGAGACTACTTGCTGACACTCCTCCAGGGAGGAGGGACCGCCATAGTAGAGCCCACCCCGGGGACCTGACCTGACCTGGCGTGGGGTGTGGGGCTCCAGGTAACTGGGGAGGATCTTCAGCACCACACTGCCGCTTGCCTCCTTCAGCATCTCCTGCAGAACCTTGGGATCGGTGCCCACCTCCTTCCCGTTCACCTCCTTAATGACGTCGCCCACGTGAAGCAGACCCTGCTGGTCAATCATGCCGCCGTGCAGGATCCTGGCGATCACCAGCTCCGCGCGCTCCACGCGGAACGTCACGCCCTGTCGTGGCAAAGGACTTGCGTTACATCACAAGGGTCAGGGCAGTGTGACACCACGACTCCACACGATGCACGTCTTTCAATGTGCGTCTTCTATTAGACGGCTACCTGCAGACACTCATCACACCCTACACCCCAGCCAGACCCCTCCACTCTGTCTCCTCTGGCAAACTGACTGTCCCATCCCTCCAGGTGCCCGGCAGCCACTCCTCGCGATCTCGCCTCTTCTGTGTCCTGACCCCCCGGTGGTGATCTTCTGCCCCCTAGTGGCACTCCTAGCCAGAGCGCCAAGGCGCCACCAGTGGAATCTAACCCCAGTCGCAGTGGGCCTGTCTATATGATTTAACAAAAAATATATAATAATAAAAAAAACTACTAACTTTTCTTTCCCTGTGTTACAGGTACGGTGTGACGTTTGCTCACAATGATATCTACTGGACACTGATCTCTTGCACTAACCATGATTCATTTTACCATGTATAAATTCACTTTTTGTAAGCCGATCTGGATAAGAGTGTCTGCTAAATGCCTAAAACGTAAATGTAAATGTTTCAGGCAATATGCTCTTTGGCTTTAAATTATATCCTTGGCCTAGCTAAACATGGGTAGCTAAATCTTTATTGCACCTTACAAATGATATTCTGCCTCAATTCACTGTATGTATTAACTGAGATTAAATAAAACTGGTCCATAAAAAAATTAGCTCTTGGCAATCAAAAAGAGGTTGTTCTTTTAAGCTTCAGAAATGTACGCTGTGTGCTGGTGACAGATGGTGGAACTTGGACATGCGATAGCAACTCATTAACAATCCGCAGCCCCTTGTTGGCGGTCTGCGTCTTTATGTCAGTAGGTGTCGGAAGGGCTAAACAGAAGGCAGGACACATCCTGCCCATGTGATCTGCTTAGTTCTCTTCTAGGCCTGAATATTGGCCCCAGTTGTGCCCTCTCTGCCAACTTCCCAGCAGTTATTTTCCTTTTCCCATCTCTGTGCACACAGATGGGTGTCTGCCCTACCTTTCTTTAAGGCAATGTCAGGCTTTTCAGGGGCAATGCACCCCCCCTTTACAGGGGCTTTTCAGGCTTTTGCAGCTACAGTACTTGGGAGCCAACCCAATGCACTATGAACAGAAAATGAGGTGTCATGCCTCGTACGTACACATGTAACGCAAGGACATTACATAATTCTACACACCAAATGCAAGGAAATTGCATTATTTTACACATGTAATGTGATTATTCCACACGCAAAATGTGAGGCGATAATATTAATTTACACATGTGTAAAATAATATTACTTCCTCACATTTTGCATGTACAGTAATGGGGAAACTGTACTACTATACAAGTGTAATGCAAGTAAACTCCAGTATTCAGAATGATTGACTCTCATTTATAATGACTAATACAAAGAGGGACTGTGCTTGAGACTCAAAAGTCATGCATCGGAATCCTAGATGCAAATTTGTTGCCCTTACACATTCTCAGAATTGCTCCAAGGACGGGTATCACTTGTGGCACATGAAGAAATCGCATGCAGCAAGAGTTGCATATGAAGACGCAATCAAATAAAATTTTACAGTCACACACCGTTGCCCGTTGTAGCTAGCTAATGCATTTAGCCAGCTAATGCAGCTAATGCAATGCTTCATCTAGCTAGCTCCTCAATAATGCATTGTGTCTGCACACTTCTGCCACGACACACAGTGGTCAGTGCTTTATATACTTTTATACAGTGTTCTCTAGTGGAAGAAAGGAGACAGTTAGCCTAACAAAACATATATATACAGTATATGCCACTTAGCAGACGCTTTTAGTGACTTACAGTAATGAATGCATACTTTTTTCAGTATATGTGGCCCCGATGGGAATCGAACCCACAACCTAAGCGTTGTCAGCTCTAGCTACCGAGCCACACAGAACCACACGAGCAGCAGTGACAACAAGAAGGCGGTCTTACCAGGTGTTCACCTGACACTTTGCGAATGCCCACCATCCGGACCGCATCAGGGGGCACAGGCTGGTTGTTGAGGGCGGCATCCAAGAAGGCACAAGGGCTGGTGGGGAGGGTCTCGTAGCTTTTGGAGGCGACCGAGTCATGTGTCTCCAGAAGGGACTGTGCACCAATCACAGCATTCACACTCAGAGTGCACGGGCCACACGGCCCAAGAGTGGGAAGCATTCCTTCCACCTGTTTTACATTGGTCATTTCTATTTCGGGAACTCTCCCGGGCAAGCCTTTTCACATCAAATTGAAGAGTGTTTTTCCAAAACTCACTCAAGTCCCTTGACCAAAAGTGGACAGTGATTTTTGGAAAAACACTCTACAGTTATAAATAGACTTAAATATGCCAGCCAAATATGCATTGATTTATTTTCGATGAGCACAGCAAAAAATGGTTTATTGATGCTGTAACACAAGATGAGACATTTACCAGGTTTTGTATGTCTACACAGTCCTTTTTAGAACATATATGGGCAATTTGTCTGCCCTTTTATGAAAACAAAAGCATGGTTTGCAGTCAGATCTTTTGCTATCCAATTAAGGAAAGAATAATCACCTGTGTTAGAGAATTAATGGCAGGAAAGGCTGGCATAAATATCCACTGAAATCCTTCAAACCTAATTATAAAGAAGATAGATTAAGCTTGAAACTTTTCAACCAAAAAATAACTTCTTAATAGATAGTAGATTTGAATAGACAAATGAAATACTGAATTGTTTAGCTTGAACTAAACAGCTGACGTACTTCTGACAGCCAGAAACAAAAAAAAATCAGATAGTATGTTTTTTAAATATTTTTTTACTAAGGGGGCAGATGTGTGTGCATGTTGATGTGTGTATAAACACTTCTGTGCATGTGGATGTGTGTATAAATGCATGTGTGCATGTTGATATGAGTATAAATGCATGTGTGCATGTTGATGTGCGTATAAATGCATGTGTGCATGTTGATGTTTGTATAAATGCATGTGTGCATGTTGATATGTGTATAAACGCATGTGTGTATGTTGATGTGTGTATAAATGCTTGTGTGCATGTGTGTATAAATGCATGTGTGCATGTTGATGTGTGTATAAATGCATGTGTGCACAGCATGCACGTGCATGGAGCTGCACAGGTAGGTGAGGCACAGGGGACGAGCGACTCATCTGCGTGCGCACCTGGAAGTGGGGCTCCTTCAGGATGCAGGCCAGCTCGTCGGCCGCTTTGCTCCTGTTGGTGAGCGGCGTCAGGTCTCTCAGGATGTCCTGCACCAGCTCCAGGTTATTGTCCCTCACGGCCTCCAGCCTGGTCTCCTCCAGCCTCTCGTGGGCCTGTAAGGATAGGCCACCCTCAACGGCGTGTTGGCAAACCCCCCCACAGGGTGCTGGCCAATCCCCCCCACGGCCTCATCCACCCAGACCTGTGCCAGCCCCAACAGAGTAAAACACCCTGTGCATTTGGCTCCAGCAATAAAGGCCTCAATATTTCAGCCCCCATGAATATTTTCACTCTCCACCCAGGGGCACTAAGCCTGATTTACTGGCTCTTGTCTCCCACTCCAACAGATGCTCTGTCGTTTTTTGTTTTTTTTGTCGGGGGAAACTTCTACCAGAATTCTTTCTCAGTATCTATTCAAATAGTTACCTGATGGAGGGCCTGTTCTACCAAGCGCACAGGAATAAGTCAGAGGGTTTTTTTTTCAGAACGGGCTTGGGTTTGTCTCCTCTTATCTGACCGTAGTTGCTGTTTGTTTATAGGAAGGAAACCATCCTGCTGGAACAATACGGCCCGATTCACAGGAAAGGGGCACGGGCATAAAGTACTGCATCATTAGCATAAAAGTGGAATTTGCCGTTTTTAACCATACATCATTTTATTGACATCAGGGTCAATAAAACAGGCCCTAATATGGAGCCCGTGGGACACCATTTGAAATCTCTAGCTATGCCTCCAGCTTTTATACACTGGGTTCTACCTGTGGGAACCAGTTATAACCAGTCTTTGAAAAGCAGCTGATTGCAGACTTCACATAAGGTGATCTCATAAAAGGCTTAACCCTTTGTGTACACAGAGTGCTGTTTTTGTTTCCCAAAGTTCTCATTCAAATTTAGTCTTTGGTGCACAGCAAGCCCCTGCCCTTTAAATTACTTCAGAGAAGAGTGGGGGTTGGTTGATTTAGCAAATGATACAATTGTGTTAACATTGAAGCTCTGGTCTAGTGCACCACACTTTGGAGTGGTGTGCGCTGCCCGTCAGAGACGCGGATCGAAACCCGCGTTTCTACCAGACCGGCCCTGGTCGTCAGCCCGATCGGAGGCGGCATTTGGCTGTCCGCCTCCGGGGAGGGGGGAGGGAGAGCCGGCATGAGTCTGTCGAGGAGAAGGTTAATGGAGTCCATGGAAGATCTCCGTCTCGAAAGAAGGCGGGGAAATAGGTCCAGGAATGCGAATCTCGTTCCCGGAGGACGGGCGGCGGACTCGTGGGGGTGGGGAATTGAAAATAAAAATAGAGGGTACGATTGGCTACCAAATTGGGAGAAAAACGGGGGGAAAATCTGAAATAAATAAAAAAACTAAAAACATTGAAGCTCTGCTGGGTGGATTGACTGGCTATGCTTACAAGTTCAATCAACCACAACTGATCAATGCAAGATAGAAATACTATGCAATCAATTATTTGAAATGCTTAGCATGTTTTTATACAACTGTGGATGCATTGAACATTCTCACTCTTCTCACTTGTTCCCGCTATTCTGCTAAAATGCTGTTAACAACACTACAGTGAAATTGTACAATTGACTCACCACTGGGCTCTCCGTGATGCCCTTGAGGAAAATTAGGTCCAGGTCATTGGCAGTGGTGGAACTGGTGCTGTTGCTTAAAGTATCCAGCACTTTCTGCATAGCTAAGAAGAGGAAAAGAAAGATATGATAAACACTTTACACTAAACACTACAATCTGTCACATCTCAGCCAACAGATAAGACATTACGATCGCACCTTCTGTGATGCAACTTTATTGTTAATGCAATGTCACCAATGTTAGGGTTGCAAAGGGGTGGAAAGTTTTCAGTACATTTCTTGGGAATTAAGAACAGAGGTAGTATTATAGAAAAATGTACACATACATGTTTTCTTCTCTCACAGGCTGTATAAATTGAGCGATATCAAGGACACCCTTTCTGAAAAAACACTCAAACCTGACATGAATGGACACTTGACATGATTGAAATAAAATACAGAGGCCATGCTGTTCATATGTTCTGACAATATCCATTAAAGGTATTACATTATTAATCAAAAAGGTTGTTACTCACGTGATGAGGTAATAGCAAAGATAATGTAATCATTTATTACATTATCTGGAAAAGATTATTATGTTATCCATTAAATATGTTTATTACGTTATCCGGCAAGTTATTACTTTATCCGGTTTTATTATATATTACATTATACAAAATATGACATTATGTAATTTAATAACACAAGTTAAATGACTGTACCATTATCCGTTGTTACACTGACATCAGTTTGACTGACATCTCCAGGAAACCCTTGCCCCACAATGAAAACTGAATAGGCAGGATCATTAAGTTAATAAAAGTGGAGATCAAAATGACATATTACTACAATAACTATATAGTTAGGGCCCGGATAAAATCTCTGGTTATTATCTACATTATGTTATTATATAAATTTCCACCAAGGGGTTGATGGAGGCTCTATTTCAAACCATGTGTCAATCATTAAATTAAATGTGGTAATCTCAGTTAACTACTTAATCATGTGAATCAATAACCATATGAGAAGAATGACATGTTTATGTCCTTTGACACTGGATCACATGTTGGGCTCAGTGTAGTGTATTAGACAATGTGCCAATGGATACAAAAATCTCAAACTTGTTTAGGATCAAAAATCCTGACAGCCTTCAGAAAAGTAAACTGTTTGACTGAAATGTGTCTTGATTTTCTTTTTCAATTGGTTTGGATTATAACAGCCCGTGAGCTTTTCTTTTACTTTGTTTTAATGCATCGACAGTTTATTGTTCTGTCTGT
This sequence comes from Aldrovandia affinis, assembly GCA_029706075.1. Taxonomy (NCBI): domain Eukaryota; kingdom Metazoa; phylum Chordata; class Actinopteri; order Notacanthiformes; family Halosauridae; genus Aldrovandia; species Aldrovandia affinis. The sequence continues at coordinate 581,618 of JAINUG010000356.1, read as the reverse complement.
GCTGTGAACCTGTTGTGCCAATGTTAAATATGTCTTCAGCAGCTGCTAGTTTATTGTAGGTTTAATGAATTCTGCCTTCCAAACTCTCAAAACCACTAGATGAGGCCAATTAGACACTTACCAGGTTGTGCAAAAAAAGAGAGCCATTTCTCCAATACCTCAGTTAATCCGTTGGTATGTACTATTAGGATATTGTATTACTCTGCAATCAAAGGAAATGCATCTTTATGTTGTTTGTGCATCCATGTTCCACTTCCTCCACATTCCCACCAGAACAGATAACTGTATAATTTCTTTAAAATCTTTTTATTATTCTGACCTGCAACAACCCAGAATTTTATCATGTTTATTTATAAAAAAATATTTTTAGATAAGATATTTATTTATTTTTCCCATTTTTCTCACAATTTAGTGGCCAATTATAGCCTCTATTTATTTTGATTTGCCCTCCCCACATGAATTCACCGCTCGTCTCTATGAGGCAAGCTAATTCTCTGAGGGCAGCAAACTCCGCTTTCTTCCAGACGGAATTCACCCACCCACGTTCTGGAGTCACCCGTATGCGCTTCTCAGCGAGTTCATCCCTGATCGGGCCGGTTTGGTACAGTTTCGAACCACGATCGTGATAGGCAGCTCACAATTGTAAAGGACCAGCTAATACGGGTGCATTAGATAAGACATTTTTTTTAAACTTTGTGGACCCACAGCCTACTTCTGTTCTTTCTCCAGTGGGAGGCGACGAGTGATAGGAGTTAACAATGGAGTTGTCGTCCGATTTAAATCGTGGGGGTGTAAGATTGCAGATTGACATGTTTACATAAACAGTAAAAATTGTATTAGTGTATGCAAACCACAGATTGGTAACACTCTGTGGATAATCAACAAACAATTCGTTAATGATTTATACATTTCTAAGACATCTATAAATAATTTGTAACTGATTGGTAACTTGGTTATTAATCATTGATCGTGACAAATGATCTATGAATGATTTCTTAACCATTATTGACTATATTAGTTAACAATCTGTTCATGATGTATACCTGATTTCAACCAATTATTTATAAATGATTAGTTAAACATAAAATATGATTGTGGAAAAGGAAGGTTACCTTCGAGCAGCACAAAACAGCTACATTCTTCACTAGCAAGATGTTTATATAGTTATGCACACACATGCTTCACATGCATCGTATGCATTATTAAACAAGCGGATATATTTATAGAATTAACTCTGCTCCCCAGTTTTGCAGAAGAACTGCTCTGCTACAGTGAATGTGCTATGACCCCAGCGGCATCATGTACAGTGTACAGAATATGAGAACATAGAGCCCATTACAAGAAGTGAGGGTCTGGTTCTCCATCACAAACTATTTAAGGAGATTTCATTTAAGTTTGTATTCTTTACCTTACTGTGGGACACATCCTGAGCCTATGCTACCCTTGAAAAACCCAGACACAGCCCGAAGCATGTGTCTGAGTTTACATCCTCATCTCTTTGAACATAATTATTGTAAGAATGTAAAAGAAAAACACACAAACACTCTCCATCTCCAAGCCCTGAAATAACACATTTAAGAGGGGTTATAGTGAGCTCACAAAAGGGCTGAAACTGCTACAATAAGATTTTTTTATTTTTTATCACTAACCTTTTCCTTCCCAGTGCTAGCAGCTCCAACAAAATGTCTAAAATGTTTGATTGTTCCTAAAAATGCACATCTTGTAAGTCAAAAATGTTAAAAAAATGTAAAATGTAAAATAAAATCTTCCAATAGTCTGAGAGTCACAGTAGGTGACCAGGATGTTAGCTCCTTCGTAAACCCTATATTTTGAAACTCATCTCTTCTACTCTATAGAAGACACAAGAGTTATTTTCCTGCAAAACAGTACATGTGATTACCACTTGCTTTTGACAAGACTGAAACCATTTCCAACAAGACATCATCAGACAAGTACGTAGCCCCAAAATTCACCTTTGGGTGCAAGAAAACAGTCACACAAGTGACCAACCAGTCTTGCTGGTCAGCAAAAAAACAAACAAACTATTTAAGCTGAACATGCAGAATACAATCGTGTGATTTCACCCAAGCATACTCTTGCCTCTCTCACTGTACCAGCACAAGCTTGCACACATGTTTACTTTGACCCAGGCTTTCGGTAACTCTCAGTTTAGCATTCCCAGACTCGTCCTATGGACATCCTGACTAGCAACACAAGCAGGTGGGAGAATGTTTCTCAAGCTACTGGGGAGGGGGAGAAAAAGAAAGCTTATTCTGCAAAGCTCCATGGCTGTCCCCCTCTCCACAGCCCCCCAGTCACCTTACCTCCCCTGCCCAGATTGAGCTCTGAGCCCTCTGAGGAGTTTGGAGATCCCCCCTTCGCCGGGGACAGCCTCCAGAAGAGACTGGCAGCCATTTCTGGGCGCAGTGCTTCACCGAGGCAGTGGAGACTGAGATGCCAAGATAGCTCCTCTCCTCTCCTTTTGCTTCCTCTCTATCTGTTTCCTCTTCCCACCCCGCTGCCCGCGCCTGCAGCCCCTGTCAGCTCGGCTCAGCGGTGACAATCTCCCTCTCTCACTCCCCTCCTGCCAGGGAGGTCCCCTGAGGGGTGGATCGCTGGGAGGACTGCGCGCGGAGGGGAGACGTGCAGAGCCGTGATCCTGATTCTAACCGAAGCCTAAAGCCATGTGTCCAGAAAAGCGGGCGAAGAGGGGGGGCCTTTGGGGTTTTACCTACAGGGTCCTAGTTTAACTATGTGGTTGCTCAGGCTGGGGCTTTCAGTTCTTGACTACGATTAACACACTGTTGTACACATAAGAGTGTCTGCCAAATGCCTGTAATGTCAATGTAATGTAATGGGGGCAGGCTGGGGGAGGAGCCAAACACTCACATTCTTGCCAGTCAGGTCTGGACTTTCTCAAGGTCACACCCTTCACTTGTGTAGAACCTGCCCTCTTTCATCACACCCTCTTTCGAGTCTTCTTGAATTGAATATGGTATTTAGGGCTGTTGTCTCATTCTGTACTCTTATACTCAAACTTACTTTAGTTTGTTATTTTGATTTAGTGTTTTTAGCCGAAGCCCGTGAGTGGGACGGCCCAAGTGTTTTTGTTTCATTTGTTTAGTTTAATTCCCGGCCCGCAGACCGACAGATCCAATCCCTGCATCCTGCTGTTCTGTTCCAATCCTGGTTGTGTAGCACAGGCATACAACAAGGATCAATAACATCACTTCGGACTGTAGACCGTAAACCACCTGCACACTACCATTAGCCAGAACGGGCCTCTGATATCCACACCCTTTTCTTAGTTAAGTGCTTAGCGGAATCGCTCCGCCGTGGGCTCATTTGCCATCAGAACCCTTTCCGAGGGTAATTTCCCTCAGCTGTGCGTCATGCACAGATAACATCCCAATCATGCGTGTGCACTTCTTTCTTTTTTTTAAATGTTTTATTTGTTTCCGATTTTTTCCAGTTTTTCCTTTCAATTTAGTGGCCAATTATACACTCTATTTTATTTATTTTGATTTGCCCTTCCCACACGAATTCACCGCTCGTCTCTACGAGGCAAGCTAATTCTCAGAGGGCAGCGAACTCCGCTTCCTTCAAGATGGAATTCGACCACCCACGTTCTGGAGTCACCCCTAACACGCTTCTCAGTGAACTCGTGCCGGCTCATCCTCCCCCCTCCCCCTGGGGTGGACAGCCAAATGCCGCCCCCTATCGGGGCTCCCCACCAGGGCCGGTCTGGTACAGTCGGGTTTTGAACTGCGACCGTCATAGGCAGCTCACACTCCTAAAGGACCAGCCAATACGGGTGTGTTAGACCGCTATGCACTTGAGAATGTGTGGGAATGTTCTCAGCTTCATTCATAGCCCCAGATCATGTGTCAGATCATTTCCTTGTTCCTGAAATAATGGCAATGTGAGATTTTGGCATGTGACATTATGCCTACATAATTAGTCTCCATAGACCTCTGCTGACAATACAGAGGGCACAGTGCCAAGGGCCTTACCCTATCAGCAAACAATTAGTCTACTCTGCCATTCATTAATGCACAATGGAAGCAAAATGAATAATGGTAACCCAAGGTAAACCTACACAGTGCATATATACTTAATCTCTTCCTGTCAGCCGACACCATGAGAATTAGCATAATTCACAATTCATAAATATTATTGGTTGTAACTGTTATTTACGACTGTACCAGACCAGCCCTGGGGGGGAGCCCCGATCGGGGGTGGAGTTTGACTGTCCGCCCCAGGGGAAGGGAGGAGGGAGAGCTGGCACGAGCTCGCCGAGGAGCGGTCAATGTTGGGCAAGCTACTTGGAAAATGTAGCAAGCTAAGCTAGCAGTTACTCTACAAAAACCATAGCTCAGCTACATGAAAGCTATCCCTCAGAGAAATGTAGCTAGCTAAGCTACAAGCTACATCGCAAAAGTAGCTAGCTACATTGAAGGGTAATGTAACTATGAGGACATGTTGTGCCATTGAGTGACTGAATAAAATATACTTGAAGGCAAATATCACTGTATAAAAACTAGAAATGGATGGAGATGGACAATTATCCTTTGATGTGATATATAAAATACACTCAAAACTTGTCTGTTGTGCTATCATGTTGATGTGCCACTGAAAATGTAGTGATGTAGCTTTTGTCAAGCTACCCAGCTACATGGTGAAAAAAATTGCTTAACTACTTGAAAGCTACATAATTCTGAATGTAGTGAAGCTACCTACAAGCTACTGAAAAATGTAGATAAGCTAGTAACTAAGCTACTTGTAGCTAGCTCCTGCCCAACACTGGCCACGGTTACCGGAGATGTGATATAATGACCTAATGACCTGTGACAGATCTCTGCCCGGGAAGGGGGTCACATCACTCACCGGAGTCTGAACTGGACGATGCCACTGGCATTTTTCCAATTCTGGGGCTCCCCGGAATCCTTCCGAAATCTTGTGAGGCCAACTGAAAAGAAGGAGATGGACAGAGAGAGAGTGGCCTGTCAGGTTAGAAAAATATGAACGTGAGGAGAACATTTTGCATAAAATAAAAACCGTAGATTAAAAGTTGACCCATTTCAACCCATTGACATAACCACAATTATGTGATTATAATGAATATTGTGAAGGTAAGTGTATTGTATTAACACAAACGCTCATTTACGGAATATGTCACTTCTAGAAGTGAGTGGAGAACTCTGCAACACACCGCCATTACAGTAGTGAGGTTATCCTCAAGACAGCATTGGTCAGGGGCTCTTCCACCTTAGAGGTGTCCATTCTTATCCAAGAATGGCCGGTGTGGGTGCAGGCTTTTGCTGTAGCCCAGCACTAGCACACCTGATTCAGCTAATCAATTAATCGGGGCGTTCAATTAAGACATTCATTATTTGACCTCATCTCTTCAGACTGCTTTGGCTGGCTGACTGGCTGACACTATTTGTTCTTAGTTAACCAACCTCCTCTCTGTCTTTTCAGCAGCAAATTAGTTCTGTTCTGCGCCATGCTGTTGCGCACACTGACTCTCCTGTGCTGAGTTTTCAGCTTTGGCAGACAGAGACAGAGACAGAGAAAGAGACAGAGAGAGAGAGAGAGAGAGAGAGAGAAAATGTCTGCCTCTACCAGTCATTCCCACAGATGATGAGAGTGAAGCTGACAGGTTTGTCCATGGATCCACAGCTTGATTTAAATTAAAAATCTAAATTGATTCACAGCTCAATTTAGATTAATAATTCATCACATTTTCAGACCACTATTTTAATTTCTGGCCATTCTAGTTCATAATTGGCAGTCATCATTTTAAAAGTAGGCTACCCTTCTATGGTACTTTCCTAAACACAAAAATTCAATCCATCAAATGATTTTACAATAAATAAATAATGTAACCACCACCACCACGTTTTTTTGTTTTATGTTGTGGCATGGGAGAGGGCGTGCCTGCTGATAGGGCGACTGCGTACGGTGCCACAATGATTTTTAAATGCATCACTGCTTCTGGATATAGCCTTGGCATGCCCACCGAACAAGAACAAACTTGATTCAGTGGGCGTTGTGAAAGGGTGCGCGCCGCTGAGAGCAAACAAGGCATTCAATAGCAACCACAGCAAAATATGGCACTATAGTTGCTAGTGAATGCATTGTTTGCTCCCAATGTTGCGCACCCTTTCACAACGCCCACTGAATCAAGTTTGTTCTCGTTTGGTGGGCATATGAGTATATATATTTTTTTTATTTTTTTATTTTTTTTTACATGTTTTTTTCAGATTTTATCCTATTTTCTCCCAAATTGGTAGCCAATTACACCCACTATTTTCAAGTCAATCCCCACCCTCATAATGTGAGTTCGCTGCTGTAGCCCTGTGACCGGTAGTGACGAAGGCAAAGTATCGTCTCCTCCGAGATGGCACTCGCCAGGCCGTCAACTGCAACCCGGTACTACAGAGCCACTCCTGTGCGCAGCAAACATCCTGTCGGCTTCCTTCCCCCCTCCCTGGGGCGGACTGCCAATCGCCGCCCCAGGTGGCAGAGCCAACTCTGGCCGCGAGCCGGTTGAACGTTGTAACCACTGGACCCACGCGGAGGCCCACTGTACCAAATCATTATAAATAATGTTACATTGATTCAGATTTTTTTATATTGATAAATATTTAGCACTCTGTCAAATGTATTTTAATATACACCACAGCTTTAATAAGTGGATCAGCACTTATTATAGTTCATTTTGATTTCTGTGTAGGTGGCATTTTGAGCAGTCGTTTACTTTAATTGATCATTGAAAATGAGAGTGGACTACTTTCTTCAGTGGAGTTTATTCAGAGTGCAGAGACAGAAATCGATTTTTGTGATTACATGTAAATATGCCCTTAGAAATTGCTTTGATCGAGCAGCTGATTGACACCTGTAAACAACAGTTGATCCACATTTTCCATGCAACTCTAAATATGCAATCAAAACATGGAATGAGGACCAGAGACAAGTAATAGCAGAAGCAGGAAGAGAAACGTCGATGACAGACCTTAATTTGGGCAACTGGGTCCATGAAGACACCTATGTCTGCTGGTTATCATTCCAGAAAAACATTCAGCATAGCTTTATTCTGCAATTTTTTGCAGTGCAATGTTTATATGCTTGTCCCCAATAAATGACAGATAATAGCTCAAGTAAATATTGTTTCAATAATAATAATTCATTCATTCATAATAATCAATTATTATATATTATCATTATTATTATTATTACTGATAATGCTGATAATTAAAAGTGTTTCCTGATTGCACCTGATTCCACTCCTCCAGTTTGTTCCATGATAAATTAGTCAACCAATCAAGGACACTGATACTGCTGAGAGTACCCTTCCCATTGGTACACTGGAGCTGCATGTTCCGCCGGCATGCAAAGTGTTAAGAAAATTTCTATGAGCAAAACATCTGCGTATTATTTGCTTATGTGTTATTATGTTTCATTCACTTGGTTGCATGCTGTCTAGTGTAACTGATTTCTCTGGAACATGATACATGCACACAGTTCCCAAATGCATTTCAATCTATTTTGAGAAGTTTTAGTACATTTCTAAGTATTCAAATCTTCTGATGATAATGTGGGGGGAAACACAGGAAAAGCCAAATTAGCCCCAAAAAATAGTTTGCCTTTTAAAGTATTTTGTTTATACGAGGTGGAATTTGAAGCCATCATTTGGCTTTGGCACACCACCCCCCCGCCGGCACTGAAATAGATCAAAGTAATCTAAATAGGTTTGAGGACATTGCTCCAAACAACAAGACAAACTAGCCTCATGCTCCCCCGCTCTCAGCTCTCAGCCCTGCTGGATTGCGCCTGCCGGCTGCAATTACTGGGAGCAATTTCTTTCCCTGCAGCTGTGCTGGGAAGGCGTGCACAGCAAGCACACAAGTGCTAATCTGTGAGTCTCAAGCGGGTGACGTCCATGCTGCCTAAAAATAACTACCCCCGCCCCCTTGCTCCTGCAGGTTCGGCTCCTCTCATTACTTCACAGGACGAAGAGATTGTATCCAAGACAACGGCAACCATGGTTTTTCTTTTTCCATCACTTCTCCATGGCAACAATGCGAAATGCATAAAACAATAATACATTAAGATTGGAACTACTATGGTACACAATGTATGTGCTTTTTATGTGGAGGTACACTTATGTGGCAAGTGTTAAAGCATACTGCAGCACTCAAATGGGCCTTTACTGTAGAAGGCCAGAATGTGGTACTTTGCTGATTACAGATAAGCCTGATCACACGACATCAGTGGAGTGGCTGGTTTGGAGAATTGGCAATAAATGGCAGCTTAAAGAAACACAAATCACAGCCTGTGATGAAAGCTTTCAATCTGGCCTTCAACTCACTCGCCTGATTAACTCCTCCGGCTCAGTCCTCTCTGGCAGCTGTTTCCTCAATCCCCACTGTCTGAAGTCACGGTCTCTTAACCGAGGAGCAACGCGTTTCTATATTGCAGGAAAAACCCATCTGGTATCAGAACTGAAGAAAACCTGGAAACCAAATAGCTAATTTTGCAGCCGATGCAGCTCACTAGCAACACTGTCATATTCCAAAAAGCAAAGGATGTGTTTAAGGTGTCGGTTCAGACTTTGGTAAGCTCACATCTGGATTATTCTAACACCTTTGCTGGCTGGCTTACCGGACTGGGCCATCAAGCCACCGCAACGTGTCCGTAATGCTGCTGTACGTCTGGTTTTCAACCAAACTCCACTACTCACCACACTTCACTGGCTCCAAATAGCAGCCCGAATTCAATGAAAATCACTACCGCTGGCATACCAGGCTGTAAAGGGTACTGCTCCCTCCTACCTCCAGACACACATCTCACCTGACACCCCAGCCAGACCTCTCCACTGTGTGTCCCGTCCCTTCTCTCCCTGTTTTGTAGGTGTTGTGGTGCACATCTGTCTATGATGGCATCTGTTGTATTGTTACTGAACTGATCTCTTGCTCTAGATGTGATTATTCTTGCCATTTTAAACTCATTTATTGTAATAAGGGGTAGAACGTCTGATAAATGCCTAAATGTAAAATGTAAGTGTAGCTATTTCACTTAAAAATTTGCTCCATCTCAGGTTGACATTAATAATTTCGCAAGATAAACGGTGTGTTTAAGATCCATATTTTAGGTGACAAGTTCAGAGTTTAAGGTGTGCGCAGTGAACTTCCTGTCGGCTTCCCTCCCCCCTCCCTGGGGCGGAGAGCCAATTGTCGCCCCTGGCGGAACTCCCGGCCATAGCCGACTTTGGCGCAGCCGGTGGAATCGAACCCCAGTCACAGTGGCCAGCGTCGAACACAGTGGCCACTAGACCACCCGGGAGGCCCTAATAATATTTTTTTGTATGAGATCCAATGAACTGCTGTGACAATTAGCCTATTAAATGTAAAAGCTAAATGTTTCGTGTAGCCTGGGCCATTTAAAGAAAAGGGTGGCATCTAATGCGTTCAGAATGTCACAGTGAGTGTTCATCAGAGCAAGGTGTGGCTATTGACTCACGGTGCTTCGCAGCCAAGTTTTCAATTTATGAAAAGACGAGAATGATCTCTCTCTGATCCCACAACAGAAAGGGAGAGGCTAGTTTGACTAGGTTTTCCACCTGATTGAGGAGACTCCTTGTTTGTTGCTGGAATGTTTTGAGGTAGCTGGCACTGCCTTAAGGTACTAGCCTTTGATCCATTTTTATTGTTTTTGATCAAATTCTAGTCGCTGGCAGAAATATTATGAAGTATTACCTGCATAGCCCTGATTGATGGCTTGAATATAATGCGGTTCAACTTGTCAGGGTGGAAGTACAAATTGTGGATGTGGTTTTAATCCCAGAATGCCTCATTATAGTCACCGATTGGACGTGAACTTGAATCCTGTGTTCCTAAAGATGCTCCCCACTTGCTGGTTGAAGGGTACTGTGGATTTCCACGATCAGGGCTGAAGAACAGCACTAGCTTGTGGAGCAAGCATGGCCCTGATCTAAAATCCAACTATTTTGTGCATTTTGTGAAACTGATCAAGTCAGTCATCGGGGGTACTATCAATCTACAATTCAAATATGAATTTGGGTTATAATGTTAATGTTATAATGTTTGATAATGTTATAAGACAGTCTGGACTGTACTGCAAGTAAGGGTGCCCTTACTGACACTTTTGTGAACAGAATGCAAAGCAGTGTGAAAGAAGGCCTCGTTACTGCCAGGAGGCTGGCAGAATTCCAATAGGTGTCAAATGAAAGGCAAATACAACACAGACGAGCACCTGTGCACCCTGGCCAATGGTGAAACTAAGAACCCCTTATCCAAGGCGCCAGAGAGACTGACGCAAGCATCAAATAAGCAGGAATGCGCTAAACTTCAGCATGCCACGAACCTCCTCCATCTATGATCACACCGAGAACAATTTGTGAAGAGTGTGCAGCACACAGATTTGAAATGGCACTTCTTTTTTTTTACCTCTTGTTGCCATGGCAACAACCCTGGACTCGGGACGAAGCAGGCACTTTACGATCGAGAGAAGAGTACGGCGGCCATGTTTATGCATGAGGTCGTGGGAGGCAAGGCCAAGGCTCACTGTTTCAGCCTGGCACCAGCGTACACATTCCCCGTCTGTTGGCAATAATAATATTAATATCTAGGCAGCCAAAGACAGGGAAACAATGGAGATTGTTCCTCTGCACCCCAACTAATTTTTGAATATAAATGTAATAAAAATATATAGTGGAATATTAAAGCAGACCCTAAGTGTTATAGTCTCTCATTTTACCTTTGGTATATACATTGGTATTCAAATTTTAACATTTTTGAAAAAGTCAACTTTTTGACTTTTTGACGGGGGTTTCCTGCCCCAGAAAGGGGACAAACACTTGCACTGCGTTTCTGATTAGCTTTCCTCTGATTGACATTGCTATCAAACCCAGCCACAGTTCTGGAGCTGCAGGGGGAGGGGACGGGAGGGAAAGGGGGAGTTTCCTGTATGGGACCGTCAGCTGGGAACAAGCAACCGTAATCCCTGGGAAAAGCTCCTTGATGTCGCAGCCAGCTTCTGAGCTGGATACAAATGTGGAATTCTCCGACAAGTGTTGACTCCTTTGCAGACAGTTTTGGTCCTAGGTGACCACAGGTGTCTCGAGGTTTGTAGGTGCCACGTGAAGTCAAATATAATAGAATATTGAATATTAAAAATACAGAGCCTCTCTTCACAGTTCCAATATATATATATATAAATTATTATTATTTTTTTTTTTAAGGAGAGCTGGCCTGACTTCTGGATTCAGGCCTGGAGCAGAATTGAAGGATCATATGCACCCTCCCCCACCCTTCCACTGATGATGCAGCATGTTCTCTCCACTGATGTCATCAAGCCTGGTGCCCGATCACAACACACCACTCCACACACGCTCCATCCCGCATTCATTTGGTCTGACATTAGCTCCATCTGCAGGAGTGACCCCCTCTCTTCCGGCCACTCACAATCACAGTCACCCAAAAAAACGCAAAATCTTTCCCACGGATTCGCATTAAGTAGTGTATTTCTTGGTTCACAGCGGCAGTGCTGTCATTTGTCTGAATGGATGTTGAAATATAAGTAATCGATGGGCGATTGTCTGAGTGATTGAATGGCAGGAGCACAGTGTGTTCGCATGCACCCTATACCCAATAAGGCTAATCAGCTAACAAAGGCTATATGAACCGAGTCACAAAATCATGTAATCTGTGTGAACATCGGGGATGAAGAGGAGATTATGGAGAGTTTTGGGTGAAGGGGTGGTAAAGAAGGTGAAGGTGGAGAGATCTTATGTGAAAGCTTGTCAATCAAATGATTTTTTTCAGTTCTCAATATAGGATGGAATTTTACTCAGAAGAGATAAAACTACAAAACAAGTGCTTAAAACAAATAAAACTGCAAAGGCCAGCGAAAAAAATAAATGCACATTCTCCAAAAACTGAGGTGAGTCAGTCTCTGAAAATAAACGTGCCAAGAAAAACTGCTGCAGAACTGCATTAAGACCGTACAAGGGCAATTCTGCAACTTAAACATTCTACAACTCACTTGTTCAAGCCGTGTTCTGCAGACCTAATGTAGTCATGGAACATGGCCAGAGGTGCAGCAAAACAAACACTCATCACAAGTGCGGTCTTTATTATGCCACCCTCGAAGAGAGTTTTAATCCTGTTTTACGCCGAAGCGGAGTCGAGCCTTGTAGACTCGTACAATGTACACCAAGCTCACCGCATGAGCATAAACCAGCGTGCACTTTCTATTGCTTTTTGGAAGCACATTGTGAGCTAATGCGTTCCCTCTCTCAGACCACTCACGCTACAACAGGGTCACCAGTTGCCATCCACCTCTGACTCTCAATATTTACTATCGAATCGTTTCTCACTTCATCGGAGGTGCCGAGGAAGAGCTAAAACGGTTCCCGAAATGTGTGTTTTCTGTCCTTGGTTTTTAACATATTGGAAGTCTAATTAACAGCACATCAATGCAACTACGATATCCGATAATGCTGAACATGAAAATGTTTTATGTACCATCTGCTTTATATAAGGTCATAAACACAATGTTATTTTAAGGTGTGTGTGCATACATGTTTTGAATGAACATAAACCTTACATATTTTAGTGATAAACTCAAATATTCCCCATTGTCAGCTAGCATTTCTCATTGTCAGTTATGAGTGCGGTAGGTCGTCCTTATATTGTTGAGACTTTCAGACACATGCAGGTATTGAATAAACGTTTTTAAAACACTTTTTCGAACACTGTATGTGATCACTGGTACATCGTGGGCAAGGTTACCACACACACTAACGCAAGACCACAAAATGTAGCTTGTATCAACCAGATAAAAAACATAATACTGATAGAATACGCGAATAGGGTAGGCTACATTTCAATCTAATAAATGAAAAAAATGCGCCTTGGCTCCTGTCTTGGCATTTGATAAACAGTAGCGCAAAAACTCACGGGGCACCCAATAGTACACTATTATTACATTTACGATAGCCTTGTTAGCGCCTCAGCACAATATACAAGCAAGGCGCGTTGCTTATTTAAACTGTAGCACTACATGGCAAAGAAAATCAATGCTATCCTCCAAGTGGCTACATTAATGGCAATGCTAACGATTTATTGAAAAAGACACATCCTCTCTGAAGTACTAACCTGTTCGGTCTCGTGGTCCGGTCGTCGTCTCGGGTTTTAATTCCGAGTCTGCACCTGCCAAAATGTCAAATCACGGTTCAATCGCTGCACTGAGATTAAAGGGGCAATGCTTTGCAAGCTTTAGCGCGGACCCCACTGAGCATGTTTCGAGCTCTTGGTTGGAATCTGTTGTAAGCGTCAGTTACGTTTTAATAATTTAATCTCAACATAATAATCAAGCTGGCAAAATGAAGAAAACACTTTGATAACCCGGGTAGGGGGGACACACTCAAACGGCCCTGGTCCGGGCTACAAGACACCCCGCCGGTCGCAAGAGGTTCGTTGGAAAGGGGAGGGCCAGGCCTATCTGCGGTACCGGCCGTGATACTCCCCACACGGACACTCGCGGTACTGCACCCGTTTAAAATAACCCTCATTTATTGCCTCTATTTTGGCAGTAATACTTGTGCATGCCAACAAACGACAGCAGGAAAATCTACAGTTTTAAGGTGTTGCACACACACTGATTCAAACCTAAATTAAGTAACTGCATAAGTGACACGAGGCAATACAGTAGAACTTCTGAGATCGGAACGTAGGGAATGGAAGTTGTTTGGAGCTCTGAAATGTCCGGGCATTCGAAAATGATGTAAAACGCACCAATTTATAACTTTAGAACATGGCCAAAAACAATGTTCAATTCGGTTGATCTAAAATTCTGTTAGTCTGTTAGATTTTCAAAGCACAATAGTCTGCTTGGTTATGTTGATCTGTTAGAGAAATTAATTAGCATTTATAGAAAGGAATGTGCTTAGTTCTCCGTTGATTTCCACTACAATGTGCCGTGTTGCTGATTTACGTCTTGAAAGAAAAAAATAGCAGTCCTTAATGCTCAGCATCCAAGACTGAGTAAAAATTATTTTGAGTCCTAATCAAGACCAGGACCGGGAAAATGTGGCCTTGAGTAGGTTACTACAGCCGTGGTTTTCGATATTCTAAACACACCCATATGTGTCCATATACTCGCCAGCACACTGTTGGTAAGAACAGATTGGAGACACCGATGTGAACCACGGTTGTTTTTCCACATTCTTTAGCATTATTGCCAAGCTATGCCATTTTTTATCAATGTAAAGTGTCATTTGTTGCGATTTAATACTCACATTTTTACACCAGTGTTAATAAATAGCTTGTTGATAGATGTTGGTAAGGCGTGATTGCGTATGCTACGGGTCCAGACTGGTCAGTCTGTAACTGGTTCGTATCTATGTGGTAGGCTATAGCCTACATACCAAAGAGCATGAGTGATTTATGTTGCTATTCAGTTAGATTTCTGAAACTATACATTACACTTACATAATTTAATTAAATGATAAATCAACTTGCTGCTGTACTGTAAGACACCACTGGAGGGTGTCTAGTTACATATCCAGCAGCCAGTATTGGTGGAGAACCTGAAGTGGAAACAGCATACTATAGCGAGGCAGCCAAGACTTTAACAGGGAGATGCTACACTGTTTCACTGCACGTTTGTAAAGGTGCATCTTCAGTCAGCATATTCAGGGTGTGCTACACATAGGGTTGGCAGATCATTCCTTATTACACTTATTGCAAGTCGATCTGGATGAGAGCATTTGCTAAATGCCTAAAATGATGCTGGCCTCACTTCGCCACCTGTCACAGTAGCTAAATCTGCAGCCTTCGTCCCGTCAGTAACCAAAATACATGCTGACACTTCTTCCAATATTGTAGCGAGCGTGCGCGAGGTGATGTATCAAGAAAGAGACAGAGTCCAGTTGTAATGCAAAAATGACCACGCGAGTAGCCATTTATTAAAATAAACGATAATTATCCGTGCTCCATACACCGCACAGCTACGGATGATGCCCAAAAACCCTTGCTGGTGCAAACGCGTACTTAGAAGGACACGCCAGACCATTAAAACGCCTTCCGTAGATGTCACAACAATCAGGAAGTAACAGTCAATGTCACACTTGGTTGATGAACACATTTGCCCTGGAACTTGAGGGACTACACCAAACACTCTGGGCACACTGGTCGCGGTGGTTCCAACAGCTAACTCACTGCGACCAGCTAGCTAACACAATCACATGGTTTCATAACACAAACAGATGCACAAACAAACAGCCACGTTTCCCCCACAATGTCCCGCACACACATTTTAGATGAGCGACCCCCTGGATCGCTACAATATTCAACGGGGGCAGGTAATTACGCAATACTTTCAACGAGTTGAGCCCTGTAGATTCCTCCACGTATATGGTTATTACAGTGGCGCGCACTCCCATCTGGTTTCCCCCTGCCACCTCGCTCCCACCACATGACTGGCACAGTTCCAGTCACCCATATTATCACTGTTGCACTGATTCAAAAACATTGAGCAAGCATCCATTCCTTGTGCCCCATGGTCACTTGAGCTATTATTTGGTTGGGGGGTGTCTGAATGGCAACACAATTTCTGACAAAAAATGCAATCTTTGAAGTAATAAATAAAGGCCGATCCAGTTCAATACCCATAATGCCACTGCTCTGCAGAACCATCTGGGATTCTGTTTGCAATCAATTCCTCGTAGGCGCTTCTCACATACCCTGTCACTCCAAGTGCCATCACTGACCTTCTTTATCGTTCAAAACCAGAAATGTAGAAAGCACCAGAAGCAACCAAGTCTCCCCTCTCCTGTTCCACCCTATTCGGGAATCAGGACTAACGTTTAATCCACTCACAAATTGTTCATTCATTGCATATGCACATGCCCAACTTAATATAAAACATTGCAACCGTCAAAGATGCTTACAAACCGTATATTAATGAACTTTTTGAAGAGGCTACAAAGTGTGTTGACCTAAACCAGGCTTATGATATGATATATTTGGACTTTCAAAAAGCATTTTACAAGGTACCACATGAGAGGCTCATTGTTAAAATGAATTCAGTATGAATTTCAGGAGTTGTTTCAGATCGGGTTCATAATTGACTGCAAGGGTGAATACAAAGAGTAACAGTAGGAGGGGTCGTATCTGACCTCAGTGCTGTGGGCAGTGGTCTCCTGCAGGGATCGGTGCTGGGACCTCTGTTCTTCCTTATTTATATAAATGATCTTGATATGGACATTAGTAGCAGAAAATATGATTTACACTAAATCCAAGAATGGGCAGAAACATGGCAGATGACATTCACTATTGCTAAATGTAAAGTTATGCATGTGGGAAATAAAAACATAAGACAGGAGTATTTTATGGGAGGAGAAAAATTTGTAGGTGTTCAGTTTGAAAAATACTTGTAGTTGATCAAAGTCTATATGCATCAAGGCAGTGTGCTACAGCAGTAAAAAAGGCCAACAGGATGCTGAGATATATAGGAAAAAGTATTGAGTATAAATCAAAGGAGGTTATATTAATGTTATATAATGCCTTTGTCAGACCTCACTTAAGAGTACTGTGTGCAGTTCTGGGCACCACACTACAAGAAAGATATAGGTCTTGAAAAAGTTCAAAGAAGGGCAACTAAATTGATACCTAGTATGAAAGGTAAAAGTTATGAGGATTGACTTAAGGCACTCAATCTATTTAAGCTTAGCAAATGGAGACTTAGGGGGGATTTCATTGAGGTTTTTAAATTCATAAAAGAGATTAACAAAGTGAACTACCAAAGATGTTTTAAGATAAGGGGTCAGCAGAACAAGAGGCCACAGGTGGAAATTAGTTAAAGGCAAATTCCGCACGGATATTAGGAAGTTTTTCTTTACACAGAGAGTTGTCAATGCCTGGAACAGCTTGCCAGGTCCGGTAGTAGAGGTAGAAACACTTGGGTTATTCAAGTTTAGGCTAGATGCAGTACTAGATATTCTTTAGATTAGGACATGATGAGCCTAGATGTGTCAGGAATGGTGTTGGAAAACCAGGCGCGGACCCAGAAATGCAATAATGTATTTTATTGCATAAACAGGCAATGGTCAAATAGGAGCAATCAGGGCAATACAGGCATCCAAAGAGTGGTCGGGGACAGGCAAAGTTCGTTCCAGGCTTCAGGTGTGTCAGAGGCAGGCAAGACGTGGTCAATGGGCAGGCGGAGGTCAATAACAGGAAAGCAGTTCAGGGAACACAGGGACAAGCAGGGACGAGACTGAAATCAAGACGAACACTGGAGCACAAGCACGAACACAAACACGATGAAACAAAACGCATGTCTTTGGACTCCATCCATCCATCCATCCATTGTCTAAAACAGAGAAAACGCTGGAGAGTAGTGTAAGCATTCACTCACACACTCATACCTACGCAAAGCACAAGACAATCTGGCAACGAACATGGGAAAACACACAGCTTAAATACATTTAGACCTAACAAGAAACAATCAGGAATAAACATGAATGCAGCTGACTGCAATCAGACACATGAGGAATTAAGTGAAAACGATAATACAATAACGAGACAATCAGGAAATGAACATGGGAAACGAACAGCTAACCACATCAGACATAACGAGAAACAGGTGAAACAGATAATACACTGACGAGAGGATAGAAGTTGCAGGTTCAATTCCCAGGTGGGACACATCTGCCGTTGTACCTTTGAGCAAGGTACTTAACCTGAATTGCTTCAGTAAAATTTCCAGCTGTATAAATGGATTGTATGTTAAGAAACTAAGTCGCTCTGGATAAGAGCGTCTGCTAAATACCTCAAATGTAAATGTAAAATGCAAACTCCAGGGTCTCAAGGAGGATGAGAGGCGCATCCCGCTTCTTCTTCTGCAAGGCACGGTTAAGGAGATCTAACATTCTCTTCATGTACTGCAGCACAGAGGTGATGGTGTCTGAAGAGGCAGAGGTCCAGGAGGAGGCCAGGGAGCTCTACCAGGGCCTGTATGCAGCAGGCCCATGGATGGGACTCTAACTGACACATTCCTGGGTGGCCTGAACAGATGCCTGGGGGAGAAGAGCATGGAGGGGGAGCAGGGCACAGAGGAGCTTACCCGAGCCGTGCGCTCCCGTAACCTACACAAGGCTCCTGGTCCTGAGGGAATCCCAGCTGAGTTCTATCAGGCTTTCTGGGATCTCCTGAAGGATGACATGGTGGCTGTTTTCAGAGCGGCTTTCAGAGAGGGGCGGTTGGGTGACTCACTGCGACAGAGCTCAGTAGCTCTTGTCCCAAAGAAGGGGGACCTGAAGGACCTCCGGAATAGATGGCTGATCAACCTCCGCTCAGTTGATTATAAGATCATGGCTAAGTCACTGATGAGGAGGTTCCAAGACGTATTACCATCGGTGATCGCCTGCAATCAAACTTGTAGTGTTCCTGGGAGGTCCATTAATGACTCATGATTTAATGTGCTCATTATGAGAGATATTATTATCTACTCCGAGGAGTGCAGATCCCTCTTAGGCCTTCTCAGTTTAGACCAAGAGAAGGCCTTTGACACGGTTAGCCATGTGTGCCTGGAGGGGGTGCTGGAGAGGTTTAACTTCCCTAATCATCTCCTGTGCTGGACTAAGATGTGTTTGGATGACATCTCGGGCAGAGTGGTAGTTAACAAGCACCTCGCTACCCAATTTGCCATCAGGTCTGGTGTCAGGCAGGGATGCCCTCTAGCACCCCTCCTGTATGTCATATACCTCCAGGCCATCTGGTGGAATGACAACATCCCACTGCCCACTGCCAGGCGATCATGGGGAGCAGCTCGGGGTGATGGCATACATGGAAGACATCACCATCATCAGCACAGACAGTCGTTCCATCACCACTGCTACCTGTCTGCACAGACAGCATAAAGATCCATGGGGTCATCTTCCAAGCTGATGGGAGGGGGAACCGTAGCTGGGAGGGGGAACCGTAGCTGAAAGGAGGCCCCTGTCCTTGTGTAATGCATTGTTAAACCTATTGTATATCTGAATGTCCTTTTTTTCCATTAGTTGGTATGCCAACGTTTAAAAGGAAATTTACATAAAAACTGAAATAATAAAAAAATAAAAAATAAAGACAACTTACTACTGAATTGAATCTAATCTTGAATATCACATAGCTTTAGGCTTCATTGATCAAGTGAAGCCTTTTTCTATCATTAAAGATACTTAAAGGCCCAATCTTCAAAATGTAGGCCTAAATTCTGGTGCAGTTCTAAAAATGCAAAACTGTCATTCTTAAAGTAATCAGCCTTATTTATTTAAAAACTGATTTAGTGTATGTGTGATGTCTATGTGATCGCACACAAAACGTGAATGTGGGTTACATGCCTAAATCATACTGTCTTCATATAATAAATAATAATAATATAATGACGATAATCATAATTATGACAGAGGAAAAATGCTTGGTGGAAGACAATAAATCAATACATTAACAAGTGCAAGTATGAGTGTGTGTGTGTGTGGGTGGGTAACAATACAATTCTGATTATGGCACTTTAGTTTGGAGGGTGGTCTGAGTGGGACACAGCCGCCCTTTTTGATTACTCTGGTATACAGTTGTCTGAACATCTCATCAAGTTTAGTGGCTGCTACAATTAGTTCAGATATGCACTATGTACTTTTAGGTTAATTTGGTAGTGATGAGCCCACAGTTTATTTTAAGTAACAAGACACACAATTGGCAAATCTTAAGTACATACAGCAACAAAATACTTACAAAATTGTTTTCTGGAAAAGTGTCCTGCGATCTTCTGAAAATAATTATTTGGTTGTTGATTCAAAGAAAATGTTTGATAGAATCCTCAGCAGCCTGGCCAGATGTGAGTACATTGTTTGAAGTAGACCAACATAGTTACAGTACCGTAGCAGGTATCAATGATGAGCTAATTATAAATATTAGAGAAAACTCTACGATTAATGTCAGCCCTTGCTGATGGAACATGCCAACCCATATCATATTGTAAAATATGTCAATCAATATTTAGTTCATAATCCCTCCAAAATGTTTTCCTAAAATGATAAATGTAGATCTAAAATAGGCAGCTATGCACCTAAGCACCCACAACAGTTGTACAGAAGGGCAATTTCTTTGTCTCACATGAATGACAGACAATTTCAGGAAAGCCTGCTACACAGTCTGCTATTGCTGCTGTTCATTTTCTTAGTTAGTTTACCAAGACACATTTATAGTATTCCAAACCCACAAAAATACTTGAAAAAATCCCCAAAAGACTGCTTGCTGTCTGATTCATCCATCAAACTTTAATTGCACATAAACATTTGTACTGTACAAACAAACAAAACATATTCTGTGTAACATACAGAATTTGACATAAGATTAATTTTTTTCTAGAATATACCTTTTTCTACTGTGTTACTCAATAATAAATAATAAATTATGTACAGCAATGGTCCATCAGTGGTCACTAGCTGTGGTGGAGAAGGGAGAGTCAGGTGACCCCTCAGCCGGGGGGTGGGGGGTAATGATAAGAGGAACGCCAGACTGGGAGGGGACAGAGGCAGGGATCACCACAGGTAGGAGTCATCAGATCTGAACAAGAGGGAAAAGGGGGTACAGATCAGCTGGTATGGTATACTATTCAATATCCGTTCATTGAACCAACAGTAGAAGTGATGGGGTGGGGTGTGTGGATGTTCTCAGATTCGGCTGGTACAGTAAAAAAAAACCATCTTATACAAGAAATAAAGAAAAAGAAGAAAGAAGGAAATGTGGAAAAAGATAAGGAAAATAAAAATAACAAACAGAGAGACAGAGAACAAAAGAAAGAAAAGGATAGAGATAATTAAACTCCTAAAATTTGACTGGGAGTACATTTAATACACAGTACATGTACGCTGAATTATTCAGAGCTACTCGACATTCATAAATGAATCGCAAGAACTTCAGCGCTCTCTGTGTTGGCATGAAGATGTATTAATTGGATCAATAAGTCAATGTAAGTGATGAGTGGTGAGGAATAATATGTATTGTCTCTACAAATCTATTAACTATTTTCCTGATAAGACTTTGATCTAGTACTCCAAAGTCTTTTTCAACTTCACATTCTCAATTCTCTCCTCCCATAAAATAAAATATTTTTTATATCTAACATGCATAACGTTTTTAACATTTAGCAATATTTAATGTCATCATGCCATGTTTCTGCCCACTTCTGGATTTTGTTCAAATCATCTTGGTATACTTTAGTAGATTCTAAACTGTTTCCTAAACCTCCAAATTTTTATCATCTGCAAATTGACCAAGTTTTCAAACCATCCCTATCAAGATAATTTATGTAAATAAGGAAGAGCAGAGGTCCTAGCACCGATCCATGTGGACCTCCAATTTCCCCAGCCCCTAGGTCAGATATGACCCCTCCTACCATTACTCTTTGTATTCTACCTTGCAGCTAATAATGAACCCACTCTGAAATAATGCCTGTAATTCCTAATGAATTAATTTGGTCAGTGAGCTTCTTGTGTGGTATCTTCTCAAATGCTTTTTGAAAGTCCAAGATTATATCATAAGCCTGGTTCAAATTAAAACACTTTGAAATGCTTCTTTAAAGAAGTCCAGGAGGTTTGTAAGACATGACATCACCCTGAGAGTTCTTCAAGGTTTTTTTCATTACAATATTTGATATTTCTGTTCCAGTCTGCATATGGATGTTTTCCTGTAATTATCATTTGACATTTTACAGGGGGTTATTATGGCTAAATGCTGCCCCCCGATCAAGACTCCCCACCAGGGCCGGTCTGGTACAGTTGGGTTTTGAACGGCGACCGTAATAGGCAGCTCACACTCGTAGAGGACCAGCCAATATGGGTGCGTTAGACCGCTACACTATCAGAGGCCCCCACATTGGCATTTCTCAATTGATTTAGTGTGTCACACAACTTCCCATAAAGTGAGCTCCCCCTCGCCCCCAAAAGTCCACTCTGCTCACCGTGATCTCTGGTCCTGCTCCAAGTCCCCTCCGAAGAGCAAGTCAGCCATGATGCCCTCAGGGGCGGATCTCTTCCCGTACCTGGATGGAACGAAATAACAAAACCGGTTAGAACATCACCCACATCCCTGGTTTATACATTTGAGGACCAGGCTCAAATCCCGCTTCATTTGTTTCACTTTGCAGTCAGAGGCACAAACATTACAACGCCGGCTGTTTTAAAACGTCCTGTCCAACCAGAAGCAGCATATGTTTCTTACATTTAAATGATACTTAAAGGGCATTGGATTTTTTTCCATTTCTACATTCTCATTTTAAGTCCCATCCCTGCCACCATGCAATGAAGATGGTTGTTGAAGTCATATGCAATAACATACCATCTCATTGGAAGTCCACTAAACGGAACCCTTTTACAGTATGTGAACCACAGTATTCTTTGCTATGTACCCTATAGTGGCATAATGTTTGCAGATTTAGCTATGATTCCCTATACTACACCTTCTGAATCACCAGAACCATCTGCCATCTCCCATCAAGTCTGGGACTCTGAACCCAGTTATAGAATGCTTTACAATGTGTCCACCAAGCTGTCTGTGTAATTCCTTCAGTAAAAAATAGAAATGCACACTGGTCAGACCATTTACCTCAGTTCTCTGTGTCCGTTTGTTTTGTCCTGTTCATGAATCATCCAGTCTTGACATTAAAAGCAGCTTAAAATCTTAAAATCAAGACCTATAAATGGTATGCGGTTTAGCTGATCCATTAAACAAAAATATTCTGAATGTTCATATAATTTTATGGCTTTTTTTTATAGCAGTACAGTATCTTGATACAATGTCTAATCGCCTATTGTTAGTCTCAAAACTAGATACGAACTGAAATGGCTAATGGTAATTTGGCTGCCCCTAATGAAAATACTGGTTCCAAATAATCTTTTATATAAAACGGTTGCATTTTTCCCCGCCACCCCCCCCCCCATCCGTCCCTTGAGTCAAAGTGATATTCTGTTGCCAGCTTGGAACCTTTTGTGTGAAAATACAATGGTGCATGAGCCCAGCTCACAGCCCTGCTGGCACAGTGACAGGTACAGCCCTCTTAATGACCCTACTGTCTGAGGGTGTCTAATAGGGGGATGTGATGTGCTAGTGTAGGGAAATCTGTCAGCCCCCACATACTCTAACACACACACACACACACACACACACACACATACGCACGCACACAGACACGCACGCACACAGGCAGAGAATTGAATTGAGCTGCTTGAAAAGAGCAATTAGAATCCCAGTGAAGAAGAAGACCTGGACCAGAGACCAGAACTATCGGGCGCGATAAGGATGAGAACGCAACATAAAAGTATACATAACTATCAGTGCAGTCTAGAGGAGTCAACACCCCACCCTATACAGGGCTGGATCTCTGCATAAGCCAACAAGGCCTGGGCCTAGGACCCAAATGCTGCATGGGGGCCGGAATTATGGGGAAAATATTAATATTATTTTTTAATATCTTTTTTAAAATTCTTTATTTTTATTTTTACATAATTCATATTACACTTACATGCCTAATAAATATACGTTCATCACACAGGATTCTTATTCATAAATATACATTCATCACACAGGATTCTTATTAGTAGTAATAGTAGTAATAGTAGTAGTCATAAAAAAGAAATATAAAATCTAAGAACTCCATCTCCCAGAATGCCATACTGTATGCATTGAGGAGGGAGGGGGGGCCTAGGGCCCATGAACGTCAAGAACCGGCCCTGATCCTACACATATATATATATATATATAGGTAACTGACAAAATAAAGGAAATACTTGAGTAAATGAAGGGTTCCCGCTGGCTCCCGTTGTGACCTCTTTAAGATCCTATCAAGCCCTGTAGTGTCTGTTCAACGTTTATGTTAATTCTGCCAAGTTGTAGATCCTAGTGGGGTTTTTGTCAAAGATTTATAAAATCAAAAAAAGAATGGTCAAGGTCACTTGCAAGACATACACCTTGTTGCTAAGCTCTCTTTATCGGTCGTAAGCCCAAGCATGTTTTAAATGTTTTCAAAGTGTATGAAGTATATATAAATGTACCCTCACCAGGAAATGTTCAATGTCACAGTGCAGTCACCCTTCAATGAGCCTCTTAAACAGATGCATGACTTCACCACTGAAAGATTACACTCAGCTTTTCTGAAAGTGTTCAATTTGTTATTGTGTTCAAGGCCAGGGCAGTAGTAGCAGAACAATTTTCCACTTGAACTCCCACCAAGGGATACCTCAAAACCAAGTCAATGAAACTCTGCCAGACACAGCAGTCATGCAATGTAAATCTTAGGGAGGACTTTGGAGAAGTTTCTTGGCACAGATGCAGGGCCGGATCTTGACGTTCATGGGCCCTAGGCCCCGCCTCCGTTTTGGGCCCCCCAACCCCCCACCGACATGGCCCTGGGAGATGGAGTTCTTAAATTTGACGTTAGATTGGAGATATGATTTCATTTGAGTTGTTTTTTATGACTACTACTACTAATAATAATAAGGATCCTGTGTGATGAACATATATTTATTAGGCATGTAAGTATAATATGAATGATGTAAAAAAAATACAAATAAAATCAATATAAATATTTCCCCATAATTCTGGGCCCCGTGGGACGTTTGGTCCCCAGTCCCAGGCCTTGTCAGCCCATGCAGAGATCCGGTCCTACACAGATGGATTTTTTTATAAGACTGGAAGAGCCATTGCATTACAGCTGGCAGTGCCCATTCTTGTGTCTGATGTCTGAACTTAGGAAACAGCTCAGCAAATTTTATATTAGAACAAATAAATGCTGCACTGGAATAGTGAAAACTTCAACCACAGAGAGAGTGGACAGCTCATTTACTGTGTGTGTGTGTGTCTTTTGTAGAATTAGGACCAGTTACACATTATCCTACGGTACCCTTTTTAAAGTACAGATCTTTTGTTTTCTTCAAGTGAAGTGAAGTGGTTCTAAAATAAGACAGGTGGTTCTGAACAAGAGCGCTGTTGTCAATAACACATTTCTCCACTTACTGTCAGCTGAAATGTCCTATAAATAGGATAATCAAGTGTTTTCTCACATCCGCTTAACAACAGAACAACAGTCCCGTCTTTCCCTCTGAATGAAAACCGTCAGGGATTAGTGGTGTTGAATATCAGTTCAGTCTGACGCTTTCATATATTTAGAACAATAAGTTGGCCTAATGCATAGCATGGTGATGATGCACTTCCTCAAAGGGCGCTCTCACCTCTGCCTCGTGATGAGGTTGATGTAGTGTCTGAGTGCGGAGTAATATTTCGCGAGTTCTTCAGGCCGTGCGCCCTCTCCTGGGTTCTCCGGTTTGGGTGGATAGGCGTCCACGAAGGTGCTGAGACACACCAGCACACACAGGACGAGAACCACCACTGCAGTCCAGGGTTTCATCATTGCGGTCATCTGCAACCATCATATGAATTACAATTCCTATCTGTATAGATATAGATATAATAATGTCATAGATATACATATAGATATATAACCCCAACACACCCAAGTAGCAGTCTTAGTCTGTTGTTTTGGCACAAACAAGAGTGCTAAGAGTAAACCAAACTCGCCAGACAGAGAACGTTGACTCTTACTTACTGTCAAATTATTCTAGGACAATCGTAAATAGACAAAAAAGTAACGTTTTTACTTTATCATGATACATTTTGCGATAAAAGAGCCACTTGGAGTTCGAGGGAAAACATTTTTCACTCAAACTCATACTAACGATTAAATAAACGTTAAACATCCTTTGAGAAAACAGTTCGCCTGATGAACAATTTCTAATTATATGGATGTGGTAGGAAATCTCATGTTATTAATGTTTCAGATGGTCCTTCACAGCACCTGCGCATCGACATTGTGCTTTATTGTCTGATATGACTGGATCTGCCCCAGTTCAGCTCGTACATCGCCAATTCACCAAATAATCAGAATTAGGTTCATACGAGGGGTTTTACAGCCTACGGCTTTCTATGTATTAAATCTCATCTCATCTCGCCATAGCGATTATGAATCAATCATCTTTATGGTAGATATAATCGATCATCTAAATTAGTTTCCATTAAGCGCGCAATAATTATTTTATTGAATTACAGACTTTGTTGATTAATCACGTTGAGCTTCATAAAACCCAAACAAGTTAATGTTTTATTGATAAAGCAACAGGTTGTTTTATTTTGTGTAATTTCATGTGCGGATGTATTGAAATTAAATTGGTTAATATTTGGAAATCGCGGTTACATGGCTATTGATTTTGCTATTGCGTTTACTCGCTAATAATGAACTGGTACGTGTTTAATAACACTCCAATCGGAATATTTAATTGTGTTTTGAAAAAGAAAAAGCTTTGCGTTAATGGAAAGAGCTTCTCTTCAAGCAAATTTGGAATTAGAGCATTTAACACACTTTGGAACTGGGAGATCAACGAGATCCTTGGGCTTGGGCGGGTTGTTATTAATACATAATAGGGCACGACAGCGAAAGAACGCAATTAAGTGAATTGCAATGGCTTTCCATGTTGAAGTCACAGAGCAACTGATCTGTTCGAGGTTCTGAGCATTCTCAAACCGTTTAAAGTGCATGCGAATAAAAAAGTTGCGTGCGTTTAGCACGTTTCTTTCATAGCCATTTCTAATAGGAGATGTTTCATTAAAATAAACAGGCAATATGATACTATTTTGTTACAATTTTACTATGCTTTCAAAAATTAAGCCTTAGATCAGAGCAAAATATAAAGTGCAATGTACTTACATTTTGAAGGGTTTGCGTTACAGGTGGTTGGTTGTGGATGTTGGTGTCTGGCGGCCGAACTTTATTGCTTTTGAGTGGCTTTCCAACGAGGCGTCTTCTGTCTTCGCCCTGCGTTTATTCTCACCTTACTTTCAAACGTCAGTCTGTTTCTTCCTTTCAGACCTAGAGGTATATATACTCACTGATATCTCGAGGACAAGACGAGAGGGGAGGAGAGAGAAAGAACGGAGGGAGGAGGGCGTGAAATCGGACCTCTCCGTGAGGTTTTTTTCCAGAACAACTCATCAGCTATATACACTTTATTTGTATAGCACCCTTCAACAGTGCAGAACAAAATGCTTTCCATAAAATCAGTCAGAAGATGAAGTAAAACAACAACAAAAATAAATGACCTCGATTAATTTCTCTGCATTTCAGACCACATGCTGAATTTCTTATTTATTGTTTTTATTGGACAAATAACGTTATATCCCGCACCGTCTGTTCCTCCCAATCTGAAAATTAAGTTTTACTAATCATATTTTGACTCGGCCACGTGTGCATATGTTAAGAATTGAAAGCACTGTGTGGTGTGGCAGCGAATTTAGAACAAAATAACATTTTGTAGAACAGTATTCTGCTGACCCATTACTCACAATATTCCACAGAACTTAGTCCTCTTCTCATCAAGCAAAATTCGTCTATCACGCAATTAATTTGAAGTAGTCCGAATAATACAATTTTATTCTATCTATTTTCCAAACGTAAAGACCAGAATTGAGCTTTTTGGCCATGCACACCAGAGATAGGTTTTTTCGGAATAAGGACGATTATGTTGAAAAGGCCCTATACATATGGTGAAATATGAAGGTGTATATTTGATGTTATGGATTTTTGTTGCATCTACTGGGAATGGGGCTCTTGTTAAGGTCAATGGAATCATTTAATCTAGCAAGTAGGGGAGAGGGAACAGTTGCAACACTTTTTGCATTTCTCTCAATTACTCAGACAGTATTTGGACTAGACCAACCACATTTTAATATATTATGTTAGTATACATTAATAATTGTAAAACAATTTTGATCATACACTATAGTTCATGACATTTCTTTATTTTCTACATCCGTTTTTGCTCATTTTCATCAAGGGTGCCAATAATTATGAACCTGACTGTATTATAATTGATCATTATAGTTATTCAATGTATTTGTATGTGTCCAACACTACAAAAAGGAGGGTAGTGGTTTTTTGGCAGCAAAAAAGGCCTTGCAGAAATGTCCCTCCCCCAGCTGACTCCCTGTTACAAATATCATCAAATGCTTTTTACAGTTTCAGATTTTTCCCTGTTTTTCTCCAAATTTAGTGGCCAATTATACCCTTATTTATTTAGATTTACCCTCCCCACACAAATTTGCAGTTCATCTCTACGAGGTAAGCTAATCTGAGGGCAGCAAACTCTGCTTCCTTCGAGATGGAATTCACCTACCCACGTTCTGGAGACACCCTTAGATGCTTCTCAGTGAACTCGAACTTACCTTTCATACCAGGAACCAGTTTAGTTGCCCTTCTTTGTACTTTTTTTCCAAGAGCTTCTATATCTTTCTTGTAGCGTGGTGTCCAGAACTGCACACAGTACTCTCTAAACTAAGAGCCTATGAATGGCCAAAATGAAACTGATGGTGGGAGGCCGGGGGCTGGTGGTAGCTGGAATGCCAAAACCTACAGAAACAGAGGAAACAGCGAGATCAGAATTAACAGTGAAGTTAATGGGTGTACAAACAGGAACAGGGCCTCCGAGGGCAGTAACAGGGCCACGCGGGTCCTCCCATGGCAGAGTGGTCTCGGCCATGATGTCATCACCGTGCACCTGGTGGGCGAAACACACCCCCGTCCCCATCCCCATTCCCACCCCAAAGTACACCATATCCCTTTATAATGGCCTATTCTAGCAGCCTCAATCCAGACCTTAACACCACAATAAAAGTCAGAAAGAACACAGGAAGCTTCACGTTACAATCTCTTCTCAAGTCACCATCTCATGCATTTTTAAAGAGCAATTACCGCACAACACAGTGGGGGCATGTTAGTCAGCTTGTGTTCAAGGCTCTGTTCAGCAAATATTTTAGTGCACAGCAGGGGAACTTCAGATATGAGGGATGAACTGCTTTCATTTTGCTGACACTTCTATTTAATAATGACAATATTATATAATATTAGTTGCAATACACCCACCATATGCTCAGAACATGTTTGGCCTGTGGCCAAATGTAGTTGCTGACCCTTGCTCCAGGTTGTCAAGTACAAAGTAAAATTGATTTTCATTGTGTCTGAAGGAGTACTAAGGAAAAAAATGCTTTGATCATGTTGTTCCATTTTCATTTTTTGACAGCTCATAATTTTGCCTGTCAAAATATTAATCTATCATTTGCCTTATTGAAAAAAAACATCTAAAATAAGTGCTTTTATATAATGCATGTCAAGTTTTTTAAACGTGTATAAATACAGGATTTGTGAATACAGGAGCCGGCATGAACTCGCTGAGAAGCGCGTAAGGGTGATTCCAGAATGTGGGTGGGCGAATTCTGTCTTGAAGGAAGCAAAGTTAGTTTAATTAGCTTGCCTTATAGAGACGAGCTGCGAATTTGTGTGGGGAGGGAAAATCTAAATAAATAGAGGGTATAAGTGGCCACTACATTGGGAGAAAAACACACAAAAAAGTTGACATATCCCAGTTGACATATCCCAATTACCACCCATGTTCCCCAAAGGGTCCAAACTGGGAAAACACGGTCAGCTTTCTGTCATCAGCTCATTTCCTGGACCCAAATTGCAGGACCTTATCCTTCGTACAAATGTTTTCAAGGGTCATTTCTAAACCAATTTTCCATCAAATATATATTTTTAAACCTTTTTCCCAGTAGTGTCTATACAAGAGACCTGTGCAATATTTCAAAGCATTTCAAAACAGCTTTGTGCAAAAGCCTCACACACAAACTTAAAAATGTCCATCTATCATAACAAGAGGCTACAGGTAACAATACAGATTCCCCAGTGTGTGTCACAGACATTTTTGCCATGTATTGTATTGTAGCGACAAAGCACCACTGTTGAAACTGTCTGTCCCTCAGACAATCCATTTTTTATGAAAAGAAAAATAAAAGCCTGCTGGCCACCCCTGGCTCTCTGGTTCCTCCCATTCCTTAACGAGGAGTCATCTACAGAGGGTATAAAGAGTATTCCACCCCCCGCCCACCTGGCATTTACATTTTCTTACTTCATGGAATCAAAATGGATTTAATTGGGATTTCTTGCCACTGATCAACATAAAATGCTCTATAGTATTTTAGGGGAATTACGTGGTAATGCTTAATCAAACAAGACAGGATGGGGGCGTTAATTCGCTTTACACAGTTGACACATAATTGATTAGATAATGTTAAATATAGATGTATGCATTTGTTAAAGGCTTTTGAACTACACCGCATTTCGTACCAGCCAAAATTGGAGTTGCTAAATATTACTTAGAGAGCCTGGGAGCCTCACAAAATACTCACAACAAAACATTTATTTCAGTTTGTCTTGAGCCCTGGTTCTTTGGTGTTCAATGGAGCTTGTACAGTAGTTCATTTAAAATGACAACCCCTTTGTCTTGTGTACATCCATGGACATCCCTCTGAAAACGAAAGCGGCCAGTTGGTCCATTCCTTTCCATCGACTTTTCTTTTTTTGAACGTACATGACATTGCACAGGACAGCTCATGTCAACATCGCTTACAGATTTGAGTTGCACTTGTCATCATGGTAAATGGCCAAAACCTCTGCGTTACAAGCCCAGGTCCCTAACCATTTTAATACACTGCCACCCCTATATTAATCTCACAAATATCTTACGCATTTTGCTTTCTGAACCTACTTTTAGTACTACCGTTACTTCTACTCAAGTAGCATTTTCAGTGAAGTAAGAGTACATCTATTTGAGTTGGATTTTGGTACTCTTTCCACAACTGGACATGATTCAGAGTCTCCCACTGCCTTGCAGTTTAACTGCTTTGAAGCGGCTCTGGAAAATGATGCGTCGTGCAGGCCGGTGTACAGTGCGGAGACGTCAAAGTGTGAGTCTTACACTTTCAGACAAAGTGGGGGGGGGCAGACACCCCCCTCCTGACTGTTATATCCGTGGCTTTCATCTTCCATGACACTTGACTTCCTGATGATGAAGTAGGAAATGAGGCACTACCAAGAGGGAAAGCAAGGTGACGGTCATCTCTATCTTCAGAGCGTAGGGACACACTAATGGGGGCAGAGTGCTTTCTGGGCAGCTCAGCTTGCTCAGGATGTGGTGTCCATCTTGGGTCAGTCCCAAAATAAACAAACAAATCAAAAGCAATAAACATTTATGTGATAGTCGTTCAGAAATAATGGCCAAATGACCCTGAATAAAGCATCTTCTTTTATGACACCGTTGCACAATAATTGGCTTTTAGAGACTGGATGTGGGTAAATAACCATTACAAGATCCCTCTCGGGTAAAAGTTGGTTGTATATCAAGCGGAACCTTGTGGGACACATTCGGCAATCATGATTTTAAAAGCACGGCGATTGATCGTAACCATCATTGCTCCAGCCGCCCCTGGCAAAAGTAATCTCCTTCATTTCAATAATTCACACAAGGAATGGGTCGACAGATCCTGAATTAAAGAAGAAGATCAATATGTGGCTTTGAGGTTCATGGGCCTCATTTAATGCTTCTGCACAGCGATCATCCATAACTGGAATCCCCCCCAAGAGGATATATTCCATTTTTCCAGAGGGGGCAATTATATGTTCTTCATTTAAACCTGACCATTCAGAGCTAGGCGCTTATGTCACATCTAAACCATATGACGCACAAGAAAACATATATACAGTGTATAGACAACATCTCAAGCCAAGATGTCCCATCAAACATAACAAGTCACTGGGATAGTGTGTGTGTGTGTGTGTGTGTGGGGGGGAGGGTTATTAAAAGAAAAAAAAGACAGAAAGAATATGTGTAATACTATGTATACTGCGATAATCTCTTTTTGGACTGTTTGTTTTGGAATGAGGAGAATGTGATAGAAAATGTATATACATTGCCGTACAGAATTATTGGCATCCTTGGTAAGGATGAGCAAAAAAAGCTATGTGTGACACATTTTTGAGAAAAATTTATATTTTTTGATAAGGATTTTGTTTCATGTTTTTGAGAAAAAACGTTTACTTTTTGAATAATTTTACTTCAATTAAAGGTTAGATATATCTCATATTTTGAGTGTAAGATCAAGCTGATGAACAACAGACATTTTTTTCATAGCCTTTCTGTGCTCATCTTCACCAAGAGTGGCAATAATTCTGGAGGGCACTGTATGTGATAAAAAAATGTATAGGCTCCCTTGTCATGTGATACTCCATCTATTGGATGAGCTCGAAGATGACCTTGAGCCAAAGGAGACACAAAGAAGCCATGCCATGCCTGCTGCAATCAAACTTCCCTACGCTCCATTTCCTGGTTTCTGGCTAATTCCAGTGCACAGTGGCGTCTCACAGGCTGTGTTTTCCAGCACGCTGACCGTGGCGCTGAAAGCCACATTGCATTGACTGCCCTGGCAGTGTTTCATATTAGAATGTAAACGATCAACAACAATTCTACAGTTTTGGCCTTTGGATGTTAGAGCTGAGCTGATCCAGGGTACAAACCTTAGGCCTCGTTGGACATTTAGAGGGATCTAGCTAGAGCACCAACAGACATTCTCAGACCCAGGTTAGCACTGACACGCTGCCTTGGAAGCCCTGGAAGTATCTGACAGTTTTCCGTGTGTCCAGCAGAGTGACCTCACCTCGGTGACTCGTTTCGGCCACCATGCCTTTAAGGTTGAGCTCTGGTGTCGTGTAGGAGACACCGATCGACGTCATCCCAAGCCTCCGTGATTTCCAGTGGGTAGGGGGGTCGTGATGCTCGAGCCTTTCAAACCTCTCACTTGGTGCTGATATTGAGGCATCATCCGAATCCCTCGCATTGGTCGAGATGAGAATGATGATTTCTGCCGGTGGTGAAGGGTCAGGGTAATCATTTATTCTGACATTACTTATGTCCCTGGAGCTGCCTCCGAAACGCAGACAACTACTTGAATGAAACAAATGTGGTTAATAAGTTTACATAGCCGTTAATAGCCTGTTTTCAGCACACAAAAAACATTTTGTAAGACTGATCAAATCAATTACCCTATTCAAAATGTGATTAGGCCAACACTTGGAGGAATAGGGATAATTTCAGTATCATGGCATTACCTAGAGTCTCGTTTGCAAGTGGGCTCTTGCGCCTCAAGAGAATCAATGCCTGGAATCCCCACCACTTGTTAACCGGATTGGACGGACACTTGCTTTGCCGCCATATTTCTTGTTGCATGGCACCTTTTCCGTAGTTTACCGCCTGATATATTGCAATCTTTTGAAAAATATTTTATTTTGGCTCAGCGATCGTGTGTCCCACTTCTCTTCTTGCTGGTAAAGCCTAATTTTATTTGAAAGATTCTGAAACATGCTTATTTGTTTCCTCCACCAATAGGTGTAGGCTACTTCTAACTGCATGGGGGAGAATTTACATTTTCGGTTTCGGTCTATGTTAGATTGTGTTTGCATGAAAAGTGGAAAACACACCGTACGGCAAAAACCAGGAGAGGAACATAACAGCAGGACGCAGGGATTGGATTTTTCTGTCCGTGGACCGATTTAATGTTATTCTCCACAGGGAGATAGGAAGAGTGAGAGCGAGCACGGACAAATAAACAAAAGAGAGAGCTTCAGCCACCCCCCCCCCCCGAACGAACAAAAATAATAAACTGAATCAAAATTGCTTTTCGTCAAAAACACGAAACAGTAGTGTAATGTTTTGACGCTTCGGGACTTTTCAGTCGCTTTTGTGAATTATTTTCCTCTCGGACATTCCAAATGCTGCCCCCTACTGAGAGAGCGGGCAGTTTTAAACCCACAGGTACATTAATACACTGCCGCACACCTGTGTGCACTGGCTGCCCTGCTAGCAGGAGTGGCCAGGCATTAATCACCCTGATTTCCCTGTCCAGACCAACGCCTTTCACAGCAGCCCCGGTATTCAAATGAGCCAGTTTTGGCTGTGTTCACTAATATGAGAAAACAATTATTTAAACAACGATTATTTATTTTCTATATGTCTATTAAGGTGGACATTCTATAAGTCTCATACAACGGGTAACATCCACAGATATATATATTTTTTGTCTGCTTAATTTCCCCATTTTTACCCTTGGCACAAATCCTCACATAAAGAAAGAAAACAAAATTGCAGCAATCAACCATGAGTGATGTGTGAGGTTATTTCCTGGGGATATGTTTTATCATCATCTTCTAGTTTTTTTGTCAGTGTTTACCCGACTAGAAAACAAAACCTGTATCAGCAGGGAAGCAGGATAGAACGTGAACAGTTGGAGTAAAACCCAATCGGCTCACCATGGCGACTGAAATGAACCTACAATAAAGCAAAACATCTGATACTTTGGAGTGGCTGTGGTAGAGAAGAATTTGCCTGAAGGAAAGCATTTATTCTGACCTTAATGTTTTATGCACACTTGTTATAACAGTGACAGCTCTCCTGCTGAAATATAGGCTATCCGTATCCAGTATCGTTATCGTTCCCACTGGGGAACGTCGTCTTCCGGTCTCGTCATGCATTAGCAAAGCAGGCATTTGAAAAATAAGTTACATATTTTGGTGGACCAGATCTTTAAGAGTGTGCCATTTTTAAAATGGCATGCTTGGTTTGCCCGATTAATGGTTGCTGACCTAAGTGAAGTGAAACATGAACTTGCTAGGCCTTCAGTGGTTTGAGCAGAGGTTCTCAACCCTATTCATGTATTACAAGGCCAAAAAAAACAGCGTATACACAATTACATGAACTGGGTTGAGAGCCCTTGTGTGAAGGATAGTTTTGTGCTTGAGGATGTTTGCGGTTACCTGAACCAATGCTCAAAGATGGCCCCTGTTCCCAAGGCAGAGACAAATGGCCTCAATTACAGAGAAAGACATTCTGTTTTATTACAGAAATGCAAGTGCTCTGGGCTGACACCTCAACGTGAAGATTAAAATCATTTGTCTGATCTGGTTTGAAAAATCCCTTGAGGGTGAGTATGCACAAAATTGGCAGGAAATAAAACTGAGATGCGAGACTGTTTGGAGCCTCTTTCACGCACAGCACACTTCTGACAGTACAGAGGTGGACAAGAACAGCAGAGCACGAAAGGGGCGTAAATGCATGTGAATGTACGCTAGGTGTAGTCCATGAAGGGTTGCAAAGACCCGTTGTGTCATTAGATCACATTTGATTGCTTAGTTGATGTCCTTATGCAGGGTGAATTTACACAGCTGATACTTTTGTTTTCTCCTACGGCTGAACATTCAGTTGAGCTCAAGCATCGTATTGGAGAGTGCCCCATCTTGGATTTGAACTCACAGCCTTCTGGATGCAAGTCAAGTTCCTTTAACACTGCACACCACTTTTCAGTACATGCTGTGGTCACGTCTTCATT
Source organism: Aldrovandia affinis (assembly GCA_029706075.1). Classification (NCBI taxonomy): domain Eukaryota; kingdom Metazoa; phylum Chordata; class Actinopteri; order Notacanthiformes; family Halosauridae; genus Aldrovandia; species Aldrovandia affinis. The sequence goes on along the minus strand of JAINUG010000356.1, from coordinate 546,228 downwards.
GCTCACTGATTGAAATTTCTTAAGACCTGTATTTGTTCCCGTATGGATCAACATCATCGTGGCAGGGACATTTATACTGTGTGTGGGCCAGTGCGTGTAGATGGTTGAGTCCCATCCTGCTTTGAATGGAATGGTTAAGCAGGAAAAGGTTATCTGGCTTCTTTAAAAAAAATGTGTTTCTGATTTTTCCCCCCAATTTAGTAGCCAATTGTACCCTCTTTCTACTATCCACCCCCCGCAGCTCTGGGACAGGCAGTGACAAAGAACTTGACGGAACCCCGCCAAGCCGGTCAATCGGTACACACGGAGCCACTCTTATATGCGGCAAGCTCCTGCCGGCTTCCCTCCCCACCTCCCATGGGGCGGACAGCCAATCGCTGCCACTGAACGGGACTCCCAGCCGGCACTGGGCAACTTGCACTACGGGGGGGTCAGTACTCGGATGGGAAAACAAGTGATACATGTGAAAGCTGAGCTAAGAGCATGTCAACATTCACTGCTCCAGGAGAGTTGTCAGAGTGCAAACTAACATCTGTGTGGATGATGACCATCTTGGAGGTGATTACACGTTTGCAAGTCGGTTCCAGAATGCAATTTCCCCATAAGGGCAGGATAAATTTACATTTTAGGCATTTAGCAGACGCTCTTATCCAGAGTGACTTACAAACTTACGAAAGTGCATTTATACATGGTAAGATTAATCATGGTTACTGCAAGAGATTAGTAGTAACATAGTAACACTGCAATAGACATCATTGTTGGCAGCTGCACATCGTACCTGCACCACAGCAAAAGTAAATTAAAGTTTGTTCATATATATATATTTTTTTAACATGTAAACAGTGGAGATGGCAGTTAATTAATGTATAGAATCAGTGGCAGTGGAGTCTAAAGAGGTGGGTTTTTAGTCACTAGAAACTAGATATCATGTAGGAACTGAACTTGCTGGATCTAACATTTATTTAGTCTGTGTCAATTTCATGGAATGATTTTTTCCCCATTCCAGTCAATTGTTTTCAAATCACTCATACGTTTCCTAAGGGATCTCATATATTATAAAGAAATAAAAGTTGATAACCAGCGCTGGCCTACCCCTAGTGGGAGCTGCAATTTTGTGACCTTATTCTGTGGCAGTAATCATAGGCAACATACCTTATCAGAAAAAAATATTAGCAATAAACTGCCCCAGCATGATTTTGATGTTATTATATCAGCATTGTAAATAATTGTAACCAAAAAAATTACAAGGAATATTTTTATTCACCGCATCTAAGAAAATAGTGGAGTGTGTAGGGGGGGGGGTACTTGAAAATAATTACATTACATTACATTCAAAATTACCATTTTAATCAGTGTTTTTAAATCTGACACCATTTATAGGATTAAAATGTTTAGTTTTTTATACATATTTATGATTGCTCTCATTATGTAATTTACAGTAGCTTGTGTAGGTTTATCAATTGCTAATTTGCTGGATAGAGTGGATGTACATTTTCTAATGCACTGGTTAATGTAATTAGCGGTCCAAGCAGCAAAGCTGAGCTGGAAGCCTATTGTTTTTGTTTTTCTCAGAAACTGTAAGGCCTACAGCAACCAGATAGGTTCCGAATCTCATCCACACTACAAAAATTACACTGATCGTCCAGATGGTGCCGCTATAACAAGCAATTTTACATTTTCGCCCATAACTCCTGAACTGTAAAACCTAGAACCAAAATTATATCTATTTGATATTATTCACTTTTCGCCATATTGTATTTTCCACCATTTTGAATTTTGCGCTAATGAAGTTAGAAGATACATAAACAGGATGTGAGACATATCTTAGGGTCTGTTTGACCTACAGTCATGGGACTTGCATTGCCAATGCCTTGCTCAGCTTGTAGTCTAAACATTTGCATCATTCATCAATTTAATTAATTTTTTTATTGATTTAAATTTTTTTCAGGTTTTCTCCCAATGTGGGAGCCAACACCGGACATCGCATACCACACCGGACCAGCATGTGGTGCATTAGACCGATACGCTATCCGCCACCCCCACGATTGGCACATTTTGCTTGGACTCTGTTTTTAACATTGTAACAATGTTTTTTGCCATGTCCCTGAAACATTGAAAAAAATAAACATGTTAGTGTTGGTGTTAAAACAAGGCAGGCCATACCCTAGCTCTAACCAAGGATTACATTGTCCATTAGCGCTGGGTGAATTTCCAAAAGTGTGACCAAGTCTTGGACTGGGGAAAAACTGGTCTGCGAAATACCACAAAGTGTGTCAAAATAAAGTTTAATAAATGTCAATTAAAGAAAATACATAAAAAGATGACTATTTATTCATTAGAACATAATCAATATCTCCCAAATAAGAGACAGGCCAGTTACAAAAATCTTTGGCTGAATGATATTTGGTATTTATGAGATACTGTATGGTCTACCTGTTCTCTTTCTCTCATCAGTGGTTCCAGGTTGAACTCCAAAAACATTAACCAAAGTGTATTCATCCTGATACTGTCACAGAAAGTGAACATTGCCATTATTGGGAACATTAAGGGCTTTTTAGTCTCTTCCCTAATAAAAAAAAATATCCCTAGACAAGAAAGAAAACAAAAATGGCCCCCAGGTGGTGCAACGGTAAAGGCACTCACCCGGCAGTGAGGTCGTAGTACGAGGGGGTGGGATAATTGACATAGAAAGAGGGTACAATTGGCTACTAAATTGGATGAAAAATGGGGGAAAAATCTGAAACAAAACTTTAAAAAAGAAAGTGTTTTGACTGCACTGCTTCCTCTCCTCCTCTCTATTCCAACTTTTCGAGCACTTTCTCAGTCATCTTCGGCAGGAAGGACTCCAGGAAGTGGAAGAAGTCCTGAAAGATGCCTGTGTGGTCCTCACCGGGGATGAACTTCAAAACGGTGTGGGTGTTCTCGGTGCCCCCCAGCACCTCTGCCTCCAGCGTGAACTCCAGAAGCTTCTCCGCTCCGAGACGCTCCTGCGCAATGCGCTCAGTCACCTGGGTCTCTAGCTCTACACCGCCCCCCTCTGGCCTGGAGGCCTCCGGCAGGCTCTTGAGCAGATCACGTCTCACTTTTCTGCGGCCTGCCCACACCCTGTGCCACAGCAGGCAGTGCCAGTGTGCCGAGGGATGGTCGATGCCAGAATCCAACCTCTGCTTTTTGTTTTCAGGCGATGCCAGAGAGCCATCTTCGGATGACAAGGGCCTCTTCACTCCCTTGTGGACTGTGTCCTGAGGATTGCACTTCTTGCTTAAACTTAAAGAAGAGGGGCAAGTGTCTGGATTGTAGTTGTTGTTTGTCTCGTGAACATTCTCGCCTGCCGGGACAGTGCAGTCAGCTAGCATCGCATCTTCGGCGGCAGTACCTGCATGAGCCGATATCCCGGGGTCCTTCACCGCACCACACCCCGTCTCCTCCTCCTCCTCCTCCTGCCTCGCCCCAACCTTCTCAGGCCCGTCAGAGGGGGTCACGCTGCACTTGAGCACGTCCCGGAACACGCCCACCACGGCACGGCACACCTTCTCGAACCACAGCTGCCGAAAGAGGCCCTTGGCGGAGTGCAGCTGGCTGCGGACGGTGTCCGGAAGTGCTGCTGCCCTGAAGGGGATGCTGATGGCCAGGTTCCGCTCTGCCCCCCCGCTCGACCCCTGCATGGCCCCTCCCCCGCCGTGCGGGGCGAACAGTCGCACCAGCCCCCACACCTTCCCCTTGGTGGACTTGCGCTGGTACTGCAGGCTGCGGCAGTATTTCGCCGCCTCCTCGCACTCCCGGCGGAAGGCCTTCTGCGTGCGCTCGTTCAGATTGCCCGCCACGTTGTGGCACAGCTCGAAGGGGTCCAGCACATTGACAGGGCCCAGTCTGACCGTTTTGGACGTGGAAGAGCCCCCTGCCTTCTCCAGCCCCTGCATCGCTTCCTCCCCCTTCTCCGCCTCTTTGCTGAGGAAGCCGGTGATGGGCAGGGCTCGGCCGTCCCGGAGGGAGATCACAGTCCCGGCAAAGTCAAACTCCCCGTAGAACGAGAAGAATCCGGCCATCAGGGCACCTGAGGGAAATAAATGGTACAGGATGAAAGATAAAAAACATTTCCACCTACTTTGTTATGTTGGTGGAACCAGCACATTATTTTGGTCGCATTAAAATTGACAGTTTGGCTCTGGCCGGGAGTGCCACTAGGGGGCGGCGATTGTGGCTGTCCGCCACAGGGAGGGGGGAGGGATAAAAGCCGAATGAGCTCGCTGCATATATGAGTGGTCCGGTGACAGGCTTTGACTTAGGCGGGTGCCGGCTCGAAGGAGGCGGTGCAGCACTCACTACCGGTCTCGGGACTACAGCAGTGAGTTCTCATACGAGGGAGGGGATCATTGAAATGAAAAAGAGAGGGTATGATTGGATAACCAAATTGGGAATGAACAGCAAAAATGGAAAAATCTCCCCAAAAATTGAGCCGCGGCTGTAGCCTACAGTTAAAGTGGTGAGTAGCGAGCAATACGATCACTCTTTAGCCAGAACTTGTCACAGTCACACATGTGCAACCAACAGATTTATTTTATTTTGGTCGCAGTCTGGAGCCAACTGGGTCAACACAGACCGTTGCCCCTCTGGTTATATGTAGTTTCTTGGCAAAAACTTAAGCAAAAAATGGTGTAGTGAATGAAGAACATGATTGAAAAACAAACTTTACTTAAACTTCCCATTTAAAGCCGGAAATTCCTGAGGATGTTATTGCAGTCCTTGGATTTTTTTTTTAAGGCAAACTTGCCATTGTTCATTGCATGTAGGCAAAGCCTTGTGTTTTTTTACGGTCATGATTTTTCACTCTAAAAACCAACGGTATGTCTGGATGAATTCAGACCATTACAAGTCCACCTGCGCTACTTACAGAGGTCCTCGGTGTTCTTGCTAGGGGGCACAGCGATGGGCTGGCTGGGGAAGGTGCAGTCCCAGCCCTCGATCACACACTCCTCCTCTTCACCTGGGGACACAACACACAACACACGCAAATCAGAGACCACCAACACTCACACAAAATATGTCTCACACTTATTCAGAGGCAGCACAACAGCACCAAATGAAGACCCGGTAGTGATCCCTTCGTTTACAAATTCATTCCAAAAATATTAATTCCAAAAAGAAATACAGCAAAATCTCATTAACCCTGCTTGTTTGATGTGAGGGAGAATAGAAATGACTGAGAATGGTACACCACTACCTCAATTAGTCATCAGCCTCGATAACCATTTTTGGATAACTCACGGTGGTGGACTGGACTCCCAAAATGTTTTACGTGCATTTACTCACTGTTAAATGGGCAGCACTAAAGCACAGACATAACACTGTTATTTTGTACATTTTGTCCCATGGTTTCCCACACTCAAAGTTAAGAAAATGAGCCAAAAAGAAAAATTTGTTTTTTTTATTCAAGACAAATTAAATGCAACTGAAATAATTCAAAAGGGAGGGAAACTAATTGATGTGGGACACGGTCGGCAGCACGGAAGGCTTAACAAAAAGACGTCGACAAAATTGTTGGATTACTGCCACACTCACGGTTTGCATAACCGTCCACAATAAGATGTGACTGTCAGATCATTCAGTTCAAGAAAGCAACAGGGAGCCATAATCTCTGCTAATGTAGCCATTCTACATTGGGTTTATTTGCAGTTAAGTGGGCTATACTTTATTATTATATTATAAGTCATTTAATTATGAAATTATAAAATGATTAAATAATGGGATTTGATTGATAAGACTATAATAATTGGACTTGTTCAATTGACTAGTTAATCTGCAATGAAATAGAGCAAGTTTAAATGTTTTTGCTAAATGTAATATCCTAATGTTGTAGGTCACATACAGTATTTCATACAACATGTTTCAAATATATTAATGTAGGCTACCAAACCTATTCACTATGTATTCACACTTGTATTCACTATGTATATGTATATGTATAAACTATGTGTTTCACATATCGTTGAAATGGCTTTCAATACACAGGAATGGCATTTACTGCTCAGCCTTTATTAGCACTTAAAATAATAATAATTCCCGGTAAGTGTTGCACCTCGCCAACTCATACATTTTTAAATTTATTTTTTCCCTATTTTTCTCCCAATTTAGTAACCAATTATACCCTCTTTTTTCATGTCAATTATCCCCTCCCTCATATGAGAACTCGCTGCCGTAGTCCTGAAACTGGCAGTGACACGCATCGGAGCACCGCCTCCTGCGAGCTGGAATCCGCCAAGCGGTCACCGTAACTCCGGTATGCACACAGGGCCACTCCTATACGCAGCGATCTCATATCGGCTTCCCTCCCACCACCCTGGGGCGGACAGCCAATTGTCGCCGCCTAGTGGCACTCGCGGGCAGAGCTGAAACTGGCGCGACCTGGTGGAATCAAACCAGGGGCAGTGGGCGACATCGGACGTTCTACCACTACACCACCAGGGAGGCCAAGTCACACATTTTTAATGGACCCCAACAGTTGCGACTAATCAATGTGGTGGTGTATTTTTTTTTCTGTCTGTCTCTCTGTCACAGTTTGGCCACAGGCCACACATACAGGCAAACTCCTTGAGCAGATTGACAGCGAGGAGAATGGGGGGGTTCCGATTCTGGAGGAAGAAGATGATCAGCAGAGTCAGCGCATAGTTGTTCAGCAACGGTCCGCCACCAAAGGGGTTTCCTAGAAAGGAGATATCCGAGAGAAACATGAAATCCAAGGTACGTGAAAATGTGGTGACTACATGTATACCATTTTCATGAGTTTAAATTGTCCTAGTCCTAGTGTTAAGTCTTCTGTCATTGAAAGTGTAAGATTTTTCCTAAATGTCCGTTTGATTAAACTAAAAGTGTGAGGGAACGATGCAGATTACGTCTGGGTGGCACACTCCTCATAAGGAGCATTGTTTCTGTGTGTCTTGATTTTTCAATATGCAAAATTTGAACATAGTTTGGCAGAGAATTGTGAAAAGACACACACTCAATATTATGGTGCCATCCTCTGGTTATAGTGAGGAACTGCCAATTTACACAGCTTCAAATTTACTTATTTTAGAAACAGCCTTTAGATGAAGAAATTTACTCGCCATTCACATTTTTTTCAGAAAAAAAAAAAAGTCTACATATTGTGTCAGTTCACTGTGAGTTGTAACCCTTCATTTCATACACAAGACATTCCACTCAAATCTCAATGACATGGCACCAAAAGTGTCCCAAAATAAAAATAATTTAAACCCCAGACTCTCAGATGAGCTCAAATCAGCCAATTCACTTGTGGTTATTTACCAGTCAGAAGTCTACGGCAGGGGGCTAAAAGAAAACTACAGGATATATACCATTGGGGGAATTATGTAATGTCGCCGTTGTGAATGCCTTGAAATACGGCCAATTACAATTTTGTTCCTTCATGCAAAAATATTTGGATGCTATTGTCAAGGAAAGTGTTAAAATCAATCCTTGTCGGGAGTCCCGATCGGGGGCGGCGTTTGGCTGTCCGCCCCAGGGGGAGAGGGGAGGGTGAGCCTGCATGAGCTTGCTGAGAAGCACATAATGGTGTCTTCAGAACGTGGGTGGGTGAATTCCATTTCGCTGCCCTTTGAGAATTAGCTTGCCTCGTAGAGACGAGCGGCGAGTTTGTGTGGGGAAGGCAAATTGGCAGAAATACAGGGTATAACTAGCCACTAAATTGGGAGAAAAACGGGGAAAAATCGGAAAAAAATAATGAGGGAAAAAAATGAAAAAAATATTAAATCCCTGTCAAAACATTAAAATTGAAATTACAGACATTGAGTAAGCCGCATTGTCTATTTGAGCTCATGGGATATTCTGTAGTTCCCTGTAATAGACTTCTGAGGGGTAAACCACCACAAGCAACATTAAGGTGTTAATTTCAAGCACTGCAATTATAAACTCACAAAGCTAAACAACACCCCCACCGAGACCCCTCCTTTTAGAATAACACAGCAGTCCACTTATTCATTTGTACCAGGTATAAATGCACTTTTTGTAATTCGCTCTGGATAACAGCATCTGCTAAATACCTAAAATGTAAATGTAAATGTGTCATACAAATAGTAACCATAAAGATGCTTAATTGCTCCATTTACATAATGGTTTCAGAAATTCGGACAATTCGGTGTACGGGCCATCCTTGTGTGGCTTACCAGCCAACTGCTTCTGCTTAGCCCAGTAGCGGATGGAGTAGACCAGGGGGCAAAGTCTTGCATCTATCCCGGAGCACAGCTGGAGAAAGCGGGTGTTCCTGACAGCCAGCCTGAGGGAGGTGAATATAGGAGATTTAAGAGGACCGCATAGAGCAAAGATGCAGGGAGTGTTACACCTTCATAAAGGCCTCCAATGCTGGACCGTACCACAAAAACCTCTCTTCTCCTCCCAATCTTCTCTCCATATGAACCAATATAATTTATTAGTCTGCATGTGAAACGTGTTCTTTGTCAGGACTACTTATCGTTGTGGTTTCTCAATGAAAAACTAAACCCCATCTCCTCCTGCAGCCTTGAAGCAGCAGATGCCAAACTTGGGCCAAGCGGTTACTGTATACATCCAACTTGAGTTGCTTTCCTATGGTTTTGATGAAAAAATATTGATAAACCTTGCTTGGCATCTAACGTGAGCTAATTCTAAGCTTTAGCTTAGAAATGTGGGACTGCCACTGTTACACTCATTCGTTACCATATGTTTTTACAAGACATTGAATAGCCAATTTATTTGAGGTTAGAGAGAGCATTTGTTACCAACAATTAGTAAAGCGTGGCTTGAGAATACGATTGGGAATTCCAAATTGAGAGAAAAATGTAAAGGAATTTAAAAAAATTACAAACAAATTTGGGTAGAAAGCATTTTACATGTTTTTCTAAGTCATGAAAGGACTTGCATTATTGATATATAGAAAACCCAAGTTAATATATATATATCAATGTAGGCACGTGTAACCACATGTTGTGGTTCTGTGTGGCTCAGTAGGTAGAGCATGGTGTTGGCAATGCTTAGGTTGTGGGTTCAATTCCCACTGGGATCACATGTACTGAAAAATGTATGCATTCACTACTGTAAGTCGCTTTGGATAAAAGCGTCTACTAAATGGCATATTTTTTTATTTTTATAACATGTATCCAGTCCAGTACATAAACCCAGAGACAAGGTAGCTAAAGGTACAGCCATCAGTATACCACTGATCAGTGTGCCAGGATGCGTGTTCCCCAGGTTTTGTACAGTAAGTACCAGTGCATTTATCTGTGCGTGTGCATGTGCATGTGCATGTGCATGTGCATGTGCAAGAAATTAGGTACTTTTGTGCTGAGAGCTGTGCAGTTTTGTGCTGAGAGCCGTGCACTTTTGTGCTGAGAGCCGTGCACTTTTGTGCTGAGAGCCGTGCACTTTCGTGCTGAGAGCCGTGCACTTTTGTGCAGCACTGACTTGTTGTTGATGGTGATGTCTCCCTGCAGGCCCAGCTCCTGATGGCTGAATTTGACGACGGGGAGACGGGCGCTGCTGAGCACCTGGACTTTGTGCACTCCAGGTACACACTTTCTCAGGACAGCTGCCACCAGGTCTAGAACCTCAGCTGGAGAGGCAGTGGACAGGTCAATGTCAGACAAGATGGAGTCCTCAGACCGCGCGTCCTCCGATTGGCACTCCCCAGCCTGACCCGGAGAACAAACAGAGGTCAGACAGAGGTTAATGACTTATTGTTGAATGTAGTTCACTTTCCATCACTCGGAGGCAACAACTACCCCGTTTCCGCTACAGGGTCACGGCTGGTTCAAACAGAAAAACACAAAACCTTGGTGCAGGGGCGCAGTCAGAAAAGTATGATGGGGTTGACCTATAACTAAATGTCCGAAATGGAGTTTAAAGATAAAACAAAATAAAGGATGTGTACAGACAAGGCAGTGTGGTTGCACACCTGCTCTGAAGAGCCCTTGGCACGCGCCTGGAAGATCTGGGTCTTCTCCAGGTCCAGGAAGAGATCCAGGTCACAGGAGTGTATATCAAAGGTGTTGACAGAGGAGCCGAAGGGCAGGATGCAACACTCTGTGAGGGAGCACACACACATGCAGACACACAAACATTGCAGGATATTAGGGCTGACCCCATTTAGTCGACTGGTCAATTGTTTGGTCGATGGGCCAAGATTTGTTTTGGTCGAGCAGTCGCACTAAAAAAATAATAATAATAAATTCTCCATGCAGCATGAGACACCTAGATTCGCTTGTCAGTAGAATAATCCATTCTGGATGCTGCGGGTATGGCAGTGACAGTCCTTCACTCTTAACATAGCTAGGCCTATATATGTTCTCTTTAAATTATATTAGGCAGTTAAGGTAATAGCAATGTTGTGAATAATTCTGCTAAACTAATAAAAGTAACATTTTATAATTTCTTATACTCCGATTCGAGTAAATTATTTTCGATAGGCTATAGCCACTTTATGTTCAGCTTTAGGCTACAATTTAAGACATTAGGCTATGTGTGATCATTCGTTTGTTAGCCTATTTTTTTGCAAAATAGATTTTAAATCCCAATGAGACCAACCTGGTTAATTAAATCAAACATTAGAATGTGTTATGGTTGTGGTCAAATAAAAGCATCAGCCTATTATGTGGCCATACCACAACTTCACAAGCGCAATGGCAGAATCTGCAACGGCAGCATGAGGAGTTTTTTTTCCCTTTCAAGTAATCTTGAACTACGGCTCCATAAAGTTATTAGCCTATTGTTAGTCATTTGTGTCATTCACTTAAGAAAGTTATAAAACATGAGACAAGCGCAGTGTGCATATAGTTGTATTTATTAAAATAAATAGGGTGTGTCATATAGAAAAAAAACTGTTTCGACCAATCGGAAAAAACGACTGTTGGTCGACCAAGATATGTTTTAGTCGGGGACAGCCCTACAGGATAAATATATATATATTTTTTTAACATTTATTTCAGATTTTAATCCCGTTTTTCCTCCCAATTTAGTGGCCAATTATACTCTCTATTTATTTCGATTTGTCCAACCCACACGAATTTGGCGCTCGAATCTATGAGGCAAGCTAATTTTCAGAGGGCAGCAAACTCCGCTTCCTTCGAGACGGAATTCGCCCACTCACGTTCTGGAGTCACCCATATGGGTTTCTGAGCTAGCTTGTGCTAGCTTGTGCCTGCTCACCCTCCCCCCCCCCTGGAGCAGACATCCAAACGGCACCCTCAATCGGGACTCCCCACAGGGCCGGTCTGGTACAGTCGGGTTTCGAACCGCGACCGTGATAGGCAGCTCACACTACATTTCAATGTCTTAACTGGGGGGATGTACCTGGGAAGAACTCTGTGAAGACTTCCTGCAGCAGCTCCACCAGCAAAGACCTGACTTTCTTCTCGTTGTCAGACAGCTGGAAGCTTTCCACCACCCTCTGCATCTGCTCGCTCACCTGCACACACACACAGGATTACCTTCTGCCCAGGCTGTCACTGTAGAGGCTCAGTAGGTAGAGCACGGTGCCGACAATGCTTAGGTTGTGGGTTGAATTCCCATTGGGAGCATATATACTGAAAAATTTTTGCATTCACTACTGTAAGTCGCTTTGGATAAAAGCATCCGCTAAATGGCATATATATATATATATACTTACCTGACACACTGTCCTTTAGCATGTTATATGATACACAGATACACAAGACAACTCTGGTCACAGTAGTTTGTTTAGCTGTATAGTCTACACAGTCTATGAGATACACCACAGTCCATGATACATCATTTTGTTGTTGTTGTTTTTAAGTTTTTGGTGATTTTTTCCAATTGAAGTTTTTTGTAGGAAGAAGTGATTCTCTTCAAATTGTTGATGCATCAGTGGAGATGAGTAACTCCAATTGAAGTGTCACGTTTTGTAGGAAGAAGTGATTCTCCAGCTAACAAATCGTTCCAAACAGTTTGAAAAGGTTTTGCTAATAGCTAGGCCATGTTGTCAAACTACAGCAAATATATGAAAATGCCATGTGTTAGGTACAGGATAGAGATTCTGTTCTTGCTCATTAGCAGATCTTTAACCCCATTTTTGTTCCAAAACTCATGCTTGCAAACAGTTTGAAAATGTTATAGTTTCTTTAATCTTTGCAGGTAGTAGCTAGTGTCATTTTTAACAGCTGCCAACCATCGCTTGCATCTTGGAATAAAAAGTGGACTATTTTATATCCATATTTTATATCCATATGCACACCAAAACAGCATTGCTCAATCGCAGTCTTCCACAAACTAGCTACCTCTTGAGAAGTCTGAAGGAGGCTGCCAGGGAGTGTATTACAGAAACATCCCAACTGTAAAATATTTTCTCATCTCTACTTAGGAATTTTTTTGCCATTACAGAACAACGGATCCTAACTCCACTGTCTTATCCAAACTCCAGTTAAGAAAAGTTAGGATTTCCGAAGTGGGGAGAAGATAGTACCAGTTAAGATAAGATTCCCCAAATTAGTTAGGATTTGTTCTTGTAATATGAATTCAGGGGAAATCCTATCTTGGACTTGTGAGATAAGATAAGATAGGAATGGGGCAGTTAAGATTGTTTTTTTCATGTTTTCAGGAGTATAAAACGGTTGGAAATGAGTAAAGCAGACACATACAGAAGCAGCTTGGCACAGTCCCTGGGACAGACGCTCGAGGCTCAGCTGCATGTTCCCACGGTCCTGCTTCTTTTTGGGGATGTATTTGAACTCCTTCTTCTCCCTGGGCTTCACCCGCAGTGTCTGGTTGTCCAGGATGTGCTGGTCATGAGAGAGCGCCAACTCCATGCCCTTCGCCTCACTGAACTCCACGATGGCGTACACACCCTGCCGAACGGGGAAACACATTGCAAAACATGAAGCCTGGCCGATTCAACATGTTACATTTGTGGGATCACTTCCAAATTCAGCCTTTTGCGTATGAAGTATGTTCTGCCAAAGCAGTGGCAGAAACCTGTCTTCGGCAGCGTTACTGGAATCCTGCACAATTCATAACTTAAAATAACCGGCATGACTCTAATGAAAAACTATTTTGGAATGGGAATCAAACATAAACGACTAGATGAGGAAGGTTTCTTGCAAAAAGGCTTGTCTATAAATAACGTGCATTACCATGAATGATTAAGGAACGGTATCCAGGGTCCTGGAGAACCAACCTTTTCCTTGTCCATAATGACCTCTGACACGGGCCCGAACTGCTGGAAGTAGTCTACCAGCTGCAGCTGCGACATCTGGCGCACGAAGCCGCTCACGAACAGGCTGTTCTGCTCCTGCGCCTTACGGGTTGCGCGCACGCTGCTCAGCTTCTGGTGCTTCCGACCTTTCAAATGATCGTCCACGCTGGCTTCTGCATAGACGCAACACAAACACGTTTGGATGTGAACATACACAGACATGGTACACATTAACGGTGTCCTAATATTCGATTGTGTTACAGGCATTTAGCAGACGCTCTTATCCAGAGCGACTTACAGTTTACAATCCATTTATACAGCTGAATATTAACAATTAGCAATTCAGGCTAAGCACCTTGCTCAAGGGTACAACGGTAGTGTCCCACCTGTGGTTTGAACCTGCAACCTTAACGTTACAAGCCCAGTTCCCTAACCATTATACCACACTGCCTGCCTACTGCCTAGTGTTGGTACTAGCTAGCCATGTTGCCGACTATAGCCAAGTAATGCTCTTAGCGTACTGACATATTATTATGGTACTACATAATAACGCACATGGACAATGATGCACATGGATAATTAACGCGCATGGATAATGATGTTGAACGCTAATGAACTACCCATTTCAGAAACACTGTAGCTTGCTGAATGGCTATCTAAATAAGGCCACGCATCTTTCTCGATTTATTTCTTACATACTCAGTTTATGTTACAACATCATTTGAGTTAGTGCTAGCCATCTAGCATTAGCAATGCAACGTACTGTTGGGTAGATTAACATCACATAATTTGCAGTGGAATCCCCCTTTGGAAACTGGTTGGATGTCTTTGTCCAATTCCATGTTTGTAGTATTCAATCCAAATACGATATAACTATTTGTTAAAGTGTATCTTTGCATTCGTTGGGCAAGCAAGTTACACCTGCTTCCGTTATTTTCCGCGTGTCCTTCTCTTTTAAATGCCGACGGTCAAACAAGTACGAAATTATAGTTCCGTTGCAAATTAACAATCGAAATTGAAGCGAATTTCACATTGTGATATTTTATTTGGTCGTCGCTATTCGTAGGAAGTTTTATATAATTGATATTTTATGTTTGTAACAAATAATATTATTGTTAGGTTACTATTTGACTATATTTATGACAAATTTATCAGAAAGCTCGGTAGTCAGCTGAAATTAGGCTGACTTTCTATGATAAAGATACTTTTTTTTTGAATACATAAAAATAAATATCTTTCATTTTTATGCCAATTGTACAGTCCATTAGTTTAACTTTTCTATGGGTTGTGCCAAAACTATTCCGTTCGTAGATGTTTCTGGAATAAAGAATTGGTAACCCAGGTCAAATATAAAACCTCAAATTCTCCGCTTTTTCTATGGCATGCTATCGCTTTAAATCTTTAGTGATGACACATGCGCACATTGGCGGGAAAAACATAAAACAAAATGTAACGGGAATAGCAGATTTGCTGTGAATCAGCTGACATGCTACTCAAATTGGACACTGTAATCAGTTTCCATAAACTTAATAAGCAGTTAAACTCGTGTTAAAAATAAAATAAAATAAATAATAACTTTTATTTCCCTGTTACAGCTACGGTGTGCAACTGCCAACAATGATATCTATTGGTGTTACTACACTGATCTCTTGCACTAACCATGTTTAATCTTACCAGGTATAAATGAAACCCACCTTAACCGTATCCTATTTTTGAATTCCTGCCTATTTAAACATACGCAAATAGTAACAGTTCATAGCCCAACAACTGTGATGGCCACATGCCTATGTTTGGTATCATTTGAAGGTAAAAACCTTGTGGTTTATGAGGGTGTAACACAGCACAGCCTAAAGAATTCCAAATATATATTGCTTACAAAACAGATGGCTCAAAGTGTCTCCAAGTGGCACAATTCACTTATGTGGCACTGAGAATCACATTACAACATGTTGGTACCTGTGAGACACCACCACAAAGTCAAACCAAATAATTGAATAGCCAGAACATACATTTTTGGAAATGTGAATTTAAACATTTTGCTCTTGTTCAATTGGAAGATGGAAAAACTGGTGTGTTGGGTAACTGAGTTTTTGTTCTTTACAACTACGGTTTTATTTAGCTGCTTATGGAGGACATAATGTTCCAATATTCAATACAAAATGAAAGGCCAACATAGTTACATGTACAATACTTAATGATTTATTTCCATATGTTGATTTATGACCAGATAGTGTTAAAATTGTTCCAGAAAATACATATGAAAAATATCATTTTTGGTGGTAGAGCACAGCGTTGGCAACACTGAGGTTGTGGGTTCAATTCCCACTGCAACCACATATACTGAAAGATGTATGCATTCACTGCTGTAAGTCGCTCTGGATACAAGCGTCTGCTAAATGACATACATACAGTATGTTATATTACATCATCTGTCCTGTGTTTAATTTAAAGTCTAAGCAGTGTGCCTGGTGCCTCATTGTCCAAGGACCACAGTGCAGTTCGCTTGAGTGATACAGGTCATGGGCTTGAAGTTATTAAAATGCTTGTTTCTCAAAGTAGACCTACATTTCACTCTGTGAACAAACAAACAGCACACTTATTGGAAATTGCTATTGTATGGTTGTATTACTGCACAAATGTGTTCCCAAACAGCAGGAAATGATAAACATGTATTAAAAAGCAGAATATTAATAACCCCTCCCTGCCAATTGTAACATTTTATTCATAACCTTATC
The DNA here is from genome assembly GCA_029706075.1 of Aldrovandia affinis. NCBI lineage: Eukaryota > Metazoa > Chordata > Actinopteri > Notacanthiformes > Halosauridae > Aldrovandia > Aldrovandia affinis. The sequence continues at coordinate 530,298 of JAINUG010000356.1, read as the reverse complement.
CGGTCCAGCAAGCAGGTTTGAGACTTCCACTAAGAAGTGACCTGCTGGCATCCCTGGTGGTGTAATGGTAAGAACATCCAACATGCCCACTGGGACTAGGGCTCGATTCCACCAGGCCGCGGCAGTTTGGCTCTGGTCAGGAGTGCCACTAGGCGGTGGCAATTGGCTGTCCGCTCCGGGGTGTGGGGGGAATTCGATATGAGCTTGCTGCATATAGGAGTGGTCCTGTGTGTTAGTGATCAGGGCGGGTGCCGGTTCAGCTGCTTGTTCAGTGAAGTTTTACAAGCTTTCAGAAATTATCTTAATAACATGTACACAATTGTAACTAGCGAATTTACTGGGGAAAGAAATCGCTAGTAACTGGTAATTGATGGTTTTATTGCATAGTTGGTCAAATCAATACAAAAGAATCAGATAATTTTACCTGGAGCCCTGACAATATCAAAAGTGAAGAACCAGTAGAGGGCCAAGCATTAGCCTACGTCTTTAATTGTTGGCATTCATCAGCATGGAGCCTTATCAAATGCAATTTCTCTCATTATAGTAACAGCAGTTTGGCTTCGATTGCAATTCCCATCCATTGCCACAAAGGCATATTAAAACAAGACACTAAGCACAAACAGGATTACTGTACATTTATTTATTCAAAAATGTACACCAGTGCTAAGAAATAACTTCCTGAAAACAATATTAAAGTATGGTTAAAAATCTTAAAAAATAAGATTCCATTTCATGAAACCAAAAATAATGGCTGTTCTAGTATGTTCCAGCATATCTGTACCAGCCACCCTTCTGTCAGAAATATTTTAAAATCAACGATACAGTAAAACCAAAAACACAGGCACGGCCAATTCATCTCAATTCAAATGACAAATAGTTTACGTTAAAGGTTGGTCACGCCACCAAGTTCTTTAAAAAGAAAAAGACTATATATATATACAAGCTAATGTTTGGTGCACACATGTACACAGACTTGTCCTGTCAAGTCACCAATGAGAGCCTGCACCAGCTTCATCAGCTGACAGAAGACAAAACCTAAAACCGATCAAATTTACAAAAATAAATACTCTGTTTTGTGCAACATGACATGCCGTGTCATAAGAGGGAGGGAGACGGACATCATGGTAACCCAGCGGAGAGAATGCTGCCCAGGAGGGTACGGTCCTTCAGAGCATTCTCAACATCTCTCTCCTCAATCTTCAGAGACACCTACAGGACAGAAGGCAGGGTAAATGATACATGATCTTATTTTGAATGGAAAAGTCTGAAGGATTGTGGATTCTGTGTGGCTCAGTAGGTACAGCATGGTGCTGACAACACTTGAATGTTGGTTCAATCCCCATTGCGGCCCACATACAGTAATGAATGCATACATTTTCAGTGTAAGTCCCTTTGGATAAAAGCATCTGCTAAATGGCATATACTGCATGTTGTCCAGCATATGTGATTGGTGCATGTCGTTCACCACTTGACCACCAAGTGGCAGAAAAAGCACCTCAAACAGTACAATTCAGAAGCACCAGAGTGCTGGACATCACTGGAGCGAGAAAACCTTACATTTCGATTCATCCCAAATCTTAAAGCCACACTAGCGCAGGCCTCCTCAAATCACGGTCCTCGTGGGCCGAGTACTGCCATTTCCCCCACCCCCACTCCCTTTACCCGGGAGTCAGGTGTGAAGACACCACTCTGGCCAATCGAATGCACTAATTCACAAGTGTCAAATTCATTCCATCGAGGGCCGAGTGTGTGCAGGTTTTTGTTGCAACCAATGCACTACACCAGATGATTTCACTAATTAGCCCACTTCTTCAACTAAGGAGGGAACCTAATTGAAATCACCTGGTGTAATGCATTGGCTACAACAGAAACCTGCACACACTCGGCCCTCGATGGAATGAATTTGACACCCCTGCACTAATTGTTCAATCAACTAACCTGGGAGAAAGGAAAAAAATCAGGACTGGATTTGTGGGGTCAGATTTGAGTAACCCTGCACTACAGCGAAGCGGTCACCAGGCAAGGTTAGTAGGAGGTGGGGCAGTACCTTAGTGAGGCGAGCCTCCTTCGCCTTCTTCAGGGAGAAGATACCCCGACTCTCCAGCAGGCTGCAGAGGGACATGCACTCCCCCTGGGCCACACCGCCCACCTGCCTCTGGGTACACAGGCGGCTGTACACCTCATGGAGCTGGGGACAGAGGGGCGAGAGAGTGGGATGAGAAGGAGCTGCAATGTGCCAGCTACAGCTTGCATGCCCAGGAGAGTGCGTCAAAAAAACATGTCACACGTCACGCGCATTCGCTCGCTTGCGATTTTGATTTTTTACTGAAGATCCCAAGAGCTGGATTTACACTTTATTCTCTGCAAGTAGGTCTACTGTATGTTTACGCATGACATACAAACTCCATCAATATCATTCAATTGTGAAGTACTACTTTTCGAAAAAAGCTAGACAGCAATTCACGCTCAATGACACTTAAGTTGCTGTGCTTTAAAAGAAATAACAGCAAGGAATTAAGCTTTAGGGCAGGGGTGTCCAATCTTATCCGAGAAGGGCCGGTGTGGCTGCAGGCTTTTGTTCTAACCCAGCACTAACACACCTGATTCAACTAATCATGGTCCTGACTGTAGACCATGACTAGTGAATTAGTTGAATCAGGTGTGTTAGTGCTGGGCTACAACCAAAGCCTGCAGCCACACCGGCCCTTCTCGGATAAGATTGGACACCCCTGAAATCCCACAAAAGTGCATGTGTGTAAAAGTGTTGAGCCAGCGTTTATCCCGGTCTCTTGCTGATCCTCACCTTCCCCAGTGTGACCTCGCGACTCTTCCCCTGGCGCGTCAGCAGCAGCAGACAGCACACCAGGAGCTTCTGCTGAAGGGGGAAGCTCTCGCCCTCCCCGCCCCCAGCGGCCATGCGGTCCCCGTAAACCTCCGAGAGCACCCTCGCAACCTGGGGCAGGCTCACGCGAGACCCTGCAGAGAGACCGAGGAAGGGTTATAGCGCTACGGTCCCTCCAACTGCGCAGAGCGCAGAACTACGTACAGGCTCAAATGAATCACGCAGTCGTTCCTCACAGGGGGACGTGCAGCGTTACCGGGATCGCTTTGGGAGTTGTCGCTCATACCTTTGGGGTCGGAGGCTGGACTTCCTGGCGTTTTCCTACTTCTCGCATCCGACTCGACGATTTCCACCGCTCTCCTTGAGGGATTGACAGAGACACTCTGGTCAAGCTCGAGTTCAGACCCCCTGTGCTAGATTTCAGACTGTGCCGAATGGATTTAGCCATTGCGGTTCTTGGTTCTGGTTCACGGCAAAGACGCATTCAATATTCGGTTTGTTAGAATTGTCAGAATAAAGACAAAGGATGAAAACAAAACTCATGAAGAGACCAGTGTTGCCCGAGACCGAGCAGATCTGATCTCTCCATTTTAGGGGCTCTGTTCACGGCCAAATGCTCAAAGTGGTCCGGCATCATGGGCTTCAACAAAGAGTGTGCGAAGCGTGGGGCCTCCTACCTGCAGATGTCCAGCGCCTTGCGAGCGTCTCCAGACACGGCGGACACTTTCCGGGCACAAAACTGCACGGCTGCTGCGTCCAGCACTGCCTCTCCCGACACCTGATGCACAGACAAGCCATTGGAGATGGACGAGAATTAGCACTCGCCGTTCACGTGGTGTACCTGACAAATGATTTGTTTAAACATTGTAGCATCAAGGGGTTGTTCATCTACTCGAGCTTCAATGCACTTTTTGTAAATCGCTTTGGATAAAAGCGTCTGGGAAATTATTGCATTGTATTGAGAACAAGCCCTTTCAAAAGCAGTAGCTGCCCGTGTACATCAACAGTGGCCACCCCAATGCCTCGGGGCCTGCGGTGGCGCGGCGCGCTGACCTGCGTGAGGCGATCCTGCACGATGGCCGTGAGCTCCTGCCTGCTGTACGGACGGAAGTTGAGCAGCAGGGGGCGGCAGTGAGGCCTCGCCTGCAGCCTGGGCAGAATGCGGTCGGTCAAGTCGAGTGCGTTAGCGATGCCTGCGGGGACATGGTTTAAAACGGTCAACGCTTGAGCCGACCGAGGTCAAGCGGGAGGAACTCGGCGATCAGAAACCCATGCACACGGGAGACTCACCGATGAGACACAGGCGAGATTCGGGGAGGTAGGGCCATTCAAAGATCGTGTACAGGACATCTTGACCTTTACTGTCCAGCTGATCCATCTCATCCAGAACCAGCAGACTGTGGGGAAGAGAGCAGGGGACGTTAGTGCCTACAAAAGGACACAAACTATGATTGCGCTAACTATGATTGTTCCTACCATGTATTAATGCACAACTTGTAAGTCGCTCTGGATAAGAGCATCTGCTAAATGCTTAAAATGTAAAAATGTAAAATGGACAGCTGCTACAAGTGGTATTGGGCTTTGAAACGGCTTCATTTCTTCCTCTGACGGGCTTTAAAAACGGCACTCACACTGTGGGCCCGGTGCTGGTAAGAAGCTTCTCCAGACGCCGGTCACTGTGGCCCCCGGAGGCCCCCAGACGCTCTGCGATGAGGGGGAAGATCGCCTGCGAGTTGCGCAAGGTCATGCAGTTGATGACCACCTTCTTTATCGACCGCAGCTGATCCTGCAAGAGGGGGCGGGGTTAATGCTTGTTAAGCACACACACACAATTAGTATTGTGACAGGGACAGGGCCTGGCTCAGGGAAGGGGACGCCCCTGCCATGCACAGTCCTCCATGGGCACCGTAGGAGGTGCGACAGGCCCAAGGCCTAGCAGTAAGACCACCTCACTGTATATAATAAAGTATTAACATCAATATGAAAGACATGCGTTGACACCTTCTTAACTGATTTAGTTGCTTCAAAATATACTTATTCCGTTCAATCACAGCCTTTGTTACTATTCTAGTACATTTTGTACAGGTGATAATCTGCCCAAGCAAGAATATATTCCCAGTCTTGGGGCAGTGTGGTTTACAATTTCAAACTTAATTTATAGTCACATACCCATAAGAGAGGATAACGTCCTAGTTTAACTAGGTGGTTGCTCCTAGCACCCAGGAACTGTACTTCCCACTAGGGTGGCTTTCAGCTAAACTGTTCTTGACTACGTTTAACACTTTGTTGAAGGAGGAAGCTCTGGATAAATCACCTGCCAAATGCCTGTAATGTAACGTAAGGTGACAATTTTGTTTTTAAGAGACACCCTAAACAGTGTCTCAACATTAAACAGACAATTTAATGTTTAATTTTAGACCCCCCTCACCTCCATCTCCTGTAGTACACAGTTGAGGCAGGCGGTCTTCCCTGTCCCTGGGGCTCCAGATATGTAGAGGCTCGATGGAAGGCCTGGCTTCACCTTGTCGGTCAGAAAAGAGCTGATGGAGGCACGCTCCTCGTCCCTGGACAACAGACGCTCCGGAATAGCGGTGTGGAGGGCCTGCTTCACGCTGTGATACGGGGACTCTGTGGGACACAGAACGAGAGACTGTTTAACTGCTTGCATGTACATACGAAGGCTCAGGGGAAAAAATTCAGACATTCAATCGCAGGGTTGGACTGGGACGAGAGAAACTAACTAACCAGTGGCCAGTGTCACACAGATGCAGAGCGTTCAAACTTCTTCTGATGACAGCCTACACTTATAATTTCACCGTTCTATTTTACGCCCAACATGCCAACACTGTTCCAATAACATTGAGAGGGTGAGCCCCAGTACACCTGGGGGTAATAACGGAGACAGTATGCGACAGAGTGAAATGATTATAGTAATGGGAGACATGAATGAGGAAATTAAACCAACTAACTACTTGGGATGCACTGGAGAAGGATAGCTCATTAACTGAATAGCTGTTTGAAGGGAAAATTGCAATAATTAGAGATGGGTAACTGCATGTCTGTACCAGCCGTGGAAAAGTGACAGTATGGCAACCAGCAATGGCATCAGCAATAAAGGAGATTCAGAGTGAGAGAAAATACTAAGGAGGATTGTCCTTGGCACCTGTGAAGAAGGGGGGTGGCGGTGGGCGGGCACTTGCCTTCTCTGGAAAACAGCCGAACCGCAGGGCCCCGTTTCTCCAAGCGGGCCGAGGAGCTTCCAGGGGTCGGTTGGGCACGGCCGAGAGGGGAACGGGGCTTGGACAGGACCGGGTCTGCGAGGTGCCGCTTCGGGGAGGCCAGCTCCTTGCTCGGAGGTGAGAAGACGGGGGTGTTCTCGTCAAAGTTCAGCTTGCGGGGGGACGGCAAAGGTGAGGACAGCGGGGGACACATCTGCTTCGGGGGTGAACCCAGGAGGGCGGGGGGAAGGTTGCACCCATTCTCATCTCCTGAAGGGGTAATACATCAAAGGTCTTTCAATCCAGGATAACAACAGAACGCATCAACCACACTCCCCTGCGAGACTGGAAATATGATTGATTGAGCAGACCTTTAAATATATTATCATATACATGTATATATTTGTTAGCACTGAACAGGTGGGGCTAGTTATGTTGTCATCTTTAGTCTTATGTTGCAAAAATGTATGATGAACCAGCACGGATATCAGTTGGATAAATATTAATAGGAAAGTAATAAAAACAAACTGAAAAATTAATCAATTGGTTAATATGGTATGGTTCCGAGGACAAAAGCTGTGTAAACTTTACATTGGAACAAATCAGAAGCCTCGGACCATAGGCTATGGCCTGAAACTGAAAATGTCTTTGACTGACCAGTGAGGACAAGTATGATCTGCACAGTTTGGCAGTGATCAACATAACTGCCACATTTGGCAACTATCAGCCAGGTTTAAAAATGAGTGACTATTACTAGGTGGTTCTATGTGGCTCAGTAGGTGTGTGGTTCTGTGTGGCTCAGCAGGTAGAGCATGGCGTTGGCAATGCTTAGGTTGTGGACTCAATTCCCATTGGGACCACATATACTGAAAAATTTATGCATTACAGACACTAAATGTTATTACAAGATGTGCATGTAATACATGGTATTAATGCCATAAAGATGGCATTCTCTACTGCAAGTCACTTCGGATAAAATAATCTGCTAAACAGCATATACAAACTAGAAGGGTCCAGGGGAAATAAGCAGCCAGGACAACACTAGTCTGCTCCCAAAAACACTATTGACAAAGGAAGGATCTTTGACCAAGAACCATTTGCTTTACCAGTGCGCTTGCGAGGGCTCAGTGGTAGAACAGCAGGTCTGGGAGACAGAGGCTGCAGATGGGTCGCGCTCCTCGTTGTAGAATCTGCGAGGCCGACGGACTTCCGCTCCGACTGCGTTGGGTCCTTGGGTCTGGCGGATGCTCTGGACGACTTCCGCTTCGGGAAGGTCAGCGTGAGCTGGCTCTGAGAACGTGTGCTGGGCATCTTGGGCCGAGTCCGGGCTGTGGAGCTGGAACAAACAAGAGAAAAGTGGGACTTTTAACTTTATTGTACAGATTTCAAATACAACAGAGGCTCAATTTTTAGGAATGAAATTCAGCGACTCCATACTGCCTGGTTGCTATAATGTTATGGGAACTCGAGCACACCACAAGTGAACGACAACGGGATTAGACTGACCAAGTGCCATCATTTCGCTGTTGTTAAGTGTCGCTGCACTAAGTGAACAACGTACATTTACATTAACATTTTTACATTTTAAGCATTTAGCAGACGGTCTTATCGACAGCGACTTACAAGATGTGCATTAATACATGGTAGTAACAATCATAGTTAGCGCAAGAGATCAGTGCAGTAATACAGCAATAGACATCATTGCAGGCATCTGCGTAACCTGTAACACTGCATACCTGTAACACTGGGAAGGAAAAGGTTAGTACTTTTATTATTATTAGATGGAGTAAGGAGGGATATATAGTGTTGAGCAAGTAGGCAGTGGTGATGACAATGAGCTAGATGTACAGAATTCAGTGATAGTGGAGTCTGAAAAGGTGGGTTTTGAGTCTCTTGCGGAAGATCGCAAGTGATTCCGCGGTCCTGACCGATTGCGGAAGGTCGTTCCACCAGCGAGGGATCAGGACAGAGAAGAGGTGAGTTGCGGCGGCATACTAAAAGTTGTTTGAGAAAGAAATTCACTCGACACAAATTAAAAGCTACATACGATAGAAAAGCAAACAGGAAAAAGCTCGAAATGACGTCGAAAGTTGGGCTAATGGGCAATTTCGCTAGCTGGGCTAATGTTACAACAAACATTTAATTGACCAACGTTGTATAAAAAACTAAGTGCTAGTCGTGTCTCTAACTAGCGATTGTAAAATGATTCAATGATAAAATAACCAACGGTTAGAAGCATTGCCATTTAAAGGAAAAAGATCCTGAGCCATCATGTAAAACTATCTTTACGCGAATAAAGACACTACTTGGCTAAGGTTATGGAGACCAACTCAATTCAGGCGCCAAAATAACGCAATCTAGCTGGCTGGTAGTGATCAAGGATTGCTCGCAATCTACCTCGCAGTCCACAACTTGGGACGGGAGATTGAGAGAAAAACTTTAATTGCATCGGTGGAAAGTTTCTTATTGTATCCCACTCTCCTGTTAGGAAATAACTACTAGCTAGCCTCCAACTTAACGTTATCGAGACACATTTGTTAAATCTAGCTAGCCCTAAATATAGCTAGCCAGACGTGTGCATTACTTCATGTAAAGCTACTCAATATAATATAGCAAACAATATAATGCTATACTGTTAACAATTCAGTTAGCTAATCGGCAAAGTAAAAGATAGAGTAATTTTAGCTGACTAGCAACATATAGATTGGATGAGTGTTGATGGTAAGCGCATTAAACCTGAACTAGCCCCATTCATTTGCCAACTTTCCTCAGGAAGTGCAGCGAAGTTACAAGACGCAAACGAATAAAAAAAAAAAAAAAGCTTTAGGTACTACTTACTTGCTGGCGTTTCTTTCAAAGTAAGGATATTTATTTATCGGAAAGATTTCGCGTCCTGCTCCCCTTTGCACCTTCCTGCAAACAACTGAATCTAGCGCCAAATTTTTCTAACTTCTCCCTCCATCGCTCAAGTCCCCGCCTCTAAACTGTCACTCGTCGACTGACGTAACGTAATGTTCGTTCTTTCAAGTCTCATTGGTTTCTATGGTTGAAAGCTAGAACGTTCATTTACCAAACAAGGACACGCCATTGGTTGAATCGTGGAGGCTCGGAGTAATAAAGAGCGGGTTGTATTAGGAACGCCTACATCCACCTAATATTTGCATACGTGCCCTGCCATTGGCTATTGCATGGAGTGCTCGTGGCGGGAGATTTCCAAGGTGTTAGTGCTAGATCCCACCGGGTGTCAAAACATAGTCCCCCCCGGCCGTACCACGCCGATTCGTGTTGCGTCTACAAAATGTTCCTACAATTCTGTGGGATTTAACACTGTCCATTTCCAATTCGTCAATTCATGGCCGGATGTACCTTCATTAAATGCAGTGTTTTCGCTCGAATCGACCATTCCAAGAAGCTGAAACGTTTTACTGCCGAGTTTTAAGGAATATTTCCAATTTCTATGTAAAACGCGATAATATTCACTCATTACATTACAGGCATTTAGCAGACGCCCTTATCCAGAGCGACTTACAGTTTACATTTCTTTACATACAATCCATTTATACAGCTGGATATTTTACTGAAGCAATTCAGGTTAAGTACCTTGCTCAAGGGTACAATGGCAGTGCTCCACCTGGGAATTGAACCAGCAACCTCTGAGTTACAAGCCCAGCTCCCTAACCATTAAAATACATTGCCACCTGTGCTCACTCCAAGGTATGAGGATGACATATTTCTATACTTGTACAAATTATCCACATGCTGTAAGGATATTAAACTATGCTATAGGAAATGGAATAGATATTTTATTTGTTTCAGTGATTGAATGGGGTTGACGCTGAGCAGGTGAATAGTGTTTTTAAAATTATTTTGTTGCTATATAGTATTTGATATATCACAAATTATTTGCTAAGATGTGGAATTGCAATTAAATGGTGTTCCCCTGTCCCTAGTATAAACAAACACACCTTGGCTTATCATACCTCAGAATCAGAGAATATTACAATTATATTACAATGATTGGTCATGCATTAAAAACACTCTGCCAGTGGGTGTGGTGCCCAATGGATTGCCATTTGGTTTAAATCTGTGCTATTAAATGCATCTATATTATTTATTTCTGTACTTTCAGCAACATCTTATCAGGACAAGAAAAATCCAAAATAATAATAACAATAATTGGGACTCCAAACCAAACACTTGACACTTTTTTCCCCGCAGACTTGTTTTTTTATTTTAAGTGGTGAAACCTAGCCGATGGACAGGCAACAGTGAAATGACCCCTGTAGAAGACCGCTTTGTTAAGCATGGATGGGGTGAGAGGAATCATTCAAACATACAGAAGAACCGCCCCCCTCCCCTGTTAATACAGCCATACAAGTCTGTGGTGATAGACAGAGAGAGATATACAGTACAGAAACCTGGCTAAACAATTTGTCCCTGGCTTCCAAAGCCCACACCTCATTTGTTATTATTTTTTTCTCATTTTGTTTCCTATATTACAAGCTTTTTACAACATAAAAATAGATCAATAGCTATAATTACCATATTTCCCATACTTAGTGTAAATATACATTATTTCATCTTTTTATAACCTTTTTAATTTTTTATTTTTTTAAACAAATGTACTTGTACCGATAAGTATGACAATAGACGTGTATAAGGCAAAAGACCAGCTAAAGGGTTATCACTGAGAATGAAGAAAGGGAAGGAGAAATCCAAACTAACACAATATTCTCATATGTTATATTTTAGCAACATTATTACACTGGTGCAATATTATAACATGGTTCTGAGAATGTTATTCTCTATAACTGGGTCGTGTTTAGGAAAAATAAATCAAGGTTTTAGTTCATGGACAGTGAGGACAAAGCAGAGGAACCAACCCAGCAGAATGGTTCACTGGCACTTTTAAAAACAAATATCAAACATCATTTTTTTTGGTCAGTTTTCATCAGTTGAGATGGAGGATTCCCAAAGTGGACACGTCAGACTTTCACCTTGCATAGCAGTGCAATGAACACAATTTCTTCCCTTCGGCAGCCTACTTCAGGCACCTTTCCAAAGTCAAATCTCACGAATGGGAAGATACAGAATATGCAGAACAGGAAAAGCAGTAACCTTACATGTGGCCATGTGAGGAGTTTATAGTGTACAGAATCTTGTGGGCTTCTTTGATATAGAACATGGCAAGGCAGGAGCACCTTGTGAGCGGGTCTGAACTCCTTACTGTGGTGAACGGAAAAAATAAAGTTTGAAGCTTAGTGTCATTTTCACACCATCCTTGACCGATGCAGTAGTGAACTCACAAACTTGTGAAGCTACTTGTTAAGCATATTCTCACTGTGAAAGTACAGCTGAAGTCCCCCAACTGTCTGCTACACAATCAAGGCTTATTTGCTTGGCATTGACAACTGTTTTCTAACAATTTAACTACTGCCAAAGATTCAGCACTAACATGCTATGAAAAGGAGATTGATTCTTCAATCTGAAAGGTGTTGGGATTGCACTACCTGTCAAAAAAAAAAAAAAAAAAAAAAGACAGTCGTACAAGACTTAAAAAGTACAATGTGTCAAGGAATAATCTTCCGATCTTTCGACATGCAGTCAAATATTGCCGTAAAAGATGTCCATCGCATACCTACTGTAGAGTTCCCTCAAAACAAAGCTCTTTATGCAAATTACTGCCTTAAATACACATCAACAATTAGCATTCCACAAGCATGCAAACAGCAAAGCTACTGACCACAACCAACCCCGTAAAATGTTGAAACTTATTCCATCTCCTCCTAAACAGTTTAAACTCATCATTGAAAATGCATCACTGGATTGAGACGTGAAATGCCAGATATGGTGGTGCATCCAGATATTGAGGCCATACAGTCTAACTATTACCTGTGGTGAGGGAGAGCAGGCAACTGGAGCAAAAGGTGTTAACGACAAGAGCTTGTCAGAGGGGGGGGGGGGTGGGAGAAGAGAAGAAAGGAGAGTAACAGGATAACTACATCAGTCTCCCCTTTCCCCCTGCGTACAGCAGAGTACGTTCTACTCCATGCAAACTTGCCAAATATATATATATATATATATATTTAAAAAAACAAAACAAATAGATGACATAATGCATGCTAGTTCCTGTAAGCATGGAAGGTCTGGATGTGAGAACTGGAGCAACCATATGCTCCACAGGGAAGACTTGACAACTAATAAGAATGAGACAAAGAACTAATAAGACTGTCGTAGAACGCAAAGTCAAAGAACCACCTGCAGCTGGAACCTAAGGACTTAAGTTCACCCTTTCCCACCCTGGCCCGGCCCCAAATGCATGTACGCATAACATAAGCGCAAACACAAATATGTACACACACACACACAATTCCATGGTCTGGCAAATACAACATCCCGTTTGTCCCGTCTGATGAAAGCAACTGAGCCATTCTAAATGGTGGGGGTGGAGAGTGAACGTTCGGTTTGGTCCGGTCCAGGAAGTGTGAGAGGGCTTGTTCCACTCCGTTCTCCCTGCGATTGGCACTAATAGTGAGAATTGAACAAGGAGTTGCTTTCCAAGCTTCTCAGTTCTGGCGCCATCAGCGAGGGCATCCCAAAACCATGTGACTTTATAGAAGAAAACAGGTGTTCTATTACGCCCCAGGCAGAACACGCGGGCATGGAGAGACATCAACAGTGAGTTCAGTCGCCGCACAGCGGATGAGAGGAGATGGTCCCTATTTGCTATACATCTTGCATTTTCATTAATGTTTACGCTCACATATTTGTGTTTCCTACATGTAGGTAATAACAGATTTTGGGACTACGTGCCCAGCATGCAGAAGACCAGTTTAAAAAGGGAAAATAATACAAAACTGGAGTAATGGCACACGGGTTGGGACGCCCCCACAAACTATCCAGGGCATCCGAAACGGCTGAACCCATTTTCTTTACTCTCTCAACAAAAAATGGCAATACATTTCCAGTCTGAAGTTGTACCACACCTTTGCCCCACTGGGCACTTTCCGAGGGATGCCAAGACAGTCAGCTCCAATATCCTGAGAACATCCTGTTTCATCTGGTGTCAAAATAAGCAAGGGGGATTCTTCCAATGTTCGATTTCCTGTCATTTAAAAAGGGTGAGATGGAATGCTTAATTTAGTGTTTCTTTTCCCTGTACGGATTGGTCCAATTCCACCCGTTGTGCTCCCCTTCGACCCCCACCGGTGCCAAGCCACACGAGTGGGCCGGTCAAGCAGCGGTCACTGCACTGCATAGCGGCGGTTTCAAGTCTGGTTTGAGTCCAAAAAAACGTGGTTCCAACATGCTGGGGGGGGTGGTTGGAAATGTGTGCGTCTGGCCGGGTGGGGTGTGGGTAGGGGCGGGGTGGGGTGTGGGAAAGGGCGGGGTGGGGTGCATTTCCAACAGACTAGTGCCAGGCAAAGGGGGTTGGGGGGTTGGCTTTTCATTTCTGGGAGGACTTGGTGTAGGCTGGTCCTGTGTAGACTGACACTAGGGCATGTATGGGTGTATGGGTGTGTGTGTGTGTGTGTGTGTGTGTACGTGTGTGAGAGCATGTATGTGTGTAGCTGTGTATGTGTGTGTGTGTATAACCCTTGTCTCCTATACAGCAATATTGACGGTTCACAGTGTTCACCTTCCCACGGGTGGCAACGGAGGCGCTCCCCTTACCACTGTCAAACAAAGGAGAGAAAAACATCAGCCAATCACATTCTGGCACTCTTCAGGAGGCTGCATACACAAGACACTATTTCCTGGATTTAACTACTGTATCCTCCAAACCAACACTTTGTTCAGGAACTTAATATTCAAACTGATTATTATTAAAAATCACTATAACACAAATGTTTTCAGGAGATTGAGAGTGTATGCGCTATTAAATATTCATCTTGAAGAACACAATTTCGCCAAACACCTTCACCGCACTGTAATTACAGGCTCTGGTATGTCAGGTTTTCTCCCCCCTCAAGACTCACTGTCACCGTTGGGCTTGAGGTTTGATATTCTAAAGGCAATAAAGCACTCGAGCACTAAAGTATTAAGCCAGGGTTCCTCAAATCACGGTCCTCGTGGGCCGAGCACTGCCGTTTTTCCCACCCTTCCTTTACCTGGGAGTCAGGTGTGAAGACACTGGCCAATCAATTGCACTAATTGTTTGGAAGAAAGGAAAACCAGGACCGGACTTAGATTAGTGGGCCGGATTTGAGGAACCCTGTACCAAGGCATCTACTCACCCACTGAGTAATTCATAGGTAAATCACATGCACTGCAGCACGGAAAGTGATCTGTCCCATTGGTGAAAATGCATGTAGTCAGGCCTGTATAACTCACTACCAGGAGGGGGTATACCTTTACCTCTCCCTTACCTCTATTAGTTTTGCTGGGGTAGACTTTTTGGAAATTCCTATATTCCTCTGGGGGTGGGAAGTCTTCCACAGGGTGGAAAGAGTACTTGGACTCAAAATCATCTGTTGGGAGAAAGGGACAGAGCAGATAGCAGGTGTGTTGTGTAGAAAGGGTGTGTCAGGATAGCGTAGCGGTCAAACGCACCTGTATTGGCTGGCTATATTTGGTGCTGACAAGCGTTTTTTTTTTTTGATTTTGGCTTTCTCAATTTCATCAATTTAACACACACTTACTCCAACGCGAATCCAGTTGGAGACTTTGTTCTTGGGGAAATGCAGAGCTTTTGTAGCGAGTCAACGTTAGCTTGCTACCTAAATCCTAATTAGTTATTTGACGTTATCTATTTGGCCTCACCACCAATTGTGTGACATAGGCTAGTTGTTAATCAAGTTAACCAGCTTATTAATTCGCTACAGTGTATTAACACGGATAGTCAGATACCATTCATTCTTACTCTTCACAGTTATTATCTTCGCTTTTCATCAATACTCTCAAACACTGTTATCATCAAAAGAAAATTAACCCTGCTTAGTAATGACAATTGCAGGTGCACAGTTGTCTAAATGTAATATAGGCCAGAATAACCCATGGTCTACTACATCAAAAAATAAAATTCACAGTCACTTGATGCTATATACAATGTTCAATAAGAAATGACATTTTGCAGTTTCTGGAGCACACTTTCTTATGTCTGTTACAGGCGTACTGTTATGATCCTATCATAAAGTATGATGGTTTAAACATAGGGCTATTGCTTCGATGGTAAATATATATTTGCGGTTCTGTAGTCTAGCGACTAGCAAGCTCCCCCATCTGGCGTGGAGTGTTATTAAATGAACAGACCTCAAGTCGCAGCAAGTATTCTGACATTTGGTCGCAACGCCGTATTCGACAGCAGTTCGACAGCCTGTGCGAACACGCCAAATTCTATTTCGTTTGAAGCATACTCAGGCCTAAAGGGTGACTCCAGAATGTGGGTGGGAGTCCCATTCCATCTCGGAGTAAGTTCGCTGCCCTCAAGAGAATCAGCTTGCTGCGTAGAGACTGGCGGCGAGTTTGTGTGGGGAGGACAAATTGAAATAAGATAGAGGGTATAACTGGCCACTAAACTGGGAGACAAAATAAGAAACAAATAAAACATTTTTAAAAATGAACTCACCTATTAAAGACTTGGAGATGGAGATGTGTCCGTTGCGAATGGGCGGGGGCGGCGGTGGGGGTCCAGCAGGGGTTCGGGAGGGGGGTGGTGGGGGCTTCCCTCTGCTATGGGTATCAGAGGAGGTGTGGGTCACAGTGCTGTGCATCCTGTAAGGGGGCGGGGGAGGCGGGGCGTCCCGACCACCGTTCCTAATCATGGGGGGAGGGACTGGGGGAGCTACAAAAACACACACACACACACAGAGACAAAGTAGAGATGTTACAGTGATGCAAAATGCACATAAATAAAATAAACTAGCTGAACAGTAGCCGGAGGGATTCAATATGAGTCAGCTGCAAGTCCAGCCTTCTTCAAAAAGTTTAAAGGGCTGCCCAGTCTGTCCTCCAACACATTACTAGTAGTTCAAGTTTAATCGATGTATTATTTAACATGTATTTTTAATTGGTAAAAAAGAAATTCTGGAGGGGAAAGCCCCCCAGCCCCCTGAAAAAAATGACCCTTACAATGCAGATTTGAAAAACCTAACATTTCTGCTGGCGTTGATTTTCTCACAGCTGCATTAGGTGTGTAGAGCACACTGGACTCGGCCGCAGTGTCATCTTGCACTGATAGACTGGGGACAAGCTAAGCTAGAGCTGAAAGTGTGTAGAAACGAGAGAGAGAAAAACGAACTAAACTCTTTTTAACTAAACTCACTCTATTTAAAAACCAATGCAACTCTGAGGGCGGAGCTCCAAGTTGGAATGTAACATCACGCAACGGTGCGCGCTTAAACACTGTAGTACCAACAACAGTACGGCATGAGGCAGTGGGTTCCTTTACAATGGCACAGCGAGCGCTTAGGAGGACCCTTTCAAAGTTTGTGGAGGTGTGTCATGGCTGGAGTAATAGCCTGTTTGATTATCGGTAATTGGCATATTTCTGCAACTGTTCTTTGTTTTGTTTTTTATCAGATGGGGACAGCAAATTATTTATTTCCCGAGGGCTTTTGCAATAACTCATTTCTAAAAAGGTCATGTAATGTCATGGCTGTCGGCTATTTCATGAACGTTCTTGAAAGCTTTCTATAGTTCTTGAAAGCAAGGGAGGGGGTTAGGTTAGCAAATCAGTGGGAGTTGGCTTGTTGGTGGCCATTTTCAATAGCGTGGAGACTCCAGAAGCTACCTCGGTAACACCATGATTTCATCTGGCCTAGTGAGATTAAGAGCACACAAATGGTACACAAAAAATGGTCAATGTGGGAGTTTTCCTAGTTTCCAGCCATCCTAAAGGTTTTCTTTGTGCAGCCCAATGGTTGAACATAACAGCACTTGTCGTGTGTGTATTAAACAAAGACTCCAGTCTGTTCAAGTTTTGCATGTCCTTAAAAAGCAACGAAGACTCCCAAAACGAGAGTAAGGTGTCAGCAAGGTGGGGAAGGGTGAGAAAGGAGAAAAGGTAGAGGCAGGTGAAGACTAGAATGCATAAGAACACAAGCAGCGCTGCTGGAATGTAGAAAAACCAGGTGGCCTTGGGGCACGGAGCCCAGCTGTCCTGTCCCAGCATGCCTCCAACAAACATGAGTTTTCAAATATGTCATCGGTTTCGTCTCTCGCCTTTCTTTCTGTGTGTAGGCACACATCGCCGCGCAGAAACCATGATTCATAAATTGTGTCTGGAATAGATTTACGATGGGTTAACCTTTTCGTTCTCAGAGCACTTTCATATGCACGACCAGCGTTCGAATGGCCACGGGGCTCAGAATGCGATCACTGGCGCTAACGTGAAAGCAGAGCATATCGGAGGCATTCAAATGCCAGCCCTCTACCGGAGACATTTTACATTTACATTTTAGCCATTTGGCAGACGCTCTTATCAAGAGCGACTTACACAATTTTACATTTTCTTTACGTACAATCTATTTATACAGCTGGATATTTACTGAAGCAATTCAGGTTAAGTACCTTGGCTGAGTTACAAGCCCAGTTCCCTAACCATTACACTACACTGCTGCCCTAAACGGAGAGATTTGGATTTGGAAACATTCTGTAGCAAACACATTTCTGAGCAGGAAGTGCAAGTGTTCACACTCTCCAGGTTGGTGATGAGTCACATGAGAGATCCACCAATAAATCCATTAAAACCTGTGTAACTCATCTTGATGGCAGTAAATGGTTCATATTTAACTAATCTGAAAAACCAAAAACTGATTTTCTCATAAAACCTAACGGAAAAAAATCAAAAAAGCGCAGGTTTTCATTTAAGACACTCAAATCAACTCGAAGCGACCTCGTCACTCCAGGTCTTTTCTCCAATGTCTTGAATTTAGTTTAGCTAGTAACTGTAGTCGCTGGTGAAAATAAGTTACCATTAGCTGTCCTACAGGTTTATAAATCTTAAATGAGGAAGATCTGCCATTTGTTCTGAATTAAGCCTAAAAGTGAAAGTAAATATATACATTCAAATGTATTGTAAGAGTAATATTTTTTAGTAATGAATGGCATTCTTGGGGACAGTTGATAGCCCTACCAATTTAGTCTCGTTTGTCAGGGCCAAGTAACCTGTCATATCGGCCAAGTGCAACATTTTTCTCTTAAAGGCCAACTTCACCCCGAATACCTTCCACAGTCTATACACGACAAAAGAAATCGCTTGACACAATATTGAGGCAGCCTAGCTCTCATTTGGGGTTCGCCTTGCTTGTCTTCTCTGCCAAAAACAGTTCAGACATTCAATGCCAGCTCCGGTGGTGCTTTGAAACAGAATTCCCTGATTTGAACAAGGGTTATTACACTCATAAGCCTCAGCCTTAAGTGCTCAGTGTGCGTGCCGGACGGAACAGAATCATACCTGCTCCACGTCCGGGAGGTTCGCGGGCTGGAGGTGGGGGGCGACCGCCCTGTGGGGAGGGGGAGGGCGGCGGGGGCGGGGCATGGGCCCGTGCCGGGGTGTGGCTGTTGGAGGGGATCTTTTTGTGCAGGGAGTTGTGTCTCTGGGGCAGCTCCGGGGCGGCCTCATTGACGGGGCTGGAGGGGCCGTTGGCGGCTCCCGGTGGCTGGCGGTAGGGAGGTGGTGGAGGGGCCAGTGAGGATGATGATGATGATGATGACGATGATGATCCCCCTCCAGTGACGGGGCGGGGGGTGTTCAGGGGGGACGGGGGAGGCTTGACCGGCGGGGGAGGGGCGCTGTCGCGGCCCGACATGGGTGGAGGGGGCCCTCTGTGCCCAGGGGTGGGCGGGAGGGGCTTCTCGCGGTTGTAGGACGGGGCAGACGTCTTCTGATGGGGGGCGGGCGGGGCGTTGCCGCGGCGGTTGATGGGTGGGGGTGGGGCCGAGGAGCTGTGTTTCATACCCCCCGCGGCGGAGCTGCTGCTGCTGCTGCTCGGGGGCTTGGAAATGTCAGGGAGGGAGGGCCGATGGGAGCGGGCCCCTTCCGGTGGGGAGGCCCGCAGGCTGGAGACGTCGCTGTCACTCATACGGCCCGGTCCTGAGGAGGAGGAGGAGGAGGAGGAGGAGCTGCCAGGGGGGCGAGGGGCAGCAGGACGGGAGCCCGGTGGGTGCAGTGCTGATCTGCCCACTGAACCATCTGCAAATCACACAACACACACCCGTTCACAACAAGTGCTACATAAGAGCAACAATAGCCACCAGTAGCTATTCTTCCATTAACATTAATTTGTTGCTGAAGCTACTGGCCGAGTTTGGTGAGCCTAGCCCGAAAGCTGTAGGATGAGATTCATTCTCAAAGTCTGGGTGGAATAAGAAGACATAATGGCAATATCAGTAAGTTGGCTATTTCAAGCCAACTTAACCTTGTCCACCACACAAATGCCATTGATGCACTTGCCTCCTACTGGCCGGAGCTTCGGCACTCCCCCTTGGAATAGGCCTCCCATTGGCTGCATAGCCCCAGATCCTCCTCCAAAACCGCCACCGCCACCGCCACCGCCACCGCCACCGCCTCCGCCTCCGCCTCCGCCCGCCTCCTTTTGGCTCTGAGGAGATGCAGAGAGGCATTCAAATATGGTCCAAAATAAAAGTCTACTGTATGTATAATTATGATTTTACAAAAAGGCACTTGCCAGTTATTGTCATAAAGCTTAACGCAATCCATTTTTAGGCCTAGAAAATCAACTGTGTTTTCACCCATTGCTTTCGTATGTACAGTCAACTCCAAAATGACTCACAACCTTGATCCAAAATAAGCAAAAAACGAACTGTACAAACTATAAAATAAACAATACAGGTCACAAGCTATATTGTTTGTGCAAAAAAATGGGAAAAATATATTAATTTATACTAATACTATCCCTCAGAGAAAGATCATATAAAGTGATCTTTTCCCCTAAAAAGATGTGGCACAATTATTAACAACCCTAATGATTTTAAATGTTATCCAACAAAATAAATGTGGATTAACATGCCTTTATCACTATCATGTTTTTTGGCCATTTTTTTTATTTTATTTTTTACTGTAGGTGACTTACTCTCTATGATCGGGGCACTTCTGTCATTGACCACAGGGGCACGCTTCAAGTTGGCCCCCTTGCAGATTTCAGACAGCAGGGCGCCTCTCCCCTTGCCCTCATCTCGATTCAGCTTGGGTGGGGTAGTGTTTGCCTGGGGAAGGACACAGCAGGTCCCAACTTTAAAACAAGCAATTCCCGGAGTTATAGAAGTTCTGACTAGACACAGTAACGACACTTCCCATGGCGACGACTAATCATTATTTTCTGAACGAGATGAAACCGAGAGGGGCACGGAGCGTTCGCTGTCTGACCGGGCTGTATCACCTGATGTGGCCATCAAAACGCACATCAGGAGGAACACTGATAATTTATTAACTGCACACTTCAATAATACATGAAAGAATCCAGGAAATGCATGTTTGACATCGATTCGTTATCTAACCGCTGTCTGCCTTGAATAGAAACTGATTCATCTCGGTTATATTCTCATATATGTAACGAGAGGGCGTAGGAACATGCTCTACCCATTGCTTAGCGGGATGTCTCAAAAATAATTGGGTGGTGACTCATCAATCATCAAATGAAAAACAAAGAACTAATAAAAATTGGAATTTTGAGAATGCTGTCTGCTTAACCGTAACAGGCCCAGCACTGTGCTTCACTTCCCATTGGTCTCACCTCATAGGTGTTATGTATATATATATATATATTTCCAAGTGACTTACAGTAATGTATGCATACATTTTTTCAGTATATGTGGTCCCAGTGGGAATTGAACCCACAACCTAATTGTTGCCAACGCCGTGCTCTACCTACTGAGCCAGACAGGACCACAATTATCTCACCAGAGTAGTTATTTTTTAAATCTCAGAACAACAAAAAAAGGGCCCAGGGTTTTTTGGGGGTTTTGTTGCTGGCCTGACCTGGCCGAAGGTGGGAGGAGGGGGTCCTCCGGGGGGTGGGGGTGGAGGGGGAGGAATTGGCATCCTGTCCCTCTCCTCGCACCTGCTGCTGCTTCACAGTCTCCGCGCCGTGTCCGTCTGTGCGCACACACTCAGACACCTGCAAAAGAAGGCGTACGATCGCTGATGACGTCAGCAGCAGTACATTCCCGTGGTTTATAGGGCCTTTCCGTCAGCAAGCATCCTCATCTGAACCAAACGAACAAGCAGACCATGGAAAGCGTTAAGTTATGTGACTAACAATTCCAGTTCTGGAACGGCATTATATTGTGCTACTGTCAAAATCAGTAACTAGCTTGTACATAGACATAATATTTCACAAAAACGTAGATTTATTTACTTTTTAGCGCTTGTGAAATCATACAGCAACCCATTTGTTGCATCTATAATACAATGACCCCACAATTGCAATGACTTTTTATGTAAACATAATGAAATGTACAACATATAGGCCTGAAAAACAATCATAAAAAGCTAAACATAGACATCAAGGATTCTCAAAATAATAATTTTTTAAAGTTAGATTTTAGTCTAAGATATTTGAATTCAGATACAATTCAGATGCTTTCCCCTTAATATAGATGTCAGGACACATTCTTTGTTTTGTTCCATACAGAAATACATCCCCAGTTTTGCTCACATTTATACTAAGGCATGACTGATGAGTTCAACTACCAGGAATGCTTAGTGAATCTAGCTCTGACATGTCTCAAATATTAGTTACATTGTAGCTAGCTATGTAGTAATATAGTTACACACACACTTAGCGATAGTAATACATCTACATTTATTAAATGTGACAAAATGCTGGCTGCGCATGCATGAGTTGCAAAATTCTGAGAATTTTCAAAACAGAAACCTTCAATGGGAATTTATGGAAAAGTATCACCATAGAACACTGTTCCATAAAAATAAGAACAGGCTTTTCAAACTTTTTTAAATGATTATTATAATTTTATTGAACTTACAAGTAGTAACGTCCAATTAATGGCAAATGGTAGCTAGCTAACTAGTCTCAACATTTCATGAGTGCTTGCTGAGTTTAGCTACAATATTAGTAACTAGATTGAATGATCTTTTATTTATTCATTAACATTTGACTACATCAACATCACTATTTATTAAAAATGTACCTAAATTACAATCGTTTGTATCTGTGTCAAACTGCGATTGATCAACCCGATCTGTAGAAGGTAGGATGCTCTGACTAAATGTTTGTGATCATGTGATGGAAGCATGAACAGTGCATGCACTTTTTGGAATTGTCAGAAATATAACTATATAAAAAACCCTTCCTATAAACTAGCCCATTTCTTTGAGAGAGAAAAAAAAAAAAAAAGTTTCAGGTTTTCCCCCATTTTTTTCTCCCAATATAGTGGCTAATTATACCCTCTATTTGTTTCGATTTCCCTTCCCCACCGAAACTCGCTGCTCATCTCTACGAGGCAAACTAATTCTCAGAGGGCAGCGAACTCCACTTCCTTCAAGACGGAATTCACCCACCCACTTTCTGGAGACACCCATATGTGCTTCTCAGTGAGTTCATGCTGGCTCACCCTCCCCCCTCACCCTGGGGCGGACAGTCAAACGCCACCCCTGATTGGGGCTCCCCACCAGCTCTCATGATTGACAGCTTTTTGAGCCAGTAGATTTGACTGTAGATGACCTGTAGAAATCATGGATTTGTACTCTTGTTGGCTATATAACATATAACATCTTCAGCTCTATGTGGCATACGCCTGCCCCCCCCAGCCTGACAAAGGGCGTTTGTCATGATTTTGAACAGGTTTTCACTGGGAAGATGAATGGAATGTCACTGTGCAGGCTTGCCAGTGTGTCAGCATGACAAAAATATGTGATGTGCACGTCAGAGATGGTGAAAACAATGTCCACAAAATGAAAAATGTTGCATTTATGTGTTGAAGAGAAAATGCATATACGGACAGTGAATTGTCTGGAGGGAATTCAAATAGAGCAAGTTGCCATTGGTCAACTAGTCTTTTTGTTTAGAAACTTTTTCACAGTGCATTCATCAACATTTCCATGTGCTCATACAAATTATTAAATGATATGGTTTACATACTACATGACACACCAGCCATGAATACACCATATATTGTATGCATCCATACACACACCACCCCACACAGATCCATAGTTCCTCAAATTGTAACACCCAGGCCTCCTGCGATGCGTGGTCCAGTGGTTACAACGTTCGACGCTGGCCACGGCGACCGGGGTTCGATTCTCCGTCGCGCCAGTCGGCTCTGGCCGGGAGTGCCACCAGAGGCAGTAATTGGCTATCTGCCCCAGAGAGGGGGAGGGAAACCGACAGGACATTCGCTGCGCACAGGTGGCTCTGTAGTACCGGGTTACGGTCGACAGCCTGGCGAGTGCCGTCTCGGAGGAGACGATACTTCGCCTTCGTCATTACCGGTCGCAGGGCTAAGGCAGCAAACTCGCAATGTGAGGGGGGGATTGACTTGAATAGCAGGTGTAATTGGCTACCAAATTGGGAGAAAATTGGATAATATAATAAATAAAAATTGTAACACCCAAATGTATTTGAATAAATTATGGGATGCAGCTGAAACAATATTAGACTTTTTCCTTTAATTAAATTGTCTGACAGTCACAGCTGCCCATTTTTATTTGTGTACCTTTGCTGTCATTTGATTTCTTCGTCTTACAATATATTTTAACACTGTAGGGCAGGTTGCTCATTTTACATCAAAATTCCCATCTCTTCAAAGAAAAACTATTTTGCATGTTCTTGGTGGACTTTAATGTATTGCAGCCTCGTCTAAAACACTACAGGTCTGACACATGATCAGTGTCAACGGACATAAACATTGTGCTGTCATTTTTCTCATGCGCCTGATTAAGTGGTAATTGAATGATTAACTGAAAAGATGGCCACAATTAATTGACCCATCGCTTGAAAGAGGATCAACTTTCCCCTAGCTGGGGAGACAGGATTTTGGCCTTTTGGCATCCTAACTACACAATAATTTTCCAATTCATGCACTGGTAGATTTTCAACCTTACCTGAAAGCCTACCTGCCAATGACAATATACTTTATATGCATTGTACAACCGAATGCCTTTATCTAGTTTTAATCATTGATCAAACCATAGCATGAAACTTTTGTTTTGGAGAGAAAAAACATGGTACTTCAGAAATCTCCTCATCACTCTTACTAACTATGGCTAAGGATGTGTCACTGCACCCAGCGCTGACAGATGGACGGGGCTCCACCAGCTATGAGTTTTTGTTCATTTATCCCTGTTTTTCCAAATATCATCTCACAAGCAACAGGCATATCAACAAACAAGTTATTCATGACATAAGTTTATATGGCAATATGTTCTCTTTAAAGCACAATGAAAAGTAAAGTCTGGTTTTATGTTTTTATAGTGAGGACTACCACGCCCAAAAGGGACAGCCATAACCAGTCTTCCATCCCCATATCGCATAGCGGGTGGGTTTGTTACATGTGCTGGCAAGCTCAAATATGAATCTTTCTGATAACATATCCTCTTTTTTATTCTTTGACCCTTTCCTTTCCTTTTACCTTTCTGTTAACAATTTTAGAGCTTTGGACACTCAAAACACCTAATTTAACATCATGGTTTTACACTAAAAGTTTGAACACCACCAAAAAGTGTAATATCCACTGCTACTGACCACCCTCTCGTTTTCCAATTAAACTTATTGAGAGCACTTTGCTCAAACCATGCGTTGTTACCCATGTTAACTGTGACAGTAATCTAACAAAATATAGGTTTATTCATTTTCATAAGTTATAAATCAAACCTTTTTAAACCTCAAACCATGTTAAACCTCAAACCAACCTCATTTAAAAAAAAAATAGTCTTCCAATTTGGCATTGCCCATCAAACAAATTCCAGTAAAATATGTGCTTATAAAAAGTGAATTCTTAAGAAGGAACATAACAAGCCTTGTATGTTCGTTTGATACTTGCAATCACTGCCAACGTTAGTATTGACATGGCTGACTATATCAGAGATTTTGCAGGCATTTGTTAAAGCTTTGGTGATTTGTGCAATGGCCGGTCATTCAGCCGGATTCCAATATAAAGTCCTGAAGTGGTGCCACATACAGCCTTTTCACATACATCTTGATAGAGGTGGTCTTATTGTTAACTGGGCTTCTCCGTTTAGAACCAGGAACTTGAACAGGAGAAATTCCAAAGTGGTTCTACCATTTCCCGCACTGAGATAAGCCGGCCTATACCATTTAAAACATAAAAAATACATAATATTTGTTACCAACCAATTTTTGACTATTTAACATCCATCAACTACTATGTAACCTGGCTATTTAGCTAGGTAGCTTTGGGCCTCTATTTTTGGTTTATCCGACAACACGGTGCAGTAGTCAGTGGACAGCAAGGTGTATTATCACAAAATCGCCTCACTAGTCCACTGCCAATTTCAATAAAATATTTAACCCCTTGAAGCCATGACTTACAGAGCTAATCAAACAATTTTTGGGGAGGAGATCGGGATATGTGACTAAAGCAAGTAACCAGCTTGCCAACGTTAGCTGCATTTCAAAGTAACATGTCGTTAACGTACACAACCAGGACAATGTCTGCATCGTTAAAGCTACCCTGCGCCATACCTGCAATGCACAGGCCAGAGTGACGGTGGCGTAACTATCCTCAACGTTGCTGACACTTGCGTCGACTGCTAGCTAATGTTAGCCAACAACGGATAGCAAATTAATAGCCGATATATAGGTAGCTAGCTTGTTAATTAGCAGCAACTACGTTAGCTAAGTGAACTGGTATGTTGGCTATTTTTTATTAGCTTGCCAGTCGAAGCCAACTAACGTTAGGAAGCTACGTTAACTGTTACAACTATACTAGGCAACGTTATGTACGTGTTTGAGAGCGACCCAACTAGCTAGCAAACATGGGATAGCATAAACTGACAACTAGCTAGTTAGCTAACAAATTATTATGTTGTTAAAAAATGTTTTAACAATTTAGCTAATTCAATTCTAATTTAGCTAGCTGGCTACCTCGAGAGCTGTATGTCCAGAGACATAGCAAAGGTAGCTAACTGGCTAACCTAGTAGCAAAGTAAACGGCTAGCTACCGAACTTGACTAGCTAACAAACGCAACTTAGAACATTCCAACCACAATGGTGAATTTCAGAAGTCACGCACAACTCTTCCAATCTACCATTCTTTGTTGCGGTACTATAACTTAGCTTGTGCTAGCTAATGTTACTGACGAAGAAACGTTATTCGTAAAAGCTGTTAACATTGGCTATCTGTACAGGAACGGCTACCTACCTCGTCTCGAAGGAAGATTGCGACTCTCGCGTCTTCGATAACAACATCGATAGGAGATGAGGAGAAGAGGTTTAGATAAAATATCCAAGGTTGCAAGCTAGTTAACGTAAAAAAAACATAAGGAATTAGCTATAGTCGCTACCTAGCTGGTGGCTAAACATCAAAGGAACTATGTCTGAACGGCTTTCTTGTCTTGGCCAGTCAGCTAGAGGCTGTTTATTCACACCAACGTAGCAAGTTAGCTAGCTCGCTAACTAACTTGTTAACGTTAGCGAACTCTCGGCCTATTGGCAGTTCATAGCTAGCTTGCAAGATGGTAGCTAGCAAGCAAACATTAACCAGCCAACGTTAGGTAGCCAACTAGCGCTGGCTAAGTTACATGACAGGTCTAATTTACGGTTAGCTATCAAAATTTGTCCAAATATAAAACCCAGTTGACCGGTTAGCTACGTGTATTAACGTCTAATCTCAAACGTACACAATTGATTTACATGTCCTGTGTGATTCGTAGCTAGCTTGCTGGCCCGAGACACCCTTCTCTTACTCTTTCCCCCTTTCACTGGAAAACCCGGAAATGGAATCTCTAACATAACGTAACAAAATGGAGGAAGGGAGCCGAAAAATCTGTCAACCTCCGATAAGGGCCGAGTTTATCCGAGTGTCCGTCCGACGTGTCACGTGGCACACAGTAACATTGAAAAGAGATTCAGTGGATGTTACAAGCCGCCCTTTTAGGTACGATTGGCTAACGTTTTGTTGGTTTTGTGATATTATAATTGAAAATAAATAATATTCCACTGGTGCTTATTTTGTGAAATATACAGTCCTATGGGACAAACATTAACTAACGTTACAGTTGAAAGTTACAATACAATAGGTTAGTTTGGTATCTAGGGCCCAGAGAAAATCTTCTATCCCATTCTAACACATTTCTATTGTTGACCGAGTGAAACAATATCCTGGTACATTGCATACAGACAGACTTATCTGTAGACCACACAACAAATATTACAATAGACCGGCACTTAAAGTGATAGTTCACCCAAAATCCCTTTCAACGCGATGTAGAAAAATTATAAAACAAACACCAGACCGGGCTGAGTTCTGAATCAAAGCGGTGTATTGTTATAATAAGGGCCCAGCCCCCCACCATGGTGACTGCATTGCCACCCTGGAAGTGCAATGTGCCATTCCCTAGGGCCAGCTTACAACCGGTGGCCCTCAGAAAGTCAGAGCCCAGTGTAGCGGATGGGCTCACGTGAGGCCGCTGCAGAGTGACGTGGATAAGAGTACAATTAGTTCCCGGAGTTAGGGACTTGAGTCTTTAGCTCAGCGAGCTTAATCGCTCTCTTGTCGCGTCGGATATCCCCTCGGTTCGAAACTCGCTGCGGGCAGAACCAACACCGTCACATTGGTGCCGTGACTCGGATAATACAACTGATGGCAATCGGTTGGGCCGTGGTTGCTGCCGCATGAGTTTCGAGGGGGAGAGTGTAGTGGATGGGCTCACGTGAGGCCGCTGCAGAGTGACGTGGATAAGAGTACGATTAGTTCCCGGAGTTAGGGACTTGAGTCTTTAGCTCGGCGAGCTTAATCGCTCTCTTGCCGCGTCGAGATCCCTCGGTTCGAAACTCGCTGCGGGCAGAACCAACACCGTCACACCAGCATACAGGGGTCCTGCACCACTGTGATCCCCACCAGATGACACACAGTCCTGCCCCCTACTGTTAGAATCAACACCCCTCTACCCTTCCTGGGTGTCAGCTCACTCGTGACCATGCGGAGCTGCACCGTGGTGGGTTCAAACTCCAGCCTGGCAGAAAGGGGGTGGGTGAATTCCAGGGTTTGCAGGCCTCACCAGTGTTATGGCAAATCAAACCAGTGGACCCCATGTCCACTAAAGGCAGAGCAGGGCACTCCCTCCACAGTGACAGGGACATGGCACAAGTCTCTGACACAGGTATGTCCCACCACAACAGTAGGCTCCAGGCATGTGCAGTCATCGGCTTCCAGGGAGAGTGGGGGCATGCTCCCCCGTCTGTGCCGTTGGGCCCCTCCCAACGATGAAGAAAGTTGGGGTACAGACTAGAGCCAGGGGTCCACACTGCCCCGTCTATGTGGGCTCTGGGCCGTTTCCCTGTGCTCTGGGTGACTTGGGTTGGCCCAAATGCCCCAGGTTGGCCACACGTGCTGCTGAGCCTTGTGCCAGGGCATGTGTTGCGTGGCATCTGCAGTGACACTGCATGTAAGAGCTTTCACCTCCGCCACCCACACTGGCTTTTCTTGTCCCGGGCAGCTCCCCACCATAGCCCTCACAGCTGGCATGCCATCTCTTTGAGCGCCCACTGCAGCACCAGCCCACACAACTCCCCTCTCCACAGTGCCTCGGTGTGTGCTACCATGCAGAACATCGGAGCTGCTGCACACTATAGCCCAAATGTCTTCTACAACGACAGAATTTAAATAAATAAATATGGGGCCGTATTGACTGGTCCTTTGCAAGTGTGAGCTGCCTATCATGGTCGCGGTTTGGAACCCGACTGTACCAGACCAGCCCTGGCCGTTAGCCCTGATTGGGCGTGGTGTTGTGGCTGTTGGTTCTGCGCTCCAGGGGAGGGGCGAGGGAGCTGAGACTCAAGTCCCTAACTCCGGGAACTAATCATACTCTTATCCACGCCGAGAAGCCCATCCGGTAAGGGTGACTCCAGAAGTGGGTGAATTCCGTCTCAAAGGAAGCGGAGTTCGCTGCCCTCGGAGAGTTAGCTTGCCCAGAGACAAGTTGAACTCAAATCGAAATAAATAAATTTGGGCAAAATAAATAAATAAAATATCAGAAACAAATTTGTAAAATAAATAAATAAATACGGGGGAGGGCTGTTGTAGCTCTGGGAGGAGGAAACCTCTCTTGGGTATATACATGCCATTTAGCAGACGCTTTTATCCATAGCGACTTACAGTCATGAATGCATACATTTTGCAGTATATGTGGTCCCAGTGCTCTACCTACTGAGCCACAGAGGGTATGATGAACATCGGAGGGGCCAAGGTGTCTCCTTTCATACAACACCAAGAACATGTGTTCTCCTGAAGCAGCTCCTCATACCTCATACCTTCAATTTAATTGAATTTGGGCATGGGTAACTGGGTGGAAATGGGGAAAGAAATGGCCCCTGGGTGGAAGGGATTAACTGAAATTGAATAAGCTGAATCATTCATGATGATACACAACCATTTGTGTTTTTGACATTTTCCAAATGGCTTTAAGGGTCAACTCAAATGTTAACTCAGAAATTACAAGATCAGCACTGAGGCAGGCCTCCTCCTCTGGGTATGATGAACAAGAGCCCCCCCGAACATCAGCACTGTGATATTTATGACTTCATTTAAATTCTGCCGTTGTAGAAGACATTTGGCCTGTAGTGAGCAGCAGCTCATGGTAGTTCTGCATGGTAGCACACACCGAGGCACTGTTCTGGACAAGGCACTATTATACCACAGTCCCCTCAGGACTACCTTCCAGTCTGCAGCAACAGCAAGACACTGGGCACCTCTCTGACACACCATTACTGTGCTATGTATGCACCTAAACATCCCCTTCCAATCCTCCCTCTTCTATCTAAAATAGGGAGCAGGGAGCAGGGGCTCTGCCAAGTTGTGTGAGAAAAAGAGAAGAGCTTGGAGACACACAGCTGTCGATTTCGCTCCCTCAGTTCGGCTACATCCCCCAAGTCCCTGCTGGTGACACCCCTTTAGAAAGCACCCCTCTTGCTCTCACACATATGGAGAAAGAAAGCTGTTTGCCTATTGGTGCTCCTCTGCCTTCCACACTTTTATTTTTATTTTTTTATTTTCTGTTTTATGCTTATATTCCCAATTTTTCTCCCTATTCTTAGTTGCTAATTATACCCTCTCTTTTTTCATATCAATTATCCCTGCCCTCGTATGAGAGGTCGCTGCTGTAATCCTGAGACTGAGAGACATGTTCCCATCACCTGTACGAGAGCTGCCCAATCCTGGCCGCAGAAGAAAGCAGCCCCTGCACATTTTTCAGCCCTCTTTAAATAACTGCTTATCTCAGAACTGTGAAGAGAGCTTTAATTGGAAATTGAAGGCAGTAATTTGTTGAATAAGAAGCTCAGACTAAGAGACTTGGGCAGAAAGGCAAGACAGCTTCAAAAGGAACAGTGTTGGGGGCCTCCGATAGTGTAGCGGTCTAACACACCCGTATTGGCTGGTGCTTTACCAGTGTGAGCTGCCTATCATAGTGGCGGTTCGAAACCCGACTGTACCAGACTGGCCCTGGCGGGGAGTCCCGCTTGGGAGAGACGTTTGGCTGTCTGTCCCAGGGGGAGGGGTGAGGGTGAGCTGGCATGAACTCGCTGAGAAGCACGTAAGGGTGTCTCCAGAAAGGGGGTGGGTGAATTCTGCCTTGCAGGAAGCGGAGTTCGCTGCCCTCAGAGAATTAGCTTGCCTCGTAGAGACGAGTGGAAAGTTTGTGTGGGGATGGCAAATCAAAATAAATACAGGGTATAATTGGCCACTAAATTGGGAGAAAAACTGGAAAAAATGTCAAACAAATGTAAAAAAAAGAGTGTTGAGCATCTCTGCTCCGTGAGGAATAACTAGATCAAGGTTAGAGCAAATTACAGCTGGTGTAGACTGACACGGATGTGAATGAGACCATTGAGAACGATTTTTGTGCTCCCTCTTTATTTCTGCCTGGAACTGGGGGAAAACCGAGGTTAAGACGACGGCGGTGTAAGGAGTAGGATGTTCATGTTTGTAGCTGATGTTCACAGTGCTTTATGGGTGTGTGCGCACTGTAAACGGACACTCTTGTGGGATACACTTTCAAACGAGGAGCCAGCCAGATTATCTCACACAAGCTGCCAACTTGGCATTGCCTACTTTCAATATTGCTGTGACCTTGTGGCAACGTGGTAATGTAGCCGCGTTAACATAGACACCTTGCAAGAATGTTGTGAGGCAGATGGATATAAATGTGTCTCAGCTATGGTTAACATTTCTTAGATCTGTTAGAAATATCTCGCTATCGTAATAATGCAAACATTGCTTCTTGGGATGATATTTACACTGGATAGCTTGATGTGTGTCTCCGTGGTGCAGTATGAATTTGGTACACCTGGGAGTGTGGTAAACCGCTCAAGATGGAAGATATTGTTTTTCTTCCTCTGTGGGGCTGGAACGTGGGTGAGGGCCGTGGGTGATAAGGAACAGATGTGATGGAATATCAGTCATGTTTATCTCCTATCAGGTGGGGTGCAGAGCTAGGAGATCCAGAGGCATGGCAAGACAAATAAAAAGGAAAGGAGCAATGAGTGAGGGAATGGGGGGAGAGAAACAACAAGATAAGTGCACTGAGAGAAGGAGAATAGGAAGAGTGGAGAAAAGATGATGGAGAAGGATGCGCGGAGGCCCGCAGAAAAGAGGTGGGGAATGGACGAGAGAAAGTGAGCAGGCTGGAGATGAGAGCAGGACTAAGATAAATAAGATGGAGGGGAAGAGTTATTTCTCAATGGTTCACTATTTACTCTTTATTTCTCTTTCCTGGGGCACGTCTCCTCACATCAGAGCATTACGTGTTCCCTGTGTGCTGTCCCCGCCTCTCCATTTGTCGTCACTTCGCCCTTGGCTCTTCCTACCCAAGGTTTTGGTCTTCTAAAGCTCAGATAATCACTGCAAAAATGGCCTTCTTCTTAGAGACCAACACATTAGGGGTACAGTGGATACTGAGCTGGCCAATTAGGCTGTGTGAAGTCACCCCGTGAGATGGAGACACTTCAATGCGGCTGTGCTGCTCCATACGATGGAGGCAAAAAAAGGATGTCAAGACACCCCAAAAACTCAGCAACTATGGGGTCTTCAGTATATGTGGAACACCAGGGGACTCCAAATCAACAGATAAAAAAGGTTAAATGTTAACGAAATATTTTAAAAAAATTCCAGCTCATTATGTCTACAATAACTACTGCTGACAATGAGGGACAGGACATCGAGGCACGTTAACATTACTATAACCACCAATGATGTTTAATTTCTTTGGCCAGGAAAAAAATAATTTCTAAAATGTATTTCTTATAATTTCTCATGTAGACCACGCATAACGTTGTTTTGTGACTAAGATAGCTAGGCATGCTGCAAAACCCCTGACTAAATGTATACTCCTAAACCAAAACGTTACTGGTGTAGCCAGTGAACTGCCGTGTAGCTCGGTAACTTGCCAGCTAGACGAATGAATGAAACAGGACAGGGCGTGGTTTTCTAGCTCACTAAAACAATTCTATGCTTCTCTTATTTCATTAACAACACAGCGCACCAGCTTGCCTTAGAACTCACATAGGCCTAACTATAGTATAGTTACAGTTAGCTATCTATCTATCGACTGCTAGGGGTTCCCCCCACCCACACACAGAGGTTAGTTCATTTGCCGGCA
This sequence comes from Aldrovandia affinis, assembly GCA_029706075.1. Classification (NCBI taxonomy): domain Eukaryota; kingdom Metazoa; phylum Chordata; class Actinopteri; order Notacanthiformes; family Halosauridae; genus Aldrovandia; species Aldrovandia affinis. The sequence goes on along the minus strand of JAINUG010000356.1, from coordinate 497,477 downwards.
ATGTCAGAACGATCTGCTGAAACAACCAACTAGCTGGCTTTCTAGTTTCAGGTGGTTTACTTAAAACTACTGAAGTTTAGTTAGCTTGTCAGTGACATACACATGGTTCAAAAAAATTGGGGTCACCTTCCATCTGGACTATGGCTAATCCTGGCACTCCTTCATTCTTCAGCAAGATAACGACTGGAACACACCTTGAAGTTGTGCAAGAACTATCTGGTGAAGGAGGAATGTGAACAACAACTCAAACAAAGACCTGGCCTGCCCAGTGTCCAGACCTCAATCCCATAGAACTTGTATGGGACAAACTGGAAAGGAAGAGTCAAAGCAAAGCAACCCACAAGTTTCTCTGGGAATTGCTGCAGGATAGCTGGGAAAACATGTCGGGTGATTTCCTGAGGAAACCTATTAACCGAATGGCCACTGTTTGTGAGGCTATTCTCACGCCAAAGGGTGACTATTTTGAGGAATCCAAGATTCAATTTTCAATATAATTTTCTTGAACATTTCTTTGATGTTCATTTTGTTCATTGTTACATGTGTTTTTTTGTCATTTTAAAGTATTTACAGAAATGTATACGGTGTAAAGCATTGTCAATTATGAGATAAAAATAGTTTCCAGCAGGTGACCCCAAACTTTTGAACGGTAGTGTACATGGTGCAACAAAAATACTATATAGTTATAGCCTACATATTATTTTATATGGGTTAAAACATCGAACTATTTCAGCAACAAGAAGTGAGTCGGGATAAAGAGGGCGGGGGGCGTCGCATCTTGCCCACAGTCGCATCTTGCGTAGCCTCCCCCAGTTAAAATGGGTTGTCGCGCGCCTGCCTGACACCTGCCCTGAATCTCATCATAGCGAGATGTACATCTTGTGAACATTGAGGGGTTGAGAATATGTTTTACCGGAGGCGAGCAGGACCCACAGGCATGACTGCGTGTGTCAGAATTTCTGCAGCTGCTGGGCTCCAGCGAGGGTAAAATGGAAGCAGGGTTTCTACGAGTATATGCGGTTCAGGTTTCTTCTCCTTCTGGAGGTTTTTCTTTGAGTCCATACTAAGCACACCCAGCTGTAGAAAACATAACTCAATTTCATACCTCATTGCATTATTCATGTTCTGCACCAGTGCACGCACGGCTTTAACAAATAAAGCTGACAGAATAGATTCATTGGGGCGGCTTCCACCGGAACATCCATGTGAATTAAGTCAAAACTGTTACTGGTAGCTTGCATTATCAAGCTAATTAAACATTGAATTTAATTATAGGCTACTTTTTTTTTTTTTTTTTTACAATTAATCAAGAACCCGGGGTCGCGGGATTCATTCTAACAAATTTAATTTCTGTTAAGGGCATCTGCAATTGAAACTGTCAGTTTAATCCGGATTCAAACAAACCAAATTTATGGTCACGCTGTGCCCATAAGGACTGAAAATCCAGGGAACCGTAAAAGGCGTGGCCTGAAATCTGAGGTGCCTGTGACTGTTCTGATTTATCATGGGGTTTTTTTGCAGTGTGAACCAGTTCCATGTTTTATTAATGATTCCATTATTCCATATGCAATTTTAAACTAGTGTCGCTACCATATTTTGTCTCCTGCACGATTCATGAGCAGTAATCAAAACCAATGAATATGTGATGTAAAGTTACATTTTAAAATATTGTATTAAATTGTTTCAACAAAATGATCTGATCACCTGTGTTCTGCTCTGGGAAGCTGCTTTAATATTTTGTTATTTGACGGTACCATATGTGACCACTAGAGGGCAATGTAAGCCATAAGGATAAGTGAGGGAGAATGAATGGAGAATGAATTCCTGATAACTGCTTCATGGTGAAGTAAAATAACGGAGTTAAGGCTACATTTTCCCCCCCCCTTTCTACTTTTGTCCACAACAATCAATGTTTTTTTTTCAAACCCACAATGATATAATCAGTGATATGCTGGCAATAGCAGCAATGTATAAAGGTGCCAAAAATATCCCCCCACTCTCCATCACCACCACCACTTCCAGAGGACTCTCCCTTCAAAATGATTACCCATGTACTTCACAGCTGTTAAGGGTATCTTTAATGTACATTATTACACCTCCACCTTTCCCCGAACGTCTATCTTTGCAGTAACAGTTATAGCTAGGTATTTCTAACAATTCTGGTACAATATTGGAATTAAGTCATGATTCAGAAAGAGACGTTTGTTTGTTTGCTTGTCCTTGGTTGTTTTGCTCATTTTTATTCATAACATTCTCTGTGGACCACATGCCCTCTCATCTGAGCTGTGAACCATGTAAGAACGCACAATAAACACTTCACATGGCTGTCATTCATTCAAGTCATGAATAAGTAAGGGCATGTGTTTTTTCACCCTCTTTCAAGAAGCTCCCGTTGCTTTCTGATCCTCACAGTGTCGCTGTAGGCACTCTATTTTCAGTAATTTGTGCCAATTACTCAAATGAACATAACCAATTATACAGTTAAGTGCGAATCTGAGTGTTGGTGCAAGGGCGCAAGTCTACAAATTGACGTGGTTTCAGAGAGGGGAGTTTCCATAAAACTAAACATGGAGGCTACACCTTTTTTTTACACCTCTACGACAAAGTCATGACAGGAAACAACAAATTATTTGACAATAATGAATTCAACACCAAAATATAAAATATTGTGCTCCCTTAACTGAATTTTAAAAATCAAGGCATCCCATCAATAAACATTTATTTTTAAATATTTTTATTTTGCCTTTAGGCTGTCAAAAAACATATTCCTTTTGCTTTAATTTGTTTTTAGAAGTTTGGCAGTTTAAAAACATCCGCCCACTCATTTCAACAAATCAGTTTCTATGCTCCAGGACAGGCATGATACGCAATACAGAAGTGTCAACAGACATTTTCACAATTGAAAGCAGTAGCCTACTTACAAATCAATCAGTACGATTACATGTGGGTGTGTACAGCGCCAACTGCTGACTAGTCTAATGCACTGCAATACGCACCTCATTTGTGGTAATTGAATGATTACTTGAGATCGTAACGTGTTGATTGCTTAACAAGTAGCTTCAAAAAGTCCTCCATCGACATCTTGGTGTTGGAGGACGGAACTGCAGGTTCCTGACAGAGGCATGGAACACATGCCCCTAAGTAGTGCTTAGTAGTATGTTGTGTAAGTATTATGAATAGTTCATCTGTCTCAAAGATTTCACCTTTTGTTGCCTTACAGCCTGAAATTAAAACATATGAAATCAGACTTTTTACCACCTTTATTTACACATTTTAGGCTACCAGGTGAAAAAACAACTTCTGAACATTGATTCAAAATAAAAAGAAATAGAGTAACTTGGATAGGCAACAAAAGGTGACATTTTGAGACGGGAACACTGTTTAATTGTATTCCCATATGCTGCTTTCTAAAGATAAATGAAAACACAACCAAGCTTATGTAGTTAATATAGTTTTTATTATTTTTTGACAAAAGTTATAAACTAATAATTCTCTGTAAAAACGCAAATTTAATGTTTTCTTTTCTTCTTTGAACTCATGTTGTAGAATTGATTGGACCCCGGTATATGCGATAGCTTAATGCGGGTCATCGAGGAATTGGGCCAGGATTGCACATTCTTGTCAAAAATCAGGATTGTGGATTTTCCATTGTATTTCACTCAGTTTAATGATACAGAAGGAGGTTGGGTTACAGCAAGCATAGAGTTCACAGAAGCATACGGAACGCCGTTAATATGGCAGTGCCAGTGTGAGAGACAATGAGCAGGTGAACTACGCACCTTTAGCGTCACTGCTTTCCAAACTTCCACCCAAAAGACAAACAAACAAAACAAAAACCAAAAAAAAGCTAGATGATTATCTTCACATAATAAATCTCTTTGGCATAATTCCCCAACCTCTCACCCTTAAAGTACATACCCTCTTAACTCCCCCAAAAAACACCACTTTTCAAAAAAAAAAAACTAAAAAAACTAAAAATAACCCCAATATGCGTCATCATCATCACAATCATGATTTTCATAAAAACAATAGTTATGTCTATTCAAATATGCTAAACATGAGTGAGCGAGGATTACATACATGACAGCACAATGAGCAGAGAGCTTGCCAACATTAGTCCAGTGTGTTCGCCAGGGGCTCACCTTGTCCGCGTCAGCGAGCTAGTCCCTTTTTAAAAAGGTGTGCGGACAAACGATGCCGGCCAGGTTTGTGGTATAAAAACAGAACGTCGAGACACCGAAACATGCGGAGCCGGGATATCGGGTGATCCTGGAGCACGGGTCTTTAGAGGGAATTCACACCCATTCTGTCACTCGTGTGAGAGTGTGGCCCGCATTGAGAGGGTGGCGGGTCAGTCCTGTTCACTGTACCCCCACACACCCTTCTGGCCCCAGAACGGCCTTTTACAGTGAGCAACAACGACACTCATTCTGTCCTGCCTGTAATGAAAATAAACCAAAACAAAAACCCCTCTGAAATACAAAATATATACCAATATATAAAAAATAATAAAAGTTTTGACTATTTTTTTCTTATTTCTCTTAGAGTACTACTACCGCCAATGCGTTTAAAAAAAAAAGAAAGAAAAAAAGGCAAGTTTAAAAAAAAAATAAAAAATTAGTTAAGCAACAAAATCTTTAAAATAAAGCATTTCTTTTAAAACGGTTAAAGCTTTTTTTTATTATTTCAATATTTTCATTATAAGGAAGAAAACTCAAAAAGGCGTATATTTGTTTTTCGTTGAACGTCCCTGATTCCCCAGGTAACAGATTCTTTTGTGTGATGTGATCCACTGCTTCTCTTCACCCCCCTTCACTCTCCTCCTCTCTCTCCCGTTTCACTCTCTCCATCTGAAAGAGATCAGTCATCAAAACACCATCCACTCCCCCCTGCCCTGAAGTCTGCAAGGCCACGCCTATGTATCATCTGGTGGATGACTGTATCTAGAAACAATTATTTAAATGTAATATATTTAACATGCAGACCGTGGCACCAATAATCTTTAAAATGATCTTACTAAGGGACACAGACCATGGAATTTAACTTGGACAGATGTTCAAGAGTCTTGTCCGTGTACATATGTGTCTGTACTGACAGGGTAGGCCCTGTGTGTGTGTGTGTGTGTGTGTGTGTGTGTGCGCTTACAGTACTAACCTGTTTGTACGTTAGTAGGGCTCAGCGTAGTGCTGTCTGTGCAGGGTGTCGAAGGGCATCTCTGGCTGATAATCATCGTGCATCTCTGCCTCCATGGGGCCGCCGTTCATGGGCATGCCCCCCGGGTAGCCGTAGGGAGGATAGGCTGCATCAAGCTCTGCAACAGACAGAGGGACGGACAGTGTCAGGCAGCCATCTGACAAGGAAACGTTACTGTATCTCACAGCGACGTGATGCTGAACGCTTTATTTCATCAGAGACTCTCGAATATTACACATGCATTTCCCCCCGATAACATATTACATGCATGTTTTTTAAATCTGAAGTCTTAAGATCCACCTATTGTACATCAGATGATCTATTTGACTAAGCACAGTGAAGTTGTATGATCATTTTCCCTCGTCAAGCTATATGACATGTTAACGCCTTCTTCTTGACGAGTTCTTGATGGACTGTTATCGATTAAATTGCCTCCTCGCAGCCTAGATTGATTTCGAGTTGTTCGCCTGTTTAGCCTTGCACCTCAAACTGTCGCCGAATCGATTCGGGAACAACACCCGTATGGAAGTACTTGCTTTCAAAATGCTCTGTATTCCTCATTTACCCAAGTGTTATCACTACCCTGTAGCTTATTAAAGAATGAGGAAGAGTAAGGGCAAAAAATCCTCAGTGACACAGGAATTTTGTCAGAACATTATGTCACCCAGGTTCTACATTGAAATGAGATATGCTAATCACAGGGACTCTGATATGACAAAGATACGAGAGCGCGCTCTTCAATCTAACCACAAAGCGTTTTGTCTTAAACATTGAATAACTAATACCAGCAAGTGTTGTTTCGAACAAAATGTTATTAATTCATCAGTTACTCAGCCTTTATGAACAGGTGCTGTGCCCCAAACTAAACCTAAAATGTGCTTAAATTCGTTACACAAAGTTTGAGACCAAGAACCCTGTGTTGAGATGAGATGTACGGCTACATCAGAGCTAAATCTCTCCCTTTTTAAATTTTATAAATCTGTTTCGAACCCTGGCTGCTGTTAATACACGGGGTAGGGGCTGGAACTGGGGCTGGGGGAAGGGTCGCAGGCTGGAGGGTAATGGACAGGAAAGCTAGCTTCTCACGGGACTGACTAGCCTCCAGGCACAGGAAAGAGAGAGAGGAAGGAGAGAGAGAGAGAGAGAGAGAGAGAGAGAGAGAGAGAGAGAGAGAGAGAGAGAGAGAGAGAGAGAGAGAGAGAGAGGGAGAGAGGGAGAGAGAGAGAGAGGGAGGGGAGAGAGGGAGGGAGAGAGAGGGAGAGAGGGAGAGAGGAGAGAGAGAGAGGGAGAGAGAGAGAGGGAGGGGGAGAGAGGGAGGGGGAGAGAGGGGAGAAGAGAGAGGGAGGGGGAGAAGAGAGAGGGAGAGGTAGAGAGATAATACTGAAAGACAGGAAGAGGCTGAGGGAAACGGGAGAGGTGTTCAATAATAATTTGTAGCTGTGAATTAGGGACAGTGAGAGGGACAGGAAATCTGCAAACGCAGGAAGGCACAGAGAGGGGGAGACGGTGAGGAGAATGAGTGGGAGGGGAAAGGCAGGAGGAGGAGGAGGAGGAGAGAGAGGGGGAACAACAGATGGATGCAGACCGATAGACGAGCGGTTAATGGAAATGGAAATAAATGGCACTGTAATGTGACCGCGGGAAATGAATAGAGACGTCAACGAATCTCTATTCACGCTGCCAGTGTGCAGGGCCACAAGCATCGATCAGCACTACGGACAGAGAGAACAAGGCCATTACGCAAAGGCTAAGGTCACAGAGTGGGTGGGCGTCAGGAGTCTGGGGTCAAACCTTCCCCTCAAAGGTCATTTCTAACACACCCGTATTGGCTGGTCCTTTACGAGTGTGAGCTGCCCATCGCGGTCGCGGTTCGAAACCAGACTATACCAGACCGGCCTAGCCCAGACCAGGGGTGGGGGTTTGGCTGTCCACCTCAGGGGGAGGGTGAGCCGGCACGAATTCGCTGAGAAGTGCGTAAGGGTGACTCCAGAAGGAAGCGGAGTAGTGTGGGGAGGGCAAATCAAAATAAAGAGAGGGTATAATTGGCCACTAAATTGGGAGAAAACTGGGAATAAATCCTAAACAAAATGTAAAAAAAAAAAAACACGGTAGCAGCCTCTACGTGAAGGGCAGATCCCACCGTCTCATCTTTACCTATATTCACAGAACGGTTGGAAAAGGCAGTCCATTTAGCTTTTTGTAAACGTAACCTTTGTCACCCATTTTGAGTGTGAGTGCGTGTGCGTGTGTGAGAGAGAGCGTGTGTGTTTGGCCAGTACTAGAGAGAAGCTGACCCGACGTTGATTCAAAGATCAGAGGGCCCCCTACACATGCCACGCTGTCACTTAACGGGGGCCGTCTGACAGAAATCCGATGACTGTGCACTTAACCCAGATAAAAGGAGCAGCTCTCCCCACCCTCTCTCTCTCTCTCTCTCTCTCTCTCTCTCTCTCGCTCTCTCTCTCTCGCTCTCTCTCTCTCGCCTCTCTCTCTCTCTCTCGCTCTCTCTCTCTCTCTCTCTCTCTCTCTCTCTCTCTCTACACTCCTCTCCTTCTCCCTTTCTCTTCCCAGGTCTGTCTTTTCCCCTGCACTTCCCAACCTTCTGAGCACCACGCCACTCCAACAGTCAAAAGATTTTTTACTGACGCGCCGACGCTTGCATTCGTCTCCTGCCGTCCAGTTGTCTAGTGCGCGTTAAGGCTATGTGCGTCTGCAGTGTCACACGCCAGCGCGTTTCAGTGAAGAGCGTTAGCTGTAGGATCCCCTGAGAGACCACGTATCAAGAACAGGACGTACAGAGTGTGTCTACAGGCCTCGGCATGCCCGAGGTATTAAACACTGGAACAATTCTGCCGGCACAGACACGTTAAGAGTACGAATGTACAGCAGGATAACACACAGTATGCGTCTCCGTGCTTCTGGAACATGCGCATGCAGTGATCTGAGACACAGGGATGATTCTCACCGTCCTGCAGGTATTCGGGCTCCATGGATACAGTGTTGTGGGCCTGGGGAATGCAGAGAGGCAGAGAGTCACTTTCACACTGAGCTCATTTCTCCTCCCAGACGAAAGACAGAGCGGAGAACCTGCTGCTCTACATTGCGCTCCGGGCGTGGCTCACATGGCTCCTGGAGCGCCGCATTTCTGCACACTATTCAAAACGCCTTCCTGATAAACACGCTCTTTACCTGCTCTGAGGACAGACGTTACCTGAAAGGTGAACCCCCTACAGTTGAAAGGTCAACCCCCATAGCTAAAAGATGAACACCCTGCAACTGAAAGGTGAACCCCCTATAGCTGAAAGGTCAACCCCCTATAGCTGAAAGGTCAACCCCCTACAGCTGAAAGGTCAACCCCCTATAGCTGAAAAGTGAACCCTTAGCATAAAGGGCACTCACCATCTCCCAGGCAACTGGGTCATGCTTGAAGAGGGAGTGTGTCAGCTCCACAGACACCCGCTTCCTGTAGTCAGAGTTTTTGTCCTCAGAGATGCGGAAGAGGACGGCGGCAGCATAGGTGGCTGTGGGAAGGAGAGGAAGAATTTGGTCTGTTATTGGGCTCTGGGAATAAACACGTCTGCACTGGAGAGGGGAGCTCTCACACACACTCTTTCACTGTAGATCCCTTCCTCCATTCCCCCTTCCTCCCCAACTCACCTCTCTATACCATTACATTACATTAGGCAATTAACAGATGCTCGTATCCACAGCAACTTACACAGCATACTTTTAAAAAACAGTACCCTCTTTCTACTTCAACTACCCCCCCCCCCCCTCGCACTACGAGCTCACCACCGCAGCTCTGGGACCGGCAGTGACAAAGGCGATGTACAAGCCGGAACCCGCCATGCCGTCACCGTAACTCCAGTATGCACACAGGGCCACTCCTATACGCAGCGAGCTCGTATCGGCTTCCTTCCCCCCACCCTGGAGCTCTAATTGCCGCCCCCTAGTGGCACTCCTGGCCAGAGCCGAAACTGGCGTGACCTGGTGGAATTGAACCCAGGTCGCAGTGGGCATCGTCGGACGCAACAGCACCCGGGGCATTTCACCTTTTGTTCTCACTGCTACCTCCCAGTAAGAGTCGCTCCCATTCTGTCTCCGTTCTACCCGCTTCCTGTCATCCTTCCCTCTGATCTTCCCGTTTCCCTTTACCCTCTCCTCCCCCCTTCCCCTCTCTTCCCCCCTTCCCTCTCCTCCCTCTGCTCCCCTTCCCTCTCCTCTCTCCTCTCTCCTCTCCCCTCCCTCCCCCTCTCTCCTCACCGATTCCCTCGTTGCTGGAGTGCAGCAGCTCCATCAGGGGTGCGGAGGCTCCCTCTGCGTCGATCAGCTCGGCAGAGCGCTTGTCCAGAGCGAGCTCACACAGCACGCCGGCGGAGACGCGCTTCACGTTCTCAATGGGGGAGTACAGGAGCTGGGGAGAGAGAGAGAGAGAGCGGGGTCAGAGCCAGCAGGACATACACACGGCCGGAGAGACTACGGAGTCCCTCTGCTGACCACAAAGTAGAAACGAAAAAGGCACGAACACAAGGGACAAACGTGCTAAAGTGCGCTCGCGGAGCGGACACCTCCTGGTGAAAGACTGTGCCGGCGGTGTTACCTGCACAAACAGAGGGATGGTCTGCATGTTGGCGATCTCGCTGCGGTTGCTGGGGTCCCGGGCCATGATGTGCAGGGCGCCAGTGCAGCCCTCCACGATCTCCTCCATCCTCACGCCGTCCTGCCAGAGAGAGAGAGCGAGAGCAGGACAGCCCAGCGATGAGCTTTCAGTGGCTCTTATACAGACCAACACTGGGCAGCTGGAGGGATGCAGTGTCCACAGGTTTTCATTCGCTTATACGGACCCTGGCCCTGTTTCATCTGGAGCAACGTTTTGATAGTAACATAATAAGTATAAATAATTTGCTCAATGTCGCATCGATGTGCGTTTTCCACTGCAACTATTCTTCTTTGACTGAATTGCATTACACCGAGCAGGTGTGTGTCGTACACACAACGTGGCTGCGGATATGTGTCAGACCACCATTAGTGCTTGCCAGTACAGCATTCGTGGATGCACACACAGCTTCCATTGGACCGTTACTTCACCGAGACCAATGTGATGGTTGACCTCTGACTGACCTGGTACGTCTGCTGGGTGCTGGACGTGGTGTGTCTCTGGGCATCCTGGTGGGCCTTCAGCAGCAGGTTGACCAATCGGGGGATGGCTCCCGCATCCCTCAGGGGAGCCTGATTGTCTGGGCACAGTGCCAGGTTACGGATCAGTCCAACTGTGGCCTGTCGGGGGGGTGGGGGGAAAGGGAGCTTGGGTTATTAAAGAACAGAGTATACCGGGGCAAAGCCACTGCTTTCCATTAGAGCACTGTGTCATACCCCGTGCGTTATGCATCCAACCACGTTTCTCCATTGTTATCCAATATTTTAACAAAGAATTATGGGAATTAAAGCAAGGATGAGTGAACAAACGCGTCAAGTTCATGTCGAAGTCGAAACCTGGACCTCTCCTCGGAAAAAGGGCTGTCGACACACCCGGGACTTACAGGGGATTCCCCGAGTGATGCTTCTGTACATTTTGAGCAACTTTGTTAAATGTTAAATGTTACTTTATTCAATAAGCTGAAAGGTGTGGATGAAAATGGATGGCTTAGAAACTGAGATACATCCCAGAAGTTGCTCAACTCCAGTTTCAGCGATTCGTGACAACAAAAACCGGCTAGCTGGCTTGCTTCCGGCAGTTCACAGCTAAAAAAAATAATAGAAGTGTATCTAACATAGCTGCCTATACTTCAGGTGTCTCATCAACAGCAGTCAGCTGAATGTCCATGTCTTGCACGCTTGGATGTGTTTTCCATCCCGGTTTTACGTTTCAAATGGAGTTTGTTTGAGCTCTCCCGAGGGTCAGGGACTGGGTGTGAATGGGTACATGTTTTAATGACGGGACAGTAGACACACTACGCCTCAGTTACACACACTACGCCTCAGTTACACACACTACGCCTCAGTTACACACACTGTTCTACTTAGTACACGTGTCTATGAGAGAATAACGGAGTGCAGACAGGTGGTCTGCGTCTATGAGAGAATAACGGAGTGCAGAGAGGTGGTCTGTGACCTTTGGGGACAGACGCTCACCTTGATGACGGGCCAGTAGTACGGCTGGTTGAGCAGCTTGACGATGGCGGGGATGCCGTAGTGGTGGCGCACGGCATTCTGGGCCACCTCGGCGTCGGGGTGACGGCTCGTGAGGTGGCGCAGAGCGCACACGGCCGGCTCGGCCACGTCCTCCTTCTCGCCGGCCCGCAGCACGGCGTGGATCAGCGCCTCCACCCCGTTGCTCTGGGTCACCAGGGCCTTGTTGCGGCTGTTGTTGCAGGTCAGGTTGGACAGGATGCCGGTGGCGCAGGTGAGCATGTTGACGTCGTCCGAGCCCAGCTGGCTCACCAGGACCTGCAGCAGCCCGTCCAGACCGTCCTGGGGAGGGAGGTGAAGGAGGTCGGGAGTCAGATGACAAGTCAGTCATCTGGACGTTCGTGGGCCCTAGGCCCCGCCCCCCGTTTTAGGTCCCCCAACCCCCCCTCCGGCATGGCATTCTGGGAGATGGGGTTCTTATATTTAACGTTAGATTGGAGATATGATTTCATTTGCGTTATTTATTTTTTATTTATGACTACTACTAATAATAATAATAAGGATCCTGTGTGATGAACATATATTTATTAGGTGTGCAAGTGTAATATGAATGATGTAAAAATAAATAAATAAACCAAAAAAAAATATATATTAAAAAATAATAATCAATATTAATATTTTCCCCATAATTCCAGGCCCCATGCGACATTTGGGCCCTAGGCCCAGGCCTTGTCGGCCTATGTCCGGCCCTGTAAGGAGTGACAAAAGCAGAAAGTGAAAGCATAATGGGAGGAACGGAGGTGTAGAGGGAAGGATGAGTGGAATCACACAAAATGGGACGATTCCAATGAATAGAGTTTCTTCATTCTTCTCGTTTCTGAATTTAAATGAAAATTCAAGGTGAAGAAAACAGTTGAGGTGACCGTTCTTTGTGAATCTTTTCAAACTGCATTCCTCACACTGATGCCTCCGATTTGGATTTATGGTTTTGTCGCCCATGGATGTTGCGGGGTCAATTGAAAACGTGGTTAAACTCTAGTTCCTCCAGGCAATCCCAGATTAGCCCTGTCTGAGAGGTGGGGGCCTCAAAGCGCTGAGGTAATCCCATATGAAGATATTGACGCCTTTGTGATCCGAGGATCAATCTCAGTTGCACAGGATCAAAGCAAAAAGAGAGAGGAAAAAAATGTGACAGCTGCATACACCATTTTCCTGAAAGCATTTTGGCACTAACATTCTCATTAGACCCTTTCAAGGCCTCTCGAGTTTAAAGGAATACGTTTCTTGCTCGTACGCACTCTCGCACAGACAATCGTCTGTCACGTAGATCCCTGTACGTGAGTCGTATGTGTGTCGCACCACTAGTCTCATTTGTCTCGTGTGGCCATGGCCGGTGATGCGGCCACCCAATGGAACGTGCGAGGTCCTTACAGCCTCCCCAGGTGGCCAGTGTTCGCAGGCGTGGTGGCGTTCACGACAGGCGCTCACCTGCTTGGTGGCAGCGTCAGACAGGTTACGCAGGGTCCACAGGCAGTTCTGCATGAGGCGCTGGCTGGTCCCGGTCAGGTGCTTCCCGAGAGCCTGCATCCCACCTGAGAGGAGAGCAGGTGTGCAAGGTAAGCATGGTTGTAAAGGTCAAATTACCTTTTCCCCTGTTTTTCTCCCAGTTTAGTGGCCAATTATACCCTCTACTTATTTCCATTTTCCTCTCCGCACAGGAATTCCCCGCTCGTCTTTACGAGGCAAGCAAATTCTCTGAGGGCAGTGAACTCCTCCTTCCTTTGAGACAGAATTCTCCCACCCACGTTCTGGAGACACCCTTACGCGCTTCTCAGCAAGTTCTTGCTCACCTCCCCCCTCAAAAATCCCTTTCCACATTGCACGCGTATTGTATTTTACAGGTAACTGCCAAAATAAAGGAAACAGCATTTTGTCCCTTGGCAGGTTACAGTTGAACATATGCATAAGTCGCACAATACACACAGCAAAGTTATGAATACAAATACATGTCACACTTCATGACACACAAAACAATAGACATTGAGATATACAAAAGTGCAGGTGATCACTCAGAATGGCTTAAACCATGCCAGAAACAGAGCTGGCAGGCCCCACACCATAACAGAGCTGCCAGAACCCTTCACCGTGGGAAACAAGCACTCGGACCTTTTATATATGACCCCAAAGCATGATGGGATGTGAATTCCTGAATCAACTCAGGAACCATGCCTGTGTGGAATCACCTGCTTTCAATATACTTTGCATCCCTCATTTACTCAAGTGTTTCCTTTATTTTGTCAGTTAACGCTATATTACATCACAACCCGAGCATGTTCACTCCCCAGGCAGCTTGGTGCTCATTATCTCTGGTGGTTATCTCAGCTGACCCCTGACCCTCTCGAGGTCAGCACGAGGTCACTTACCAGCCTCCACGATGGCGGGCTTGTTGCTGGGGCAGACGGAGAGCACCTTCAGCACGCGGCTGGTGGTCCACAGCAGCTTCTCGTAGTTGTAGTTCCTCATGATGTGCACCAGCCCCTCCGGGCCTCCGTTGGCCAGGATGATCAGCTGAGGCGAGAGAGACAGAGAAAGATTATTACTCACTATTTCATAAGTGAGAAATATACTCACATGTGAAAAATTGATTTCCCCCTAGCTGTGGATGAGCCCCCCTCGCTGTATTGAACGCAGACCATGCCAGTGCCGACTGTGGCCAGCAGCCCCAAGGTCAACGCCTAATTAGCGGTAGTGCTCCCCAGGGAGGGGGGACTGGTTTGTCAGTGTCTCATTGCCCGCCAGCGACCCCTGCTGGTCAATCAGGCACATTCACACCCAGATGCAAGGGGACATAAGCCCAGCGGAGCGGTACAGACACACCACCGCACTGACCTACAGACGCTGAGCGGTTCAGCCACCTGAGATTCCTGAGAACTGAACAGGACCTGTGAAGTTCTGCCCACACTGTGACAAAGGCCCCACCCTTCCCCTTCCCCTGCCCACGGCCACGCCCACCTTGCTCTCCTGGTTGCCGTAGGAGAGCAGCTGCAGGCAGTCAGTGGTGATGGCCAGAAACTTGGGGTTGCTCTTCTTCAGCAGGGGCACCATCCGCTGCAGGCCGTCCGCCAGCCGCACCGCCATCTTGGCTCCCTCCTGGTGCAGCAGCAGGTTGTGTAGGGTGGTGATGGCGTAGAACAGCACCGACTCCATGGGGGAGCTGAGAGAAACAAAATGGACATAGGGAGTGAGAGAGAGATGAGGGGTGAAATGGAATCAGGGGGCTGGTGGACAGTGTAGCGGTCTAACGGCTGGTCCGATACGAGTGTGAGCTGCCTATCACGGACGCGGTTTGAAACTCATCTGTGCCAGACCAGCCCTGGCCATTAGCCCCGATCAGGGGCGGCCCGTCCCGGGGGGGGGGGTGAGCCAGCATGAGTTCATCGAGGACCGAAAGTGCGTCCCTGTAAAAGGAGTTGGTGGGTGGGTTCCATCTTGGAGGAGTCGGATCTGCCGGCCACGGGAAATTGGCTAGAATGGGCGGCGGACTCGTGGGGGAGGGTGAATTTAGATAAATAGAAGGTATAATTGGCAACACAATTGGGAGAAAATGGGGAAATATTTGAAACAAATTTATAAAGAAACGGAATCAGGAGAGAGAGATCCAGATACTGCTTTTACAACATCGTGGGTTCATAGTCAAAGTTATTGATGAGAGTGCAGTGCACAGGTCCTGTAAGCCTTTGTGAGAGCACTCCCGCTCCTACAGCCAAAGTCATATAATGGAGCGTGACAGGGGAACAATGTGGAGGAGAATGAAATGGAGACGGGCCATTGTTTGAGTATCACAAGTGACACAAAACTGAGGTGGTTTTATTTCCTGTGGAGGGAATCTGGGCACTTACACACACACACCACACCACACACTCTCACACACACTCTCTCACACACTCTCTCACACACTCTCTCACACTCTCTCACACACTCTCTCACACTCTCACACACTCTCTCACACACTCTCACACACACACTCTCTCACACACTCTCACACTCTCACACACTCTCTCACACACTCTCTCACACACTCTCTCACACACTCTCTCACACACTCTCTCACACACTCTCTCACACACTCTCTCACACACTCTCTCACACACTCTCACACACACTCTCACACACACTCACACACACTCTCTCACACGAACGCTCTCACTCTCACACACACTCTCTCTCACACGCTCTCTCTCACACTCTCTCTCTCTCACACGCTCTCTCTCACACGCTCTCTCACACGCTCTCTCTCACACGCTCTCTCACACGCTCTCTCACACGCTCTCACACGCTCTCTCTCACACGCTCTCTCTCACACGCTCTCTCTCACACGCTCTCTCTCACGCTCACACGCTCTCTCTCACACGCTCTCTCACACGCTCTCTCTCTCTCTCACGCTCTCTCTCACGCTCTCTCTCTCTCACACGCTCTCTCTCTCTCACACACTCTCTCTCTCTCACACGCTCTCTCTCTCACACGCTCTCTCTCTCACACGCTCTCTCTCTCTCTCTCACACGCTCTCTCTCTCTCACATGCTCTCTCTCTCACACGCTCTCTCTCACACACACGCTCTCTCACACGCACAGGATTCTGTCTGCTTAATCATAAAGATGGAGCAGAGACAAAGTCCCACTGTAGTGGAACAAGACCCCAGGGTCACATGGTGAATGCAATCAGGGGTCACCTCTGGAAGGCAGTATCCTATCGCAGTCATTCAGCAGCAAGGAGTGAGAACTTCTGAGGTCTTTAAAAATGACGCTTTGGATCATTTAGACATTTATTTGTAATGAAAGGGGTGGAATCAGTCTCCTACATTCGTTTATCAAAGGAGTTGCCCCAATTTAAGATAGGACCGTAGTATGGAGTAATGATTAGTAAACCACACGGTTGAAAGTTTGAATACTTTAAGTGAATGTTACACGTGCGGTATCCAGCTGTGTAAATAAAATCAAAGGTCATACGAAGGTCATAATAAAATGGCCATGCTCTTAGATGGCCTGCATGGGGGATTGTGCAGATGTTTTTCTCCCAATATAGTGGCCAATAATACCCTCTTTTGGTTTCAATTTCGCTTCCCCACACAAACCCGTCGCACGTCTCTACGATGCAAGCTAATTCTCAGAGGGGAGCAAACTCCAGGAAGGAATTCGCCCACCCACGTTCTGGAGAGTTTGTGCCGGCTCACCCTCCCTCCTCCCCCTGGAGCGGACAGCCAAACGCCGCCCCGCACCCTTAGGCGGGTGCCGGCTCGGAGGAGGTGGTGGAGCGCTCACTATCGGTCTTGGGACTACGGCAGTGAGCTCTCATACGAGGGAGAGGATAATTGAGATGAAAAAGAGAGGGTATAATGGAATACTAAATTGGGAGAAAAACTGGAATAAACAGCAAAAATAGAAAATCCCCTTCCCCCCCCCAAAATACACCGTGCAGACGCTGGCATACTGCAAAGGCTTTTCAGTGAGTCTGACAGGAGAGACGCCAAAAGCAATTTTATGCTGTGTTTACTCTGGATGCACAGAGGTGCCATTCACTTTGTGCTCTGTGAACTGCCTGTGTGCTCTGCAAAACTGTGTGTGTGTGTGTGTGTGTGTGGTTGTGTGTTAAAGAGAAAGGATGTCAGAATGAGTGTGTGTGTGTTTATGTGCGTGTGTGTGCGTGTGATGTGTGTGTATGTATGCGCGCGTGTGCGTGCGTGCGACATGTGTGCGTGCGTGTGTTTGCGTGTGATATGTGTGTGTGCGCGTGTGCGTGTATGCGTGTGCGTGCATGCGTGTGGGCGACGTGTGTGTGTGTGTGACGTGTGTGTATGTGTGCGCGCGTGTGTGTGCGCGCGTGCATGCGACGTGTGTGCGTGTACAATTTGATCGCATCTTTCTTGAAACTGTATCCAATTGGAATCTTCCCCCTTAATTGGAGCGACTGATCGAAGAACATTATTTTACTCATTGAATGTGGACTGGGCCGCCCCCTGGTGGTCTCACCTGAGCATGCGCACCAGGGCGGGGATCCCGCCGGACTTGAAGATGGCCAGCAGGCCCTCGCGCTGGTGAGAGAGGTTGTGCAGGATGCTGGCGGTGCAGCGGGCCGTCTCCATGTCGTTGGTGTTCTGCATGGTGCGCACCACCGCCGCCACCATCTGGGGCGACTGCATCAGCACCCGCCGAGACGCGTCCTTCCTCGTCAGCTGGTTCACGATCATGGCCGCCTTGTTCACCACCACCTAGGGGGGAGGAGAGTGGGAGGGAGGGAGGGAGGATGAGTGCTCTTCTGCCCCCCCGAGGAAAAACTTATCCCGGTCCAGCTTAACCAAACCCCAAACACAAACAGTGTGTGAAAAACCTTTTCACAGAATGGAGGGATGGGCCTCCCGGGTGCTGTAGTGGTAGAACGTCCGACGCTGCCCACTGTGCCTGGGGTTCGATTCCACCATGTTGCGCCAGTTTCGGCTCTGGCCGGGAGTGCCACTAGGGGGCGGCAATTGGCTGTCCGCCCCAGGGAGGGGGGGAGGGAAGCCGATACAAGCTCGCTGCGTATAGGAGTGGCCCTGTGTGCGTACCGGAGTTACGGTGACGGCCTGGCGAGTTTCGGCTCGGAGGAGGAAGTGCTCAGCCGCATTGTCACTGCTGGTATCAGGACTATGCCAGCGAACTCGTAGGATATATGAAGGAGTGGGATATTTGATGTGAAAAGGACAGTATAACTGGGTACTAAAAATGAGGAGAAAAACAGCAGAAAAAATTAAATAGAAAGACAAAAAAAAGAACGGAGGGATCAAACCCTGGGGGGCAGAATCGGTCTGGTCTGTGGAATCCTTACAGATGAGGATATCCACATCTCGCATCAACGCCATGTCAGCAGAATCCCCTACTGCTCGAAGGGCTGAACCGCCAATCATGCATCGCCCCCACAGGGCTGCTGGCATGGCCTGGATCTGATAGCAGACCATGGGGCTCATCCACACACTAGAACAGTGTCTTAACAAGATGAGCCAGGCAGCGCGTGTGTCTAAACGTCAGTGTGAATGTACATGTGTGTGTGTGTGTGCGTGTGCGTGTGCGTGTGCGTGCGCGTATGTGTGCCCGTGTGCTTGTATGAGCCGGTGCGGGCGCGCAGGCTCACCTGGTCGTCGTCGTTGAGCAGCTTGGTGAGCTCGGGGATGGCGCGTGTGGCCAGCTCGGCATCGTCCTGGTAGTTGATGAGGTGGATGATGGCGGTCTTCAGCAGCTGGGACGGCTCAGCCAGGCGCTGCACGTTGGTCGGCTGTCCGTCAATCTGCGTGGACAGGATGGACGTCCCCTCCACCACCGTCTCGGGGTACATGGCTGCCCGCACCCGCTGCGCCCGCGTCATGGCGTACTGAGACTCCACCTCTGTGGACCATCAACAACATGCCCACAGCATGGTCACTTCCCACAGATCAGTTCACACGCCCCCTCCCCGTGAGCTCAATTAAAGGTCAAACAGAATGAACGTATAAAAAATACTAAATAATAATAATAATACTGCATTCCATTTCTATTAAAAATAGGTATTATTAAAAATATCTCCAGACATGATTGAAATTGAGCTGGCTTTTCGAACAGAAAGAAGAAGAAAAAATGAAAACCCTGTAGGTCCTGCAGGTGAATTATCCTGGCTCCTTTCAGAGGGCAGTGGAGAGGAGAGCTTCTGAGCCGCTGACACAAATAAAGCAGAGACTGTGCCCCACCCCCCCGACAGCCGTGCCCACACGCCCTCTCCTCTCCACTGGCCCTGCCGCTCGGGGAGGGGGAAGTGCGTTGTCTGTTGTTCCCTGCGCTGGTTTCCCTCTCTCCGCCTGCCGTACGGGGTGGCGGGGGGGGACAACGACACACACGCTTATCCTCTGGCAGCTCCTGCCCGCGCAGGCTGTTGTTTACAGAGAGCGATCAAACAGAAGGAATCAAAAAGCACCCAGGGTGAAAATGAGCTTCCAAAAGTGAAATCAATAAAAGGCAGGAGAAGCGTGAAGCTCCTCTAATGAGCAATCTGCACGCTGTTCCATTCGTCTCCCGCGCCTCTCGCGCAGAGGGGCTCCGTCACACACTGGGCAGCATCTCAGAGGACGCCCCCACACACAACGCTCTGACTTAAAGGTGGCTGGGGAGTTCGGTGGAGGGGGGGTCCATGTTTGGATGACTTAATGATTTAAAAAAAATCATGACGTTAAGAGTTAAACAGAGCGGGCTTTATGTATCGCTTTATTGATTGATTATGGCCGAGGGCTTGCTGGGCCACTGTAGGATGCTGAAGCACGAGGCACAGAATACTAATGCCATCACAGTTCACTCGATTACTTACTAAGTGAGGTTTCGGGTTCAATTGAACATTGTCGCACTGCATCTTATTATTTTATTTTTTACACTTCTTTCGCTATATTTTTGGTATTTTCCCCCCGGTTTACTCCCCAATTTGGCACACGCAATTGTTGA
This sequence comes from Aldrovandia affinis, assembly GCA_029706075.1. NCBI lineage: Eukaryota > Metazoa > Chordata > Actinopteri > Notacanthiformes > Halosauridae > Aldrovandia > Aldrovandia affinis. The sequence continues at coordinate 477,663 of JAINUG010000356.1, read as the reverse complement.
CCTGTCCCATTGCTGCAACATCGATCCTGGGGGGCAACGAGGAATACGTTGTGCTCTGAGACGTGTGAAGTCAGCCGTCACTCATTTTCACTCTGCGCCCTGGTGGCTGACACAGAGTCGCTATTAATGCGAGAGATACCCTGCTGACTGTAATCCTCCCTCACTGGGGAACACTGTGGCCAGTTATGCATCACGCTGTGGGACTCCCAGCCACAGTCGGATCTGGCCTGAGGGGAGCATCAACAACTGTTCAGAGGACAACAGCTCCACATTTCCTGTGTACATGCATTTCCTGTGTATGTGTGCGTGTATGTCTGTGTGTATATATACATACTGTAGAATATGTGTGCGCATATGCTCTTGTGTGCATGTGCATTTGAGAGTGTGTTTGTGCACATGAGATTGGTGTGCATACATGTGAGTGTGTGTGTGTGTCAGTGTGTGTGTGTGTGTGTGTGTGTGTGTGTGAGTGTGTGTGTGTGTGTGAGTGTGTGTGTGTGTGTACGTGTGTGTGTGTGTGTATGTGTGAGAGTGTGTGTGTACGTGTGAGAGTGTGTGAGTGTACGTGTGAGTGTGTGTGTACGTGTGAGTGTGTGTGTGAGTGTGAGTGTGTGTGAGAGTGTGTGAGAGTGTGTGTGTGTGTGTGTGTGTGTGTGAGTGTGTGTACGTGTGAGTGTGTGTACGTGTGAGTGTGAGTGAGTGTGAGTGCGTGTGAATGTGTGTGCGTGTGCGTGTGAATGTGTGCACACGTGTGTGCGTGTCATACCCGCAGGGTTCTCAATCACGCTGGTGGTGACCGTGTACTTGTGGCTGTACTCCGAGCCGTCGTCGTCCCGCACAGTGGTGGCGCCTGATTGGATGCCCGAGTCTCCGGCGTAGTAGGTCTGCTGCCACTCCGCCACCTTCACTGTGCCCTCGGCGTCGCTCACTGGGGAGAGGGGAGCTCATTACAGCGCCCGCCCCTCGCGGGATTTCTTAAACAATGGATGCCTTCCACGCGAGACTAGTGTGTGTCGACTTAGCGTTAACGTTAGTCAACCGTCACTGAAGCATAATTATATCTTGCATATTCTGAAATGTATCATAAAATAGTGTTCCTCAGTACAGTCCCTGGCCCATGCAGTAGTGTGATGATGTGCACAGTGAAGGAGGTGAGGTGTAAATGGAGTGCAGCTGTGTGAGGTGCAGGCACCAGGCGGGACAGTGTTTAAAACAAGTGGCCTGAAGTGGTGCCCGGGGACGAACACAAATCACAGAGTAACTCTCACCAGCACCTCTGCTCACCTTGTGACTGGAGAAGAGAGGCCTCGGTGCCTCCGTTTTTCTTGCCCTAGTTATTTTAGCGTGACGCTTGCACCTCACAACGACTGAACGGAGCAGAATCTCACGAGAGCAACAGCAGCATTCTCGCAGCAAGATGAATCTCTCCCCCTCAACAATTTCTCGATACATTTTTCATACCAAAAGGTGAGAGCACTACTAATATGTGTAATGAAAAACATACTTACTCATGGCCATTGTAGCCTGCTAGTCACACCAAGCCTCCAGTCAAGAAAACCTAGAAGACAGAGAATAGTAAAGAAATGATATTTCTGAAATGGTAAAGGCCCTCCAGAATCACACTGTATTAATTCCTGAGTAAAGTTCAGGAGAGACGAGTTCAGGAGATTCCCGGTGGCAGAGTGTCAAGCATGAGGCCGCCAGGGGTAAATATGCTTCTGACATTTAAGATGCATTTGAATGCATTTTTTATTATTTATGTTTTTTTTAAAGGTTTCTTCTCCCCTTCTTGGAATAAGTGTAGGACTATAGTTATGGCAGAAAGCCTGGCTGTGAGGCTGTGGTCCAGGAATCTCTGATACACATCTGGCTCACACACACAGATTACATATCGCCGTCGTTGCTGAGTGTCTTTGAGGAATAATGGAACTCTTTTGTAAATCACCAGGTTTTTAAAAATCTAATCACATTTTTTACTGGGTTTTTTTAAATTATTTTTTTACTCTGGTGCCCTTTGCAATTAAGTAGCAGGAGGCGCTTCGGAGGTAGATTTCGATTAATGTCGGCGCGAGGCCTCTTGGCTAAATAGTGTTACAACAAAAGCAGAAATACAGATTAAAAACCCGAATGACAGAAATGAGATGAAATGAATCCCTGGAAATAAAAGCTTCAAGGTGAATGATTAAAAAGACTTCTCAAAACACACACACGGCAGCACTCAAACATATTTAAAAAATAACAGAAAATGACTAAAGGACCAAAGTACCAAAGTAATGAGCACAAGAGAAAATATATTTTTTAAATAAATCATTTGTAATACACGCCCTGTCCACAAGGTGTTCCAGCGGGGCTGAACAGTTTCGTGGCGGGGGGAAACTCGGGCCAGGGACTCGTTCCAGAGCCCCACGCATGCTCAGTCACGCAGGAATGGCGGAGCCACTAGGGGGCGGGGAGCCAGCTGCTGTGGAGGACTGGAATGTCAATGGCTTCCTCCCTGACCTTTGACCCTGGACTCCACCCGAACATGCAGCTCGGAGCAGGCTCAGCAGGTTTCAGCGCGCGCGCACACACACGCACACACACACACACACACTCGCCTCGCCTTCTCACTTCCCACCCTCTCTGCATGCGACTGCGCAACAAAACACGTTTCTGACACCGATTCGCAGCTCGTCTGACAAACTCTTTTCTCCTCAAAAAGTCTCAAAAGCGAAACGGTTGTGTGACACGCTAAGTGGCTATCCAGTGTTCTGTTGCACAATCCTCGGTCTCTGTCCCCCCCCCCCCGCGGTCTCTCTGGGCCAGGGTGTGGGAGCGGCTCAATGTAACCCGATCGCCCTGAAGGCCAGCCCTGCAGACTGGGGGAGTGTGCATACCTCTCCTCTGACACGACACTAACGTACTGCCCCCTCCCTCTCTGCACTCTCTCCCTCCCCTTTAATCCCATTACCTCCCCCCCATTCGCTCTCTCGCCATTCTCTCTTTTGCTGAACTTCTCCCCCTTCCTTTCCCTCCCTCCCTCCCTCCCTCCCTCCCTCCCTCCCTCCCTCCCTCCCTCCCTCTTCCACTGGATGCTCTCGTTCTCTCCTGTGGCTTTCTTTGTTGACGTCAAAGGTTTCCTCCGGGCTGTGAGCGATCGTGGCCGTTTGTGTGACGGCAGAGTCTGAACGAGGCTGCTGCCACAATTTCACAGATTGATACACACCTTCATTCCAGGGCTTTGTCAGCGGCAACAAACACAAGTGATATAGTGCAGGTAGCTGACAAAATGAAGGAAACGCCAACATAAAGTGTTGGGCCACCATGAGGCACCAGAACAGCTTCGACACGCCTTGGCGTAGATTCTACAAGTGTCTGGAACTCTATTGGAGGGATGCAACACCATTCTTTGTACTTATTGGTGTTTACCTTGCCCTCTAAGGTGTTGGGTGGACATAAACCATGCCAGGAAAATGCACCCCACACCAGAACAGAGCCAGCAGAACCTTTAATTTACTCAAGTGTTTATTTTATTTTGAAAGTTCAATCTCTTCCTTCTCTCCATGTAGAGTACTGTCTGCCCTCTGCTCCACCACCCTATACTGCCCACATGAGGCATTTTACAAAAGGCCTTTTTTAAACTGTTGTTGTTTTTAATGCTGTACCCTTTATTTCTCTCATAATTAATCACAGGTCGCTGCAGGAAAGCATGGCTGCTCTGCCCTCAACCACAGAATAAAAATAACTTCATTAAATAATTTGATTGAACATCAAAGACAGACACCATTTTAAAAGGATCAAAGCACATGTATTTGCATAGATATGGAACCGGTGGTGGCAGAGTTGCCATTGACTCTCTGCACCCAAAGATTGCGGGCTCAAATTGCCTTTTTATAGAAACAGGACATTGCGCCTGGTAAAGAGAGAGCTGTTTACACGAGCGACAGAGAAGCCAAACCTAACGCCGCCCGTCGCCATGGATATAAGCATCTGTACATTTAAAAATAAAAAGCCATCAGCCACACCACACTGCGTGTACTGAATCGCTCACACACTGTCCCCGCTCTGTACAGCTCGCACGCAAACAGACATTCTGCTTTCCTGATGAGCTCGGTGCTTTTAAGTAAGGGCTTCCACGATGGCAGGGTCAGCCGTCCCGAAATAACCAACGCAGGAAGGAGCAGGAGGAAGTGTTTCCTGCCTGTCCATTGTCCTGCTGCAGATCTCAACGCAGGAGCTCCCGTAAGAGCAAGCCTGGCTTCCTGACCCCACCCCCCCACCGACGCGCCACTGATAGGACCTGGAGAGTGTGTGCAACGAGTGAGCGTCTGTTTTTACGTGCCATCGCGTCCGTGTGCCATGCCTCTGCGCGCTGTGTGCCATCGCGGTTTAAGCGACCGGGCTGGCCGGTTGCGTCAGGCGTGCGTATCCGCGCGCGTGTGCATTCCACGCTGCCTGGCTGAGGCATGACATTTCTGTGAGCGCCTCCCGAGCGCCAGCGGTGCGTAACAGCCGTGACCCCCCCGCTGCAGGGGGCAGGATCATCAGCACGTGACCTCGGCTGCACCGCCATACAAGGGCCGGGCGAAGCCCCCCGAAAAGCCCTGGCGAAGCCCCTCGGTCCCGTCCTGCTCCTCCGCACGCACGTTTCTAAAACAGAGACCACCGTGACCACGCACGAGTGCTCTTTCGTACGCTCGGCCGGCAAACGCTCCCCGTTATGTCATTCCCACTAGTGGGCTGCTGCAGTCAGAACCCATGGATTTCAGGAGGGCCTGGAGTGTCGGCATGTTCCCACAGAGGCTGAGCTCTGGGTGAGGCGGGGCAGGGAGGGGAGCTCTGGGCCCGGGACATGCACAACAGGAAACTACAAACTACATTGAAATGAGATCTAAATTAATTCCTCATTCCACTGCCACCTCTCACACCCTCAAAATCCAAACGTACTTCCTCCACTGGGCGCTCAGCTTCAACTCGACGTGCCGGTGTTCAATTTCAGGCTCCAGCTGGAGGTCTAAAACAGAGGCAATAACTCAGAGCCGGAGCTGCACCTGATCGATACGCCAGCGTTCGCAACGCTTCCGAGAGGCAGGCCCGTTAGGCCCATCTGTTTGCGGCCTTGAATATTATTTAATATTTATCAATGTGTGGCACACACCAATAATGAAATTACTACTTTCTCAGATCCGTATTGAAACATTTTGAAAACGTAGTTAATTTCTAAGATGTGTATTGAAATATTTGTAATTATTCTATTCGATTTCCCCCTCCAAATAGCAGTTACTTTTCACAAAGCTGTAAAAGGTCTGCTCAGCACACAATACCCATTATTTTTAATAATCTGAAAAGATCAAATCCACACCCCATGCCTACGGCCGGAAGTACAATTCACATCCAACCCATCCAGCAAGCTTGGCATGAGCAGAGAAGTGAATGATTTCCTAACAGTGCCACACATTAGAAGATTTTATAATGGCCATTTCATTAGACTAAATCTAGGTGCATTTCAGCTCCGAGGGTATGCTTTAAGTTCCCTTCATTCGGTGGTGCCCTGCTTCGCAAAACATTGCTTCACAGCTGGCATGTGGATTGTTTCGCAGCGGTTGGCGTTTGCCTTTTCCGCGCCCACGTACGCACAGCCGGCTCACAAGCCTTCAGCTCGGCCTCAGCCATTCACAATCAGGGCCTCAGACACGCTCGGTCATGGAAAATCCCATGCAGCCGCTAGCACGAGTGTTAGAGCGGTGTCAGGCAGAGCCCTCCCCACGCTGGGACCGGAGACGTGGCTCACATTATCCACAGCGGCACGGGTCCCGAGGCCTGCACCGATGCTGCGGAGGGGGGGTCGGGCCTCGGGAACCACGGGGACGTTTAGTCCTTTAGGCACGCCGAGCGCCAGGGCTTTGTGGGAAAATGGGGCAGGTTATAAACCCTGGCACCCCGGAGCGGCCACAACTCCCATTTCCTACAAAATCTCAAAACACACTGTTTTTAACACCACCACCACCACCAGTGGAGCGGATCGATTCCCATTGAACAGTGTTTCTCCAAAACTCACTCAGTCCACTTTGACCAATTTTGAGAAAATCAACATTTTTGTATATTTTAAATTGGTGGAGGTTTTTTTTTTTGCATGAAAAATCCTGTTTTAATACTTAAATCCCTACGAGTAATAGCGTAAAAGTAAAACTGCCAAATATTTAACCGTTTATCAAACGAATAATACCCAGCTTGAAAAATATGGTTTATCAAAACTCACTGTCCACTGACTGAGTTTTGGGAAAAACACTTTTCAATTGTACCTCGACATTAAAAAAGAACAAAATTTATTTTCAAAGCAAGCTGCGCTTCAATGTTCTGTTTTCACAATGCCGTTTTCCAGAGACGGTTTCTGTTTTTGACGTCCCATGGCAAGGCTCGTTGCCATGTTTGCAGTAAAACCTGATTGACAAGGTCCTATTGCCAAGTGCTGTGCTGTGGCACTTTTGCCAAGTGCCACATGCCAAAAGTATGAGGACAACAGGAAACTGGGGGAGGGAGGGCAGTGCTTTTGGGAGGGACGTTGACTGGAGTGCTAAGTATGAGAATATGGTGGTGGGGGGTGGTGGTGGTGGGGGCAGTTTGGCAGCTGTGCGCACCCGTTCTAAAAGGGCCAAATGTCAGGGCAAATGAACTGAGCCATCAATGGGGCATGTGTGTGTGAGGGAGTTCAACAGCGAAACAGCATGGCAGAGCACAAAAGAGCGCACTCAGAACCATGTGGGACCGGCAGCAGAATGACAACTCAAATTGCACACCCATCGAGATATTTATACATATGCTGTAATACCACAGGGCGATACGTAATGTGTGGAGGCAATCTTTTGGACCGATGAGGCTAACTTTCTGATCTGTTCCGGCACTACTCTCTCTTCTGTGAATATTTCAGAAGACAACATCTCCTCCTTTGGCACAATCACCCCCCTCAAAAAAAAAAAGTCTATAAAAGAAGCCCAGAGTTAATTATATTAACGTGTTTATATTTCCAGACTAATTTTGACGGATTGGATCGCGAGTACTAATCCTCCAATTGTCTGGCATTAAAAAGCCCAGTCGTACCTTTTCATTGGCTGGCTTTGAACTTTGGCATTAGTTTGTGAAAATGTGGTATTTAGGAGGTATGCCGGTCAGGCAGGGAGGGTCCAGTGTTTCGGGAGGCACCGGCGAGGGGCTTTTGTTTTTGTCTGTGTCAGCGCTCGGCCAGTTCCCACTCCCGTCTGACTCACCGGGCCTATGGAGGGCTGGAGCGCGGACTCGCTAATTAGATTTGGTAACAGAAGCCCCATAGAGAGGCAGGAAGCGCCCACGTGACTGTGCTTTGACCCTGGCCCCCTGGGTGTGCATTCTGCCCACTGCCCCCCGGCCCCCCCCCCACTCCACCAAGCCCATTGATCTGCCTGATATGTCTGCCCTAAAAATGTTTTTTTTTTTTTTTTTTTTTTTTTTAAATCAATTTTCAGGCTCCGACACACACCGTAGCTCAACAAGGCACCCAGGGTTTGACTGTAAGGTTCGGTTTGTAACATCCTGGCTTCACTCCCCACAGGAACGGTTTGCTATAGAAGATTAAAGAGATACCGTCGTACAGAGGGGTATGTTCAAGGAAAGAAACGGAGAGATGGCTACCACGTTGCATAAACCTCAGGCACACTTCTCCCTCCCCTTCCTCTCCGACACCATGCTATCCAAGGACCCTGCCGTGCGTACGAGAAAACAGGAAGCCAACGGGACGATCCGGCACACTGGTAATTACGCTTTCATAGTTAGCAAAAATATCCTCCCAATCTAATATATATATACGCCATTTAGCAGACGCTTTTATCCTAAGCGACCTTTTTCAGTATACATGTGGTCCCAGTGGGAATCGAACCCAATGCCAATGCCATGCTCTACCTGCTGAGCCACAGTCTGTTGACAGATCATGTAAATAAATAATATGAGGCATGTAAACGGCCCCTGACTGCCCCATAAGTATAACCTTAAAGCAAGGGCATAAGCACATATTAAATACTTGGGGGGAGGAATAATGAAAGGGAATGTTTCATATCTACAACTTATTGTGGGGGACTGATATGACAGTTTTGAATATTGGGGGGGAACCCGTTACGCCTACACCTTAGAGTGACAACACTCATGGAGGAAAAGCGCACGGACTGTGAAGGCAACGGTGTCGATAAGAGTTTTTTTTTTTTCTTTTATTTACCTGCACTCAATATTGTACGTAATTTAATTCAGCACTTCCATTGTTTGTCCTACCAAACAAACGCCTTTTAATTTGTCTCGGAGTTTGACTGTAATTACACGCCGTCTCTTTCCCCGGCTGACGAGGCGTGGCCGCCCCTGCGAGCAGACACATGCCCGTGTGACACTGTGTGTGACAAACGAGAAGCAGGAAGCGTGAGTCAAACACGGCCCGCCACGCAGGGCGCTCCCTTCGCCCCGCCCTGGCCCGCGGGCGCCATTACCGGAGGAGCCGCCGTGCTCCGCGAGCGCACACAAGTCAGACAGGCGCTCTGAATCACCACCGACTCAGTGCTCCAGAGAGCAGGTGTCGTCTCTCCCTCTCTCTCCCTCTCTCTTTGTCTCAGTGTCTGACTCAGCATGTGGGGACTTTGGGGAGCTCCTTCTCCGAATCTGCTGTGAGGGCCGCCCTCGCAACTACTGGAGACGCACGGTGAAGAGTGTGACCGGCAGAGGGAAAAACACCGCGGGCTTCCTCCAGTGGTTTATTGCGTACGGCGTGTCAGCCCTTAGCCAGAGCCTAATCAGGAGCTCTTAATCTGGCCAGAGTTTGCAGAAAGGCTGCCACACCTAGGATATATTTAAAGCTCCACTGGAGAGCTAACAGGGAAGAGAACTGCAAAGAAAGGAAAAAAAATTCTTCCGCAAACGGTCGGTTGATGATTAACCCAGACAAATGGCGGGGGGACTCCGGGAACTTACACACCTACAGCACTCTAACACCTGATATAGCGAAAGCTCAAAATCACAGAGTGCATTTTATATTTTAACATTACATTTTAATCCAGAGCGACTTACCAGATGTGCATTAATACATGGTAGGAACAATCATAGTTAGCGCACGAGATCAGCGCGGTAATACAGCGACAGTGGTTATGAATACAAAATATTACAGTGTTAAAAATACTGGGAGGAGAGATCCCCGAGAGTGCACGCGTGGAAGGTGAGACGTTAGATCTCTGTGGGTGGCTGGGTGCCCCGGGACAGCTGGAGCTGAGGCTGGGTATAAATTAACCCGGTGGACCGCGATGACGGCGAACGCAGGCATTTGCCCCTCCGCAGCCGGCAGGTTGAGACGCATCGATTCCTGTCACCTGCACGGCGTGCGCTCTGCAGAGGCACAACGGAACGACCAGCTGCCGGTCTCCACCGGATCACGCACCGCACCAAGAACTCACTGTTCCGTAAAAAACCCCAAGTGCGTCTCCGTCTGCTGCGTGTCAAGAGGGAACGTTTTCCCCATATTTTAATCCAGCCTCAGACCGTACCCCTGTGGGGGAGTAAGTGTGTGTGGCTGAACAACTCAAATGTGTCACTTAAACCCCCCTTTTAGGAACTCCTGATGGCTCCTCTGCTCAAAAGCCCCTGTCACTTTTAGTCAAATGAGGTTGACATATTACTATGCAGGGTTGTCAAGGTAACATTTGACTTGAGTTTTCAGGACACAGACCGAAGGTGAAATTAAAAAATTGACTTGACAACATTTCCTGGTTGACTGGCAGTGTAAGATGGCCGTTGCGTACACGAGGCGGATAAACATTTTTGCACTCTGCCCCATGTAATCATGTTTGCTGACTGTAATTAGTAACACATTTACTATTTGGAATAGCGGGAAGTCACAAATATAATGACAAAATGACAGATGAAAATGCAAGCAAGCTGTAATCTATGTATGTAACACATTCACTGGACACACAAAAGAAAAAGGAAAAAAAAGGACATAACAGCGCAGGACAAGAAGACATCATACCCACACACGTTTGGTCTTTGGCAACCAACGGTGTGCCACAACATGCTTCATGCTATAATCTTTTCTTCAATGTGATAGTCACGGGTGGGCTGGGTGTGGCCATGTTCAGGAATGGGTGTTGTCCTTTTGCGAAACCAACTGCACCTTTATGACACACCCTGCAGCACAGTCACCCAGTCGAACAACACCACCGAACAGAAAAAAACCATCACTCACACATACACCTGACTGAGCTTCCCAGCGTGAGAAGAACCTGCCCTACCCACACGCACATACCATACGGACAAAACACTACTCTTAACTGTACAACTTGGCCCCAGCCTGTCGGGGCCTGCAGCGGCCTGTAACCACGACAGTATGCAGCGGCTTTTGCCCTCGCGTGAACTCGGGCAAAGCAAAGATTGTGATAATAGGTGTTTGATGGAAGAAAACAGAGAGTAGAGCAGCTCAAAGACAGTCGGGGGTGTGGGAATCCTTTCTCGCTCTCAGCCAACATTAACAGGCATTAATGGAAGACGGGCCGCGGGTTATCGGGGGAATAGCCGCACGGCCCGGAGGGTGCGCACCAGAATCCGTTAATGCGATTATAAAACGGTTGCTTTGTTTTTCGCTACCGTTTGTAGAATCTGCCATATTATTTCATAAAACATCTACGACTAAAAATACATTTAATACGGCGCATAAAAGGTTGTTCCATGAGGCAGAGAGGTTCGTTAGCTAGCTAAGCAGAATGTATGCTTGTTGCCCGACAACTAGTGCAGAAGTTTGTGCATTAATAACACGCTGCCATCAGCCAATCCAAATAAGAGCATACAGACGAATGTGTACGTAGAAAAGTAGAAGCGTGTATAAGCTGCCGTCCAGAAATTGTGGGAGTCCTGTTTCCTATGTCCGTGGTGATTAGTGTCTACCCCCCCTCAATCTCATCCCACCCCTTTCTCTCGTTCCTATGCCATGATGAAGTCTTTCCGTCTCTCTCTATCTCTGTGTGTGTGTGTGTGTGTGTGTGTGTGTGTGTGTGTGTGTGTGTGTATAAGTTGGGAGAGGGGTAATTAGGGGGATTTCAGCTGCAGGAAAGATAAGTGATACAGAGGCAGCTTTGTGTAAGACCCACCAGAGACCTCTATGTGGGACCTCTCCTGGTATGACCCCCCCCCAAAAAAAAAAACCATGGAGGGGAAGGGGGGGGCTAGGAGGAACGATCATCAGAAATGATCCAATGCCCCAAATGTAGCTGCAGCGGACACACTGCCCTGTGTGTGAATGAACAAAAGGCAGAGTTAAATGTCCTGTGGGCCAAGCTCTCTAATCCTGGTGCGACATTCCTCAACGGGCGATCACATTCCCTCTCCGCGGCGTGGCACGGCCTCGTCTATGGGCCGCGCGGCTTTTCAGCCACGGCACGAACTGTGCCCAGTTTCACACTGGCAGAGAGACCAGGAAACACTGGGAATGACAACACCGGCCTTTGCGTCGGCCTCCACCGGCTGCCGCTGATAAGCACGGCACTCACGCCGCTGCACAGGGTGGACAACGAAAGGCACGCCAACAAAAACAACAAACAGTTTTGCTTTGCCGCCGTTATCCACTCCATTTAGATGTGACGGTTGAGACGTACGTACGATGGTAAGCTGTTCACCTTTACACGATTAGCCACAAGAGTCTCAGATGCGGGTTTGACTTTTTACCCACAATCCTCCTGCAATATAACACGCTTAATTGTAGCCACTAACTTTTTTAGTTTTTGTAATTGTAGTCACTAATTTTACGCATACATTTTATCTTTATGTGAAATTGAGATGCTTTTTGGTTTGCGGACATCAAAAACTCCCGAAGCTGATTCTCTTCAAAGTCCCCTAAATGAGGTTTCCAAAATCTCAGAAATGGGGAGCAGGGGTAGAATCTCAGAAATCTCAAAATGAGTAGGAAGAAAGCCTCAGACAGGTCTCTTTGAAGTGAAAATCTTGCTGTAATTATTTTTCTTGAAACATTGAAAATAATGATTAGCTCAGATGCCGTGCCAAACAGCTATCCCCTTCCTTTGTGTGAACTGTAGTCTGGAACATCAGTTGGGGGGGAAGTGTCTTATAGTTTCATGTGCAGTGTGTGATGTTCGTCAAAACCCATTGGTTATATGCAATATATCTCTCAATCTTATCTCATGCCTGGCTGTCTCGAAGGCAAGAAAGGATCCCTTTTTGCCAAGTGCCAGCAGAGAATGGGCATCTTTTAATTCTGCTTCTCATAATCCTGCTCCATTACAATCACTGAGTAGCAGATATGGCCGCCGATGAAGTTACAGAAATGTGCCATCATTGTTGCAACCCGTACAGGAAGTGGCAAGCCAGCTCTGGACGACTGCCTCTGCCTCAGACTGATGAGCGCTGGACTTTGAAGCTGAATGAGGCGTTAGGCTCGCTCATTAGCAGGCGTCTCTCCCTTCCAGCCAGTGGCTGCGCTCTCTTATCGCTCTCCCCGTGCCTCACACTCTTTCTCTGGCTCTCTGGCTTTGCTCGCAGCTACTCCACACAGCAAAGAAACCACTTACTCTGGCAGCTGGAACAGCAGGGGGATGGGCCAAATCACTGTGTGTGTGTGTGTGCGCAAGTGTGTGTGTGTGTCTGTGTGTGTGAGAGAGAGAGTGTGTGAGAGAGTGTGTGAGTGTATGAGAGAGAGTGTGTGTGAGTGTATGAGAGAGAGTGTGTGTGTGTGTGTGTGTGAGAGAGTGTGTGTGAGAGAGAGTGTGTGAGTGAGTGTGTGAGTGAGTGAGTGAGTGAGTGAGTGAGTGAGTGAGTGAGTGAGTGAGTGTGTGTGAGTGTGTGTGTGTGTGTGTGTGTGTGTGTGTCTGCAGGCAGCACATAAGTGATATCTAGGAGACAGCAGAGGATGCATCCATACCTCAGGGACACAGGGAACGAGCCGCATTACAGAGGGGCATCAGACAAGGGGCCATGACAGCCTCTGCAGATCTATAAAATGCCAATGCTCAAATATAAACATAGAAAACCAATGAAATGCTCCGAGTGCAGTTTGTTCTATCGACGCAGGATGTGAGTGCTGACAGCTGACAGAAATGCAAACTGGCAGAAAGACAAGGGGTCAGGTTGGGAGAGATGCACAATGGCATTTTGGGGGGGTTGTCCATTAAGATAAACACACAGGGAAGTTAACAAGTTCTGCTTTCATGTTGCCAGTGAGTGAGCACAGAGCAAAAAACTGAACAACGTGCAGGGAAGCATATCAGTTCTCCTACAGCACAGCCACTGCTTTCAGCGACAAATGTCAGCACAGAAGCCCACGAATGACTGTGCTCAGAGCTCACTGCGTTGAGACCATTTCCACAAAATGCTGAATAAAATACGTTAAAAAAAAAAAAAAAATCAGTCCTGTGTGTTCTGTCAGAGAATTTCTTTTGACCAGGGATAGTTTTCAGAGCATCACCAGTACAAGCATCACTATCGTGAAGCAGGACTGCTCTAACTAAAAGAAGAACGTAACGCAGAACAGCACAGCTGGGAGTTGTACATGGTGGCATCGACAGCCCCAAGGGGTCTGGCTCGGCACTTCTGAGCTCAGCTAATCTCCCCTGAGGGGGCAGCGGTTCTGCTCCCCAAACGGAATAGGACCTGAGGCTATGGAGATGATGACAAACTGCGGAATTTGCGATTCGCCACAAGGCCCCACAGGAAGTGATGCGTTTTTGAGCACCTTAAAAAGGCGGGCAGTGGGGTCTCGGGTAGCGTAGCGGTCTAAGCACTCGCTCCGGAATGCAAGTTGCCCACTGGAGCCGCAGTTCGAAACCCGAGCCCCGTTGGGGGTGCCGATTGGCTGTCCGCCCCAGGGGAAGGGGGGGGGGGGCCGAGAAGCTCGCCGAGAAGCGCAAAGTGTGTCTCCAGAAAGTAGGTGGGTCCCACAGGGAGGGGGCGGGGTGGGTGTCTCTAGAAAGTAGGTGGGCGAGTTCCATCTCGGAGGAGGCGGACCATTGCCAGCCTGGGGGAATTAGCTTGCCCTGTGGTGACAGGCAGCGTGTTCCTGCGGGAGGGCAATCTAAAGAAATAGAGGCTACAATTTGCTACCAAACTGGGAGACAAACAGGCGAAAAAACCTGAAGCAAATAAATAAGAAGAATAAAGAAAAAAAGGCGAGCAGTGGCCACTTCCGTGCAGTGTGCGGAGCGTCAGGGGAGAGAGATCGCTAGTGCCAAGACACACTGGTGCCTCGAGACGGCCCTCGATCCCCGACCGCACAGCTGCGAAGTTTTCGCGCTCGCCATCTGTGTGAGGCTGTTGCTCCGCGGCGCGCCGCGCTGCTGGAAACGGCTTTGTGAAAGGTTGTGCCAGCAGCTGGTAAAAGCCCTGCAGTCACAAGTGCTCCCCAGACACAGCATTTACCAAGCTATGAGAGCGTCCGGGCAGATGGCTGGGGTTATACTGCGCTGGCACGTTACAACAGCTTAACCCTGGGGAACAGAGACTTGGGTCCTTTCCCCATCGCTCACCTATATATACGTACTCATCTGACCGTCGTGGAGTTATTTGCTATCTGCTAAATGCTTAAAATGTAAAATGTAAATGTATTTCACAGAGGGTGTGACACTGACAGAGCAACAGGAGCAGCGCTACTGTGGGTCCTGTAAATCAACCTGCGGGTAAATCAACATGTTACTCTGTCACAAAGGGTGACGTTCAGCCAGTGGTGTCACGAAGGTTATTCAGGGTGGGAAAAGACAGCAGCGTCACGTAGTGACAAAAGCACTAGGTAGGTGAGCAGATTCTTTTGTGTGCCCTTTTTGCTGTTAAAAGGTAAAAGAAAAGCTTCAATATAAAAAACACAGCTGTGTGAACAGGTAATGTGTTGACTGTTAAAAGCCATATTCTGACTGACCCACTTTAGCTGTAGTTCAGATTTGTTCCCAAACTAAATTGAACCTGCTCTGACAGTATTGCTGGCCAGCCCCAAATACAATAGTATTTCAGCACTGGAGTCAAACTGAACTGAATTAGGTTCGTTGATCTTGTGCATTTTAATATCATAAAGTCAATGGCTACCCCTGGCCAGGTGGCGAGGTCTCGTTCATGCGTCATCAACAGCTTAAAATACGTTCTTCCTCCAACATAGGCTGGTGAACCACATAAACACGGTGAGGGACCTCAGTCATTTATTAGCATCCGAATCCTACCCCCCCAGCCCCCACTTTCTGTTATGACACAGTTTAAAGAAATTAAACAAAATATCCTAATACACATCGTCGTTGTCCCATGGATCTAGAAATACGATATGATTTTCTAAGTCTGTATCACGCAGACTCTGATGTAGATTTTGCGATGCCTCATATTATGATGGCGATGGTGGGCCTGTGGAGACCAGGCACGATTATCCCTGAGGGGGGTTACCGAACCAGCCATAAAACAGCGCCGGGTTCTTAAATCTCTAAATTGTAATCAAAAGAAAAGCGTGATCCCTCGCTCTGCCGCCACGATGCCCCGATACTCCAGCTTCCTCCCCAAATCGGGAGCGCATCGTGAGCCCCCTGAAGCCTTCTTCCATCAACGCAGTGGGGCACACGTCGCCCCTCTCCCTCTCCCTCTCTCCCTCTCCCTCTCTCTCTCGCTCTCTGCCTCAGGGGAGGAGAACGGAACAAAGCCACAGCTCTATCTCACTGGTGGTGCAGAGAGCATGCCGAAAAACTATTTCTGCTCGGTCTATAGAATATGTGCTTGTTTCATTCGCTCCCTCCCTCACCTGTAGACTGTATGGAATGGCTCTTGGTCCTCCTGCAGCCCACAATTGGATTTTAAATAAAAGATGAGGAAAGCAGATCCCTTCAATGGAATGTTTTTTGGGGAAGAGGATTAATAATGACTGCGGAGGGCTCTGAATTATTCATTTGAAACACCCTGGAGCGAGCAGGTGACACATGCCGCCGAATTGGCTTACCTGCACGTTTCGCTGTGTGGTTACACGGAGGGCCGTGTGTGGGGTCAGGCAGCAGTCTGGCAGTCTTGACGTAGCGGTCGTCAATGCTACGACACCGAGGTCGCCATTGATGTGCGGAAAAATCTAATGTACAGCGCATTCCTAATTAGTCAAATTGGCATTCGTGCATTAACGTCAGCATCACATTAGCCAGAGTGCCTGTGTTATCTTCCATTTTTTTGGTTACACTGGATTCAAGCAGGGAAGGTTGAGCACAATGGTTTGCGAGGCACACAAGTTGAACACTAAGGTAGACACGCTGGATACAATGCCTCCTCACATACAGCAGGACACGGCAATTACCCGCGCAGGTGCCTTCGTCTCGTCAATAGAAATGTCCAGTCTGTAAAACGAGCTCCGCACATTTTCACCGCACCCGATTTCCGGCACAAGCTGCGGCATCACTCTCCCGATCCCGGGGCAGCGAGCGTCTTTCTGCAATGCGCCCGGACTGTGGCACATCTTCAATTCCACCAAAGCGCGTTCCCCAGTGTGACTCATCGCGATACGGTCTGCACTCGCCTCTTTTATTCGCTTTCCCCTTTTATTTACAAACCGGTGTGCGGGGCTCCCTTCCCAACACGCCCGCCTCCCTGCCGCGGCTCTCGACGTCAAACTGGCCGCCGATGTGCACGTTCGCCGATACGTTTGCACACGGGAAACTCGGGAACCGTAAACTGTATTTTAAATCTTATAAGCAGGGCCACCCGGGTGGCTCAGCCGGTAAAGGCACAGAGTGCAGGTTGACCACTGCAGCCGGGGTTCGATTCCCCCAGCTGACGCCTGTCTGGCTCTGGCCGGGAGGCCTGTTCGGGGGCAGCGATTGACTGACTGTGAAGCCGGCATGAGCTCATGATCCGCTAATTGACACAAAGCTTCTCTGGACGTGTCGTAATCACAGTCGGCGCTCGGGCGAGTGCCGTCTCAAAGGAGGCGGTTCGGCGTCCCTGCCACCGCTGGTCCCAGAGTAGTGGCTGGTCCCGTAGCTGCATGCCGTGGGCTTGTTGAAGGGGGGATAAGTTGGATCAATATGGGGGTCAGAAACAAAAAATCTGAAATAAAATATATATATAAAATATATTATATATATACTACATTACCATGTTACACAAGGTAATTGGAATGAGTCTTTTTGCACATCTCTCCTAGATGCACACACACATAGACCACTATACATATGCACTCCATCAGAGAGGTCCGAGCGCAGGGTCAGCCATAGTACGGCGCCCCTGGAGCAGTTCAGTGCCTTGCTCAAGGGCACTTCAGCAGTTTTAAGATTAAAATATTAAGTTAAAAACAGGCACAAGGGCAGGGTAATGGAATGCACAGAAGGCGGAGGGGGGAAGGGTCACTCATTTTGTGAATATTTCCCTCTGAAGGGTCAGGGTTGAATTCGGGAGACTTTCTAGCATTAATATATAATAATATATGCCATTTAGCAGACGCTTTTTATCCATAGCGACTTACATTAGTGAATGCATACTTTTTTTTTCTCAGTATATGTGGTCCCAGTGGGAATTGAACCCACAACCTCAGCGTTGCGAGCGCCATGCTCTACCTACTGAGCCACGCAGAACCATGTGTAAAAAGATCCGTGAGGGCGTCCTTTCAGCAAAGAGACCGCTCTACGTGTCTGGACCAGGGAGCAGGCATCAGACACTTCATCAGACTCTTCATCAGACCGTTCTACTGCTCGCATTAATACAATGTGCCCCGGCACAGCATCAGCCAAAGGCTCTTTGAAACTAACCCAGCAGAAAAAGAACAGCCACAACAGCATACAGGGCCTAGGAACGGCAGAGTGTAGAGTGACATGTAAATTAGAGTTACATTTGAATAAATACAAACTTTCATTCTTGGAAAGTTTGTATTTTGTAAGTACAAAGTTTGTAAGTGGAACCCGAGACCCACTTTTTTTTTCCCCTCTCTCTCTAAATTGAGATCTGCGTTTTGCAGCATTTCAGTGACCAGCCTGTCAAACACAGAAAATGTACAAACAGTACTGGCTCTGCCAAGTTGTGAAAATGCAGATTTATTCAAATAAGGGCTTATCGATATCACAATATACGGCGCATTTGTTTTGAAAACAACACCCGAAAGACTTTTGGTGACATCGCTTCCGTGACGAGTCTGGATATCGCGTTTTCCAAGCCTCGGTTCTTTGGCAATCCAAGGCGACCCCCTCCAGTGGTAATTATCTCGACACACAGATGCTGACTGAGCCCCCGCGGAGCGCCGCTTTCTCCCGCTCCGTCTCCAGCTCCGTCAGCTTCATCGGAATGGCTTGGCATCAAAAAACTGCCCAAGTGTGTTTGTGCGCGTAGTACAAAACCCGCGTCCCGTGAGAATACACGAAACAAACAAACAAACAAACAAACAAACAAACAGTGGCCCCGTCCTCTCCCGCACGGCCCTGTTTCGCTCCACGTCTCCGTGACCTGCTGGGACGTGTCCCGTAGCCCAGCCGCCCCAATCCCCCCCCCCCCCCTCCGCCACCACACCCATGGGTTTGTGAAGCAGCTGTACACTGTGCTTCCCACCCACGGTGGCAAAGCCAAACACCCAAACACCCAAACACCCATCATGCACCGCGCTGCGGCAGGAATGCGGGCACCCCCCCCGCCCCAACCCCCCATCTGCCCATCAAAGGTACGGCTTCCTCGATTGGATGGAATTTATTTTACAATGAAGTTGTACTTTGCTTCCAGGAGCACCCTGATCAGCTCCCTGTTGGTTTACAGTTTTGGTTTAATAGGCTTTTTTTTGGGGGGGAAGTGGGAGGAATCAGACAGCCAGGAAGTCCAAATTCAGAGAAACACAAACACAAGAGGAATCTTGTGCGCTCCACATCAGCCCTACTGGGATTCGGCTGCAATGCCGGCTCTGAAGTGTGGATACAGCCCTGAGGCGCGTGAGCAGCAGCATCATCATTCGAGGTACTGAAGATGTGGCCTAAAAATGGCCATGCGGAGGGAAACTGAGAGGTGGTTAGTTTGGCATAGTGGTGATTACACGGGAATTTGACTAAAGCATGCGAAACTGTGAAGCTCGGAGACTGATTCGGTCTCGAAAAAATTGCTGCGGACACACAATGAAAGCCAGGGCCTTAAGAGCTGCAGAGTGAGCCAAGCGAACACAGACACACACACACACACACACACAGACACACACACACACACAACAGACATGAACGATAACGACAGGAATAATAATAATGTACCGTGTTGCTCATGCGGTTTACTCCCTGAATACCCTCACCATTGTTACACTATGGAGCCATTCCCCCAAAAAATGTCTGCCCTACACAGCAGTACAACATACAGTATGTCAAGCCTTCACCACTAGTTAGCGGTTTGTTTTACGGTGGTAATTTACAGAACAAGGTTGCTAGCAGTAACAATGCGATTGACTAATTGCTCAATTGCTGTGCGTTTTGAGAAGCAGAAACAGACGCCCGGCCAACCTGGGGGCAAGCTGGAGCTCCCACTCACCGCACTGCGTCCGTTCCGGATCGGGAGTTCAGCGCGTTTGTGCCGCGCTGAATTACATCGCACAGACGGTGGAGCGCGCAGGTACAGGCAGGGGGCAGGGGGGGCGATGCCGGCCTTGGCCCCCCCACGCCGGCCGGGAGGCACCACGCACGAGTGTGTCACTGCGCCGTGACGACTGATGAATATTTCAGGCGCATCTGGTGAGGTGAGGCGTGGGTTTTGGGAGGGGGAGGGATGGGGGAGGGGCAAGGAAGGAGGAGTGGCACCCGAATCCCCCCACCCCACCCCGTCCACAGAAATTGGGCACAAAGGGAAGCTTGAAGCTAATGCGTTCAGACAGCTAACTTGAGGAAGATCAAGCTGGGGGCCGCATCAAAGGCCTGCTCAAAGTGCAGCTGTGGAGCCTACGCTGGGGGAGGGGGGCGGTGACAATTCAGTGTAGAGGAATTCTGCCAGTAAATGTGAGATTAAAATGAAACGTGTTCCCACCCCTAGACTGGGCCAGTGGATGCTGACCTCGCTTTATCCAGCGTGGGTTGGTTAGCACAGGTTTGGGGTAAGGGCTCCCGGATGGTGCAACCGGTAAAGGCACTTGTTCTAAGGTTGCCCACTGCAGCCTGGGTTCAATACCTGGCTGCTCCACCCTGGCTCTCTCTGGCCGGGGAGACCTGTTCGGGGCTGGCGATTGGCTGTCCAACACTGGGGGAGGGGGCAGGCAAGCCTGCTTGAGCTCGCCGCATGCACAGACAGCTTCTCTGAATCACAGGTTGCGGCTGGTCCTGCTGTTGCAGGTGGGCTCGTTCGGGGGATACATGAATCAATAAATCTCGTTCACACTGACATCGATTTCTCTTCACAATATTCTCATTGCTTTTTACATAATGACAAATATTGAATCTGTGTTTCATCTGTATTTCATACCCCAAACCCCCATTTAAAACTACTACTACTACTAACTTTTCTTTCCCTGTGTTACAGGTACTATGTGCAGCTGCCAACAATGATGTCTATTGCTGTATCACTACACTGATCTCTTGCGCTAACCATGATTAATCTTACCATGTATAAATGCACTATTTGTAAGTCGCTCTGGATGAGAGCATCTGCTAAATGCAGTAAATGTACGAAACACGGATGACAGATGAAATATTTGTCAGAGGCCTACAATAAAAGTGATGAGAATGTTGTGAGAGGTTTTCAGCGGTGTGAAACTGACATCAGTCTTAGGTGGGATCTCACACCCCGCGGTAAGAACTCCCAGCAATTAGAGGTCATATTCCAAATCCACTTCCTCCAGCCCCCTGCTCCCTGACAGGGTTATTAACTCCCGAGCAAGCCGTGGGCTGACACTCACACTCGCTAATGAACTCCAGCCTCCTAAAGCCCAAGCGGCCAGCGGATTCCAGAGCGCAGGGCTCATCTAGAGACATAACATCAACTCCTCCGTAATCCTCCACGCTGACATCTGCCCTGGGAGTCACCGAAAACTGGCAGCGGTGCACCACCTTTGCATAATCGCAGAACTCCGTGTGAAAATCCCGCCGTTCGCCACCTCTCCTGGCTCACGGCGAAAAGGAGAGTTGTTGCACTCGGGGGTGAATGGAGAGCTCGGGGCGCGGGGATTCGGGAACCGCTCGGTATCCTCCTCGGAACCTCGATGGCGGAAACAACGTAAAACAAGAACCTCCCGACAATGGAATGTACGTGGAAAGATGTTCCGCAAACACGATCACGAACGCTTCCGCGCAGAAACGCTCGGATTGAAAACAGTGTTTGGTGTAAAGATGTTTGTCGCCTAGGTGTGAGTGTATGCTAACTGGCGGGGAAGGGGACACGCGGAGGATGCACGTTGAATATAAAAACTTGATGTTGGGTGATGACGTTCCGCAGGGTGTCCGAGGCAAGACAAGAGGAAGCCCTCTGTCTCTCTCTGCCAGCAAATTCCTTTAACATATCCATTTGCGCAGAACTGAAGGTGGTAATGGGAATAGCAGGGTTTTTTCCACTGCGGTTTTTAGAAGCTGCTCTAGATAAACGGGATAAAGTATGTCAAAGAAATATAAATGGGAGTGAGGGGAGGGGGAAGCAAGAGAACTACCCCTCCAAGTTAGCAGGACCAGAGGCTATGGGGCTCTGAGAAGTCAGCATGTCTGGTCCAGGGTGATGGACAAGCCTCTTACCAACCAGCAGGCCTCAAAGCACACCCACAGGCAAGCAGCACAGGTGTGTGGGAGCTGATATCAGGCACTGCACTGTCCAATGCGAAGAACTGCAGAAATATGGAGCCATGGTGACTGTTGCGGAGGTTCTCTCTCTCTTAACAAGCTACAACTTCCACAACCAGGGAAATTGACCCTTCGCTCCATATCTATTCAATGATTATATCTACATGTGCCCCTTCCTAACTCAATTGTGTGTGAGTGACCGTGTGTGTGTGTGAGAGAGAGACCAAGAGAGAAAAGGAGAGAGAGGGAGCAAATATCCGTTTTCAACTCCTTACCTCAAAATGTTTAAGTGCAAGAGATGAACGATGCATGAAATAACGTACACTCAGAAATGTCACGAAAGATTTTCAGGCTTTGAATTCTCAGGAGTGTCCATTCCCAAACCGAGGGACAAAGACAGCGCCATGCAGTTTTTTAGGACAGCAGCTTCTTTCACACAAAAAGGACACCTCCCCCTGAAAACAAACTAAATTTGATCCAATCCAACACATTAATTTATTAATGATGATATATACAATATTACTTAAGGGACTAAATAAAAGACGGTTTCGGTTTCTCAGTCAGTCGGCCTCCTACCCTGCCATATCCGCGTGATTGAACAGCTAACCCTGTTTAGCAGGCTCAAGTGAAGAAAGCCAACCATCTTACCGAATATGACATTCACCCATGTATCCCCTCATTGATGTATTCATTGTGACTGCCCATGTAACTACGCCTACTTCTCCATCACACCACCAAGCCAGATACATCCCGTTTTATCATTTTAATGTGGAGAATGTTGAGCAATATACAAATCAGTTTTTTTGATGATTATTATTATTATTCATAATTCATTATAGGTGTGTGTGTGTGTGTGTGTGTGTGTGTGTGTGTGCCCGTTTCTCAGTCAGTCGGCGTATCCATATCCACGTGATCGGATACGTGATTTTTACCATGAAATAATAATATTCAACAACAGGGCATGTGTTGTTTATATTTTTCACCTTACAAAGAGAAAGAAAAGCTTGCGGTGGAAACAGGGTCACACCCCGATAAACTGGAAAAACCGCCCGTCACCCGACCGAGGCAGCAAACGTGAGCGGTCTCCTTCTGAAACCGAAGCGAGTCTTGGGAAGTAGAGCATTCTCTCTCTGTGCGTCTGCTCCGAGGCACGACAAGCCGTTTTTAAAACGTGGACCACGGAAAACACAAGGTGGAAAAATAAGGCTGATACATTCTGAAACTATTATCATTATTTCTGCCTTTGTAGCTCCTTTGATGTTTCCCCCGCGGCTCTCTCTCCCTCCTTCTCTGCGCTGATAACAGTTCCTTTGTGACTGCTGCCCAATCCCCATCCCATAATTCATCTGATCAGATATACAATCTGCCACCAATGCAATTTAAAACGGATCCCTGCTGGCAGCTGGGAAAATGCTTTATTTTTTTGCCTTGCTTTTGTTTGACGTGCTCTTTAGCGAGTGGCGACAACGATATCGATGGATAAAGCGCCAAGCTTGACTAAGGCAATTAATAGTCAGGCTCCCAAATGACTGCACAAGAGTCAAGATTGTGAAAGGGAGACAAAAACATTCATTTAAATTTTTTTAATATATATATAATGTTGCCTTGAGATTCGGCGAATTTGGAACGATTTACACGCATCGTGGTAAATAAATCAACAGACCGCAAAAAACGACTCACCCGTGAGCCGCTCCAAAGGGATGTAGGAGAACAAACCTGCCTTATAATGTGCATCCTTGTGAGAAAGAAAGGCACACAGAGAGAGGGGGAGAGAAAAATTATCCTCTGGAAACATTTGCAAGAACCCAGTGTGAAGATATATGTAACGGCCAAAATAAAGGAAACACCAACATAAAGTGTCTTAATAGGGCGTTTCGACCTCCATGGGCCACCAGAGCAGCTTCCTGTACATACAGCTGCCTGTATATGTATACGTGTACGTGATATCTATATATATATAGGGGTAGACAAAATAATGGAAACAAAATCACAATTAAAAAGGAGTCTACACATGTGCTTTACAATGTTAATACTAATTACCAATGTGTTTCTGCTATAAAAGACGTTTTAAAATCAACACTTCAATATGTGAGTTTCTAAAGCACCATGAGAGATGCAACAGATTTTAAAAGGGGTCAAATAGCTGGTGCCTGAATTGCAAGTGCGTCAGTCTTATTGACGTGCATATACCAATTCTTATTGATTCTGACTGTTTTTACATCGATTCATCAACAATATAATGTAATGCACAATACAATTATTTGCTTGCTATAAAATGCATGCTACTACTCGTCCACCATCTTGTTTTTAAATGTCTACATTTATATCTAGACTACACCACACCCTCTCGACCAATAAGGAGACCCTATTTAATAACAGGCTTCACCAAAGGACGTCCTGAATTCTGAAAGAAACCCTCGGGACACACGGACACACCATCAGGGCTTGCAGCGGACGGCGATATAACCGGCTCGCTGGCTTTGATACGAACTCTGATACGAAGATACTTTAGTTTAATCAAAAACGGCATCCCGTTGCCTTGGTTTTCACACAAATAATTACAGAGCTGGACTCACGGCTCTGCTGTGACTGACGGCCTTTCAGAGGGGCGTACTCGCGTGCCAATCTGCCCGTGACGCACATACAGCGTACGGGCGGCGCACTGCCAGGCAACCGTGCGGGTTGACGAGCAGACGTCAATTAATGATGTTTGTGTGCGACGCCGTCGATGGCCTTCCTGCTTTGCGTGCACCGGAGCGCGCCGTGCCAATAAAGCCAATTTGAATTTAGCGCAGTGACAGACACCGAGTGGGGGAGTGTGACAGAGTGAGAGGGGGTGAAGGGCAGGGAAAGGAGAGAGAACAAATCGGCTAATGAAAGGGGACAGTGGGCGACCCTGCAGGAAAGAGTCAATAGAGAGACGCGTGTGTGTGGAGGGCGTCGATAGATAAAACATAGGTTCAAAATGGAGTCGGTCGACTGCAGGCGCCAACTTGACACACCCACTCCACTCCTCTTTTGCCAGATGGGAGAGGAGCACGCGGTAAACATACTGTGCGTGTAGAACTGTTTTTTAAGTGAGCTGCCTATCACGGTCGCGTTTTGAAACCCGACTGTACCGGAGCGGCCCTGATTGTTAGCCCCGATCGGGGGTGACGTTTGGCTGTCCGCCCCAGGGGAAGGGGGGAGGGTGAGCTGGCATGAACTCGCTGAGAAGCGCGTACGGGTGTCTCCAGAATGTGGGTGGGTGAATTCCGTCTCGAAGCGAGCGGAGTTTGCTGCCCTCGGAGAATTAGCTTGCCTCGTAGAGACATCATAATAAAAAAATGACTGTTTTCGCTCAGCAGCCCGTCTTTCAGGCCCCCATGGCCACAAACCCAACACCAATCTCTCTTTTCCCCTCTCCATCTCGTCAGCTAAAATCCTTTCTGTAGCTTCTGGAAAAATGTATCAAGGATATCACCAATAGTTCAAGGCTACTAGTTCCACTGTTGTATGAGTTTATTTGCAGTGTGCCACAGTAGGGGGAGACGGCTTGGCTGTGGGAACTTTGCCAAAGGGCTCAAGGAGAAAATTCAAATGTAATATGTTTTAAGGTATGGATCTATAGGCGTAACGAGTTTAATATTTAACGAATATTAAAAACAGTTATATCTATCCCTCCCAATAATAATAATTTAATATAAAGCATTTCTTTTCATTATGTCCCCTCCAACACTTGGATGTGGTTACGCCCTTGTATGGATCAAGTACTTAGTTCTCCATCGACAATTATAAACCATAAATCTGGAGTCAGACCCAGATCGTTTACTTTATGATACAAACTGGCCTCTCTAACAGCCCAAGATATTCATTACAGTTTTATAGATAAATATAAAACAGATTTTACCACAGATTAGGTTGGACTGAGCTATTGATTTGCCTTTTGGCAGAAAACAAAAGGTAAGTTGTACAAGGTGTCATTTGTGTTCTAAAAATGAAATAGGCAGAGCTACGGGAAGTCATTCGAAACAATTCTATAGAGCATTCTAATTCAGCTGGTCCCAGCTGGGCACCATTGTTGTTTAGAACTAACACGTCAATGGCTTAAGAGCTGGAAAAATGGACCTAAAGATACTAAAAGAATAGAAAACATGAACAGTCTGTGCATTTTAGAAAAAGTACATCAACTTACAATTTACAAAAGGTACAGCCCCTTACAAAAGATGTAAATGTAAAACACCAACTCTGACCGCTGTGCTTGAGCTCTACTGAGATGAGAATCAACACCAAGACTAGATGTTAAAGACACACACACACACACACACACTCACACACACACACACACACACTCACACACACTCACACACACTCACACACACTCACACACACTCACACACACACACACACACACACACTCACACACACTCACACACACTCACACACACTCACACTCACGAGATTTACAGCTTGAATAAAAAAAGGAGATTGGGACGCATACGTTTTGCTTTGGGGTCACCTTGCCGCTCGCTAATGTAAGGTGTATCGTTCTGGACTTGTGATCTCGCTTGCTTTGCCAGAACAACAGGGCTTGGATTTATTTTATCGGCCACTTTGGAATGTGGCAGAGCCTGCGTCACCCGCCAAGCGTGTCTGATAAGCAGTGTCCGGGAGATGGGCTCGGCGGGGGCCGTTCACCCGGAACGGAGCGCCTCCACCGCCGCCTCGCCCTCGCCGTCCTGCGAGCTGCTGAAGGAGAGCACAGGGGCTGTGCTCGCGCGCTCAGGAGACTCACGGGAATCCGCAAGCAAGGGGCCGCGTCTCTGCCCTGTCCTGTCGCCGTTTCTTCCACAAACAGAACAGGGACACCAGCTTGTGAGGATGACAGGCTCCATATTTCTTGACGCATCTGAACAACTGTTACAGCTGTGAAAAAAAACTTGATTTTCCACTGCAAGCCACATACACAACTGCTACATTTCGTTCTGAATTACATGCAGAATGTGTTCTGGATAGAACTAGAATGTCAACCCTGCCTGCCCATCCATTCATCTGGTGTTGCTTCAAATTCTGGCCTCGTCTGACTTCTGGATCGGTCTCCGGGACACATTTCCCCCTGACCCACCTTTGCTGCAGTTAAGCTGTGCCTGAGGCAAGCCAGACTGGCTTCCAGAGCCAACCTACTAGTATATCTGGGGTTGACCAGCATACTTCCAGACCAGGTTCAATTTGGTTTGGAAGCTAACCTGGCTTGCCTCGGGTATAGCTGAGCTACAGCGAAGGTGGGTCAGGAAGCTACATGTGGTGTCTTGTGTATTTTAATACCATAAAGTCAGTAATGTGTTGACTGTTAAAAGCCATATTCTGACTGACCCACTTTAGCTGTAGTTCAGATTTGTTCCCAAACCAAATTGAACCTGCTCTGACAGTATTGCTGACCAGCCCCAAAAACAATAGTATTTGCGCACTGGAGAGTCGAACTGAACTGAATTAGGTTCGTTGATTGTGTGCATTTTAATATCATAAAGTCAATGGCTACCCCTGGCCAGGTGGCGTGGTCTCGTTCATGCGTCATCAACAGCTCATAATTCTACACCGTATAACCGGCTGGCTCCGTGCATAATGAGCGCGGCGCGCTGTGATCTTTCTGTGTTGCAGTCTCCCGAGAACATGCATAATAGACGCAAAACCATCAGCGTTTCCTCCTCCCGAAATAAGCTGGCGAGCCACGGAAATATGGTGACAGAGTGATCACGCTCATTTATTGACAAACAAGTATGATTTAACAAGGCTGGTTTCAAAACAGGCTGGACTCTAAAGATGTTCCCTTGTCAGCGGTACTAGAATAGAACACCATCTGTACAGTACAGCAAAACCATTTTGCCTCAAATTATAATACAGCCAAGGCTAGCAAGTGGAAACCAGGCATAATTATTCCCCACAGAAGGGTGGCTTCTCCCCACAACCAGTCGTCAGACACTAATGAATGCACGCATATGTACGCACGCGTCCTTTCCTTGAGTAAATGAGAAGGTTCAAACAGGGGCAGCTCTGTCAAGCCCAAGTTCAAAGCACACATTCCGAAACCTCCGATTGTGTGCCAACTTCGCTACCTTTGGATTGGTAATCACTGAAACAACCCTGCTCTCTGAGCTGACAAAGTTTATCCTCTCATCAATACCTCCCCGCCAGTGGAATTTACCTCAGGGGGAGGACTCTGTTCCCTGTAGGGAAGGCAATCGATACTCCTAATCTCCCCCATCGCTCTCCTGCTAACTTTCCGCTGTAATCTCAAAATGGCTGTCACAGCTGCGAACAGGGTGTGGCCGCTCCCTGCACTGTGTGGCCTGAGCAGACAATGGGCTTCGTTTAGTGAGAGGGTGACGCTCGCTCAGGGAAACATTCCCAGCACAGGGCAGAGCACAGCAAACCGCACCGTCTCCCTCGTTCCTCACCTGCTACGACTGTACCCGATCTCTCAAGACGCACCGGCCCGATTTCAAAAGTGCACAGACGGATTCAGACTCGAGTCGAAGAGGAGAAGGAGAAAGGGCCGTGCAAGCGTGAGGCGCGCAAACGCAGGTTTCTAACACGGCTTCCTGACACACCTGTGGCTCAAAGGTTAACGGCCCCGCTCGAGAATGTGACAACAGCCGTGGTAAAACATGGCGGAACGCTTTTCTGATTCCTCTCACACATCTACACACAAAGAGCGTAGCGCCTGCAAAGCGGAGAGAACATGGCAGGCCTTTACTATATCATTTTAAAATATCATTATATTATCAAAATAATATTGTTAAATAATATAACCGCATAGTATCTGAACGGGAGGAACTCAGATATTGAATTGGCAATGCTTTTGTTCAATCCACTGTAAGATATGGTATGACTGTCATTTTTAGGGTGATGTGATTGGGCCAAAGCTCTGCCTCCCCTCACATTCCTTTTCCCATGTCAAAATAATGACTGAGCTCTCAGCAAAAAAAGAGCCTCCAGTCTTTAACACATGCGTATTGCCAAGCTCCTCAGAAACAAGTTTGAGATTGCCTCTGATGTTTGCCTTTCGGCTAATGGAGGTCACCGTTTCCTTCGCATTTCATGAAAAAAAAAAAGAAGCAGAATAATGACTCCTTTGATGTCATGTGTTCGTCATTGTTTCATTAATTCTTTTTCGGCGGTGGCAGCGCCTCCTTGGCCTACCCAGAGAAGCCTCCACTGTACTTCGGCGATGAATAAACCCCATCTCCTGTTGACTGGTGTCGGCTTGCGCGTGCAAACTGGACAATAGACAACGGCCAAGGCTATGAATATTCATTACTGTGCTGTAGCAGCTGATTCTCAGGTGTCATTGGCAGGGAGCGTGGTAAGACACAGAACTAGGAGAGAGAACCTGAAACAGACAGGCGGACAGACAAGGCAAGAGAGGAGCAGAGGGAGAGAGCCTATCCTAGCAGCAGAACAGAGCGGGGAAAACATGTCAAAAAGTGAACAGGCAGTTCACAAAAGTATTGTGCTGTTTGTCCTCTCCATCTCACCCACAAACTCTCTCTCCATCCAATCGCAATTCAAGTTCTTGTCTGGCAAGTGACAATTTAACAAAAATGTATATTTCTGAATGCAGTGAAATGCCCTTGTTTAAAGTTTTAGCCCTCTGAATACTGAACACAAATGGTATTACCCCTCACTTTTCCGAAAAGAAATTTACATTTCATTTTACTTAATAATTGTTAGATATGATTTCATTATCAATTAAATCAATCGTCAAATTCTTTGACAGGCAGAGCAATCTTGTGGATCAATGTTAGTTCAAATATACAACTCAATTGATCGGATTCAAATTAAGAGCTGGTTTATTAAGTTACAACGTAAAGACAAAGACAAAATCACCATCAAATCTACTTTACTCTTATCTCAAAAAACATTCAATCATAGACCCAAAAAATGACATTGTACAATCGTAGGCTAGCAAGTCAAGCTCGTCTCTCCCAAGACGATCCCAAGACCCCACCCAACACAGGCAGCCGGAAAACAAAACTCAAAAACGCAAGAACTCCACTCCAGAGAATATTAAAGAGAAGTTGGAATGAGGACTAGAATGACCTGAAAGCCATCAGACCACAATTTAAATGTTTTATAGAGGGGGGAGGGGACCCATGCAAAATTAATTTACAGTTAGGAGAGGACATCTGGTCTGTACACCTTTTCATATCTTTACATCACTTAACAACACAAGACATCTTTTCAAGGACATGATCCTCCCATGACGAATATTGTGGTGACACCAAACATTGCTATGTTGGAGCTTGGGGAGGACACGGTTGATTTGTACAGAATTGTTTGTTGAGCTACTACGGTGGTGAACTACCCCAGGCAATGAGTGTACCAAGGAACAGGGCCAGTAGTAACACTTTTATCTGGTGTGGCCTGAACCATAATTTACAACACAGCGCTCGTAGATGGAATCAAAATTGTAACGGTGAGGTGCAAAAAGGGGATATGTGCTATAGTGGGATTTAAGCAATCTCTGGGCCTCTGGTGACACACAGACACAGAGACACAGACACACACACGCACACACACACAGACACACGCACACACGCACACAGACACACACACACACACACACACACACAGATTGCATTGTGTGAACTGATTTGGCTTGTAAAGGAGCTTCCAGCAGTGTTGGGTGAGATTAGTGCCCTTATTGGAGAGAGGGGAGACAGATTTCCGTTTAATGCCACATTTTTCACTGCTAGTGTATTTATAGCATGGTAAACTGTATTTAATGGCCCTTGTTGGCCCAATGTAGGACAATATCTGAGTACTAAGCAGCGCTGGGAGTACTGTGACCCGGGGAGTGGTAAATAAGACTTTTTATTTTTATTTTTTATTTATAGTTTCTAATTTTTCTAGTTTTTCTCCCAATTTGGTTGCCAATTATACCCTCCATTTATATCAATTCAGTCCGCCGCCCGTCCTCTGGGTAACGAGATCATTTTTCTGGGCCGGTAGATCCATTTCAAACCGCGTCCTTGACAGGCAGCGCACATCGGATTGGACCAGCCAAAATACGGTGTGTTAGACCGCTACGCTACCTGCCGCCCCAGTAAAGGTAAGGTAAGGTAAAGGAGACAGGCTCTGAACACCCAGTCAGGTACACTCGTACACAAGCACACACGTACATACATGCATACACGAGGACACAGAAAGAAAAGGCTTTTCACCCGTTTCAGGCATTTCAGTCTATGACAACAGGATACCAACCAAGGCCTACGGGCACGGGTCAATGGCGTGGTCTCCGAAAGACAAGGTTTGAGGAGACTATCGCACGTCGCACATGTAATGCACTCCTTTAGGTCTTCACAGTGCCAATGGAACACACGCACGTAAAGTAGTGAAGGCTAGGACTGGATTCCGGGAGAACACAGACATCAGATCAAATAAAAAAGGCCCACATTCTGGGAGGAGGAAGTAGAGACTGAATGCATCCCGTTTAATGCCTGCCGGTGGCTCTGGAGAGACTGCCGTGAGCAGGAGATAAAATGGGGCCCAGAAAAGGGCTCGGGCACAAAGAGAGACACGCGTAAAAATCGAAGTGGAGGGAGACTACGCCGCGATTACGCTGGCATGACCCACAAACGGAGGAGCGCTGCTTCAGAGAGAGAGAGAATTGAGAAATCCCTCGTCTGGAAGGCACGCCGCAAACTGACAGGTTGTATAATAATAACGAGGCCTTACGTAAACGGGGAGGATACCTCCATTTCAGAGTGCTGCTCGGTGCCAGTGCGAAGGCATTCCACACAGATCCTTAGGCCTTAAATGTGTCCGTTTACACATACAGTAAACAGACAGGACCCCCGCCACACACCAGCAGCTAACCATATTCTGTGAGGGGGGATGGTATAGCACTAATTGTATAACATTAAAAGTGTTTTCACTTTTCTTGCTTTTTCCCTCCACTGTACAATCTTGAATTAAGAAGGTTACATGCATGCCAAATATGAACGGCCAATAGGCGCGTGGCTGCCAAATTAATCCAAATAAAGGTAGCCTTTGAAATAGAAACCATCAGTGCAATCGCAATGACAATATTGACAGGAAAATAAATTACAGAAACAGATCGTTTTTAACCCTGACCGGCAGTTTGACAGATTAATATGCATGCAAGCGGATAACCTGTACTGGCCATTAGATTACAGAAACTTTTTCTGCTTATTTGCCAAAAAAAGTAAGGTAGCTATAACTAAACAAATAAAAAGACAACTTGTTTAAACAAAACAGCTGCCATTCTTGATTTTATATGTTATTAATGTTGCAACCTCTTTCGCTTGCGAGTGCTAAATCACTCGGCTGGAGTCCGGTAATGAGTTTTCAACTTAATATAGAACAGCCTTGTTGAGTGAGCCTTCGTAAACATTCACAGTTAAATTAGGGCCGCAACGATGCATCTGTTAATTTGTCCAATTAATCAACTGGTGGTTTAATCGCCAACTAATTTTTGTGACAAATGAATCTGATTTTTCAATTAATGTTAAACTGATGATCAAGTGTGTTAATTTCCTCTGTGTGAGCTCACTAGCGAATGTTATTTGGCACGAGAGCACGAGCCAACGCCAGACACAGTCATCGTTTTCAACATCAGGGCCTTTTTGCGCTGAGCCTCTTGGTGCAGTAATGGTAACATTATGTCAAATATAGCGGGTGTTTTTGTCACTCCAGTGAAGAAGCTGTGAGCACTATAGGAGATTGCTGTAACTTCAGCCACATGTCTGGGGGGGGATATTGCATTACCCTTAAGGTTCAGGTGGTTTTCTGCAGTGGTAGTGGGGGAGAGCGAGAGCGAGAGAGAGAACACAACAAGAGAGAGATCACAGCTGCCAACAAAGAATGATATGGTATTTGAGACACCTGGGGGGATAACCCAAGCATTGCCTTCAGTCAGTTCAAAGACCACCTGAATTTCATCATCAACACAGCCACTGGAATGTCCTCCTTACATTTACTCGCTGGAATGTCTCTCGCTCACAACTTTTCGGAGAGGCCCATGCAAGGACAGAGAAGACCAGGGTGGAAGAGCTCTCAGCGAGGAATGCCAAAGTCTGTGCTTCGTGGTGCAAAACACTGAAAAACTTCAATGCAGCGAGCTGGGTTTGGCTCTGTTTAAGACTCCAGCGGTTACGACCGAGTCCAAACCGTAGTGACCCGATACTGTGCGTGAATTAACACATTCATTTACCAAGGCAGACACGCAGATACCAAGGTTATTTGAAACACTTTGAAACAGCGTGCCATAAATTATCCAGGAAATACACACACCTCTCCATACCTGCCAAGAACTTCAGAGAAACTAGAAGCATGTGGTACGTAACTAACTAGAAATTGTATCCCTTCTAGGCATAAAGATGATACAGCCAAGCTCTCTGAAACTACTGGCATCTCCAACATACACAACATCTGAGAAATGCTTAACAAATAAGGTTTTAGCGATCTTATTTTACATTTGATTCCGAGATTTCCCAACAATTCAAAGTTAGAGATCTATCTGCCACGGCCTAAGTTCACAGCTCTGGCCCATAAATAATAATACGGCTGTGAAAAGTGTTTGAGGGTCGGAAAAGGTTACGTTTTTAGTGAGACTTGATAGTCGATATGGGCGCACACACGACCGAGAGCTTGTTGACTGTACACAAGCGCCCACACAACGTTTTGGAACAGCGCAGACCAAGTAATCGTCAACCAAAAAAAACTGGCGATTTCATTGCGAATGTGTTTGAATTTAATAGGTTTTTGCGGCGGTACACATTTATGGATTCGAATTTATAGCCTACATTTCAAATGTCATCCAAAGTATACATTCTTATCAACAAACTACAAAAAGCCAGCCATATTGACACGACTTCGGTGAATGTTCAGAGTTTTGATAACGAGGTGTGGCGTTCACCATCCCCTGTGACAAGCTGACAATGGCATGGAAAATACGAAGCCCTCACGTCAACCGCGCAAGGAGTGGATCTAAAAGGCTGTTCCAGACTAGCCTACCGTATCAGACGAGCCAATAAACGTAAGTTTTGCGGGAATATTATAAGACAGAAGTCGAATTGTTGTGGGCGACGACACAATTGACGCGAATTCCATTTTAAATTGCGTGCACCTTCCACGCAATGTTGTCGAACGTCGAATTTTCTTTTGGACATGGAAAGCCGAGTCAACCGTATCCGACTTCGTAATGCGATGCTGTGCGTATAGCCGAATAACCTAACATTATTAAACCTAACCTGAACTTCGAGAGAGCAGTCGTGACAACGTATTTTAATACACCACTCCACCTTTGACCGTGTTATCACTGGATACCACGATATTTTACTTCGTTTCGTCGCGAAACCCACCGCCTTTCACACCAAAGCCTATATGTGGAGCGTAGAGAGCAATAAATATATAGCAACGATTATGAATTTCGCAAGCCAAAAAGGCACAACTGAAACCGAGCAATACAACGTAAGTTTGCGAACAATAGGTAACGTGAAACAACTTCGAAAACAATTAGCGCTATTGAACCCCAAACGTGAAGGGAACGCGTGAGAAGACACTCGTACGTCCAGAAAAAACGTGTATTTATAATACACGTTATGTGTAATACACTATTGCTAAAGACCTCCAATAAAATATACCACACCATAAGATACCTACCATACAAGAGAGTGCACATTACTTTCAGCTGAACAGAAATGGGCAACGATGTAAAGATATGGCAGGATTAAAAATGTGTTACCTTTCAAAGAAAGAATATTCGGTTTCACGAGGTCCAGACACGGCAGTGCTCCAAAGAATTTACTTTTCGGGTTTTTTTCCTCCGAATATTTCCCCTGCCGAACACTTCAGCCCCAAATCCGGATTGTGCTCAACAATGAACGTTACAGCGTCGGTACAGCGAAGTCTCCGCCCCTCGGCGCAGCGAACTCCCGCCCAACGCGGGTCTCTGAGCTCTGATTGGCTACATATATAATAATGGAGTTTCCCACTTCGACGTCAGCTACGAAGAATATACCAATGGCGACTTGGCGAAAGCCATTAGTTTAACGTTGGATAGGCTCTCCGTGGTGTCAATCTTCGGTTCTAAATGATCTCGCTCGGTCATTGCTGTGTTATTGGCTACTGGAAGTTTCATGGTTGTGGGGTAGATGTGAGATGTCAGGTCGGGGCGTTGTCTGCCGTCACACAATTCCCAGCCCTCTAGATAATTGTGCATAATTCATGCGATACCTGGAGAAGGTGTTGTCCAGCCCGGCCCCACCAGAGTGACGTCATGAAACCAGTCTACAGTTCCCAGACAAGAGATGAGTCACACAGGCTAGTCAGGACATTTTTGTTTTAAACAGAACAGGCCTGTTATCGCCCACTTTTTTGGTATGTTTCCTTTTCTCGTGTAGCTACTCTATGGGATTTCTTTAGATAGCCTGTTACAGCCATTACATGTTTTTTTGGACTACTGTGACGTTTGGTGCTTCTACCGCAGTCTTATAATCCTATTTCGCACCAAATATATTCTACATAAATTTGACTTGTGTACGACTACACGCGCTGAGTTGTTTTTAATCGTCCAGATCAGACTGGAAGTTACACTTGAGGAAATTACGCACTTTCTCATGCGTCTCATATCTTTCACAATTAGCCTTTAATTTATGACCTGAAAATGTATTTTGTTATCAAGCAGTTGGCCTGAGATTGTGAGCAAATTAAAAATGTTTCTCTTTCCCCAAATATTCAGCTACCATACTGATGCCTTAGGTTAAAAAAAAGTCTGCCAGGAGTCTTGGAGTGACCCTGGACGACCAGCTGTGCTTCTCGGGCCACATCGCAGCGATCACCGATTCTCCCTCCATAACATCCGGAGGATCCGACCGTTCCTCACCCAAGAGGCCACACAAATCCTGGTCCAGGCCCTGGTGATCTCATGTTTTGACTACTGCAATTCCTTGCTGGCAGGCTAGTCCAGAATGCTGCTGCACGTCTGGTGTTCAATCAACCCAAGTTCACCCATGTCACCCCTCTACTCTCCTCTCTGCACTGGCTCCCCATCACAGCACGCATCAGATTCAAATCACTGGTGCTGGCTTATCAAGTGGCTAGCTAGAGGAACTGCTCCCCTTTATCTCCAGACACTCATCACGCCCTACACCCCAGCCAGACCCCTCCGCTCTGCCTCCTCTG
Source organism: Aldrovandia affinis (assembly GCA_029706075.1). Lineage (NCBI taxonomy): Eukaryota > Metazoa > Chordata > Actinopteri > Notacanthiformes > Halosauridae > Aldrovandia > Aldrovandia affinis. The sequence continues at coordinate 441,775 of JAINUG010000356.1, read as the reverse complement.
GCAAACTGACTGTCCCATCCCTCCAGGTGCCCGGCAGCCGCTCCTCTTCTCTGTTCTGACCCCTCGGTGGTGGAGTGACCTTCCGTAATCGGTCAGGACCGCGGAGTCACTTGCGATCTTCCACAAGAGACTCAAAACCCACCTTTTCAGACTCCACTACCGCTGAATGATGTACATCTAGCCAATTGTCATCACCACTGCCTACTTGTTCAATACTTTTTGTATATGTATTCTTGCTTACTCCTCCAAAAAACCCTCCAAAAAAACCTTTTCCTTCCCAGTGTTACAGGTATGGTATGCAAGCTGCCTACAACGATGTCTATCGCTGTATTACTGCACTGATCTTTTGCACAAAGTATGATTGTTCTTACCATGTATTAATGCACATCTTGTAAGTCGCTCTGGATAAATGCTTAAAATGTAAAATTTAAAAAATAAAATACATAAAAATAAAAATTAGTTGAATATGTGGAACAAATATGTGGAAGATAATGCATGCAGAAACAAAATTAGCACATTTATCCTCTAACACCTATGAAAGCATACTTACCACACTGATAACTACGAAAATTCATGCGTAAGCAGCATCATTATGCAAAAAGAATGTGTTTGTAACACGTAAACATGCAATAAATGATGTATCCCTCTGCTGCAGCGATGGTATGACCCACACCTCGTTACAAAATGATAGATGGGATAAGGAGTTAACAGTTACATGTGATGGTACTAGCCACATAATACAGAGACTGCACTTCCCATAAACCATTGCAAATATGCAGCGGTCTTGTTGCACGATCAGATGGCGCCTACCTTGAATCTGACGGGCAAACTAACGTGATGATATATTTCGAGTAACATTAGCTTGGAAAAAGAGATAGTTGTGGTGTAAAAGCCTAGCATTTAACGTTACTTTTCATTAGTGCATTTCGTGATAATATCGTTAGTTTTTTACATAGCCATTACATTTCTTAAATGTTGTAGCTAACGCTGTTGAATGCCAGAGAAATTAAATTGACCTTAGCTGGCTAATGTGAATATGTTTTTATGGCAAGATGAGTTTGCTCCGCTACTTAACAAAAGAAAAAAGATATGGAGAACCAATATCTATTATATATAACTTAATTGCAAACCTGTACATCTTAAAGAAATGTGTGTACAGTGCGTCTTTAGGGGGGAAATTCAGATAGGTACCAGAAGGTTAAATTTATCCGCAAATTGGTCTTTCACCCAGACAATTAGCCTATCCCAAGCATATCTTAAAAATAACCAATAAATGGTTAACTGACCACAAAATGACTGTTTTGCAATGGCCATCTCAGTCTCCAGACTTGAACACAATCAAAAATGTGTGGTTTGATATCCTCTCTGATATCTGCATATTTGTACAAATTTTACTGAGCTCTTCACACATTTGGTAAATAGGTACTGTTTATTGAGGTTTCGAGATGTCACAGAGCCAAAATAAGAGGACTTTACTTTTTTGATATTATTCTCCTTGAAAAAACTACAGCAAGACTTCACAGAGCTGTAACACAATCACAGCTTGGAATGTGGCTGCAGATGAAGTTGCTAACTTGCAAGCACAGGACTGTGGAATTGTACGGACTGTCTCGACGGTCAAGGGAAGGGGGTTTGGAAAATGAAATGAAAATAAAATAAATAAATTGTTCACAAATATATTTTCTTAAAATGGCAAAAGTAATGGCTCCTTGAGGCAGATTTGTTCTGTGTAAGGAGAGCAACCAAAGGTACTGGATTCAGATGATTGCTCAAGATGTACATGAATGGGAAGCAGTGTCTGCAAATTGTAGTCAGACTGTGGTACATGTGGGAACTTACTGCACATGCGTTGAGATAGGTTGCTCTTTCATGTATTAAAGATCTGCCCTTTATGAGCTGAACGGCATGTTCATTTGTGCTATTTCAATGTCTGTAGGAGTTCTAAATAAATATTCATTCATTCATTATCTAACCCGCTTATTCCCGGTCAGGCTCGCAGGGGACTGGAGCCTATCCCAGCATGCATAGGGGCGAGAGGCAGGAATAAACCCTGGACAGGTTGCCAATCCATCACAGGACACATACACCATTCACTCACACACTCATACCTACGGGCAATTTAGACTCTCCAATTAGCCTAACGAGCATGTCTTTGGACTGTGGGAGGAAACCGGAGTACCCGGAGGAAACCCACACGGACACAGGGAGAATGTACAAACTCCACACAGAAAGGCCCCAGCCGGGACTTGAAGCCAGGACCTTCTTGCTGTGCAGCGACAGTGCTATCCACTGCACCACCGTGCCACTAAATAAATATTAACTTCATAAATATGCACGAGGAAACACATAACGGGGGTGATGTCAGTGATTTTTCCAAACATTCAGTAATCTTCAAGTTTTTCAGCAACCATTATAAAGCAACTGTTCAAACAAATAAGCCCCCTTTAGGCCGTGAGCAAATGGCTTAGTTGTGGGATTGTTGAGGGAACTCTCATTGATTCCTCGTTGAAAAAGAGATGAAACAGGCAAACCCTGCTTCCGGGACATATTCCTGTAGTTCTCACAGACATATATTCAGTGGGAGCGGTCTCTCCCGCACCACATCAATCCTCTCTGAAGGAACCCAACATACTAAGTTTAGTGACAGCAGGTCAAACGGGTCAAGAGATCTGTGCTTTCAATGTGGGCAAATTCAATGCTTTTCTGTAGCGCCACCTTATGGCCAATCAAGGTCTTACCCTGGGAGTGCCAAACTGCCATGGGCTTCTACAAGTCTAATCATTTTCATGAGGGTTGTTGATCCATCTGACTTTTGGGGAGGGGGCTGTTGTAATAATAATAATTTTAAAAATCATCCACTATTTAATTTTCATATATACATATTTTCACTAGATATACAGTGTAGTGTAGTTTACCTCTCCCTAGATCCTGAACCTGTCCGGTGGTCAGTAAACCTCTTCCCTGCTTAACGTTCTATAATGGGACCCATGAAAAAAACTAAATTAGCCGCCTCGGAGATGGATGCACTCACTGGCCAAAAAAGGCTCCCATTGTCCTGAACAGAGGCAATTTTTTAAACAAGCTTGTCTTTGGCTGGGTGACGGCTGGTCCCATGGCCCACAGTGGACACAGTGTGGATTCTTTGTCAGACTCTTGCCACAGGGTTGTGGCAGATGTTGTGTGAAGCCACCCTCGACAATGCGCCACTCTGTAGCGCTCAGCAGCAAGGCCCATTGTCTGACGCCGAAAAGAAGGTATGGGGGGCGACCTTGCACTGGCCGGATTAATGGACACCACAGTGAATTATTAATGGGGGAGTAAAAGGATGCCATTGTGGACTCTTTGTTTCAGATGAAAGCACAGCACCAGGAACATTTCGGATCTTGTCCTGCATCTTTGTGAATCAAACCTCTGTGTGCAATGGGACTCTACACAGGACATACATATATTGGTATTCTGCACATTACAGACAGTGGGATTGTGTGGTGAAACATGAACATGTTATTGCAAACAGGCATATCCTTTCATCTTATACAATGTACAATATTTAAAAAGAAAACATAGGAAACACGCTTACATTTTCGATAAATGTATTCTGTAAATTGACTAAGACTCCCAGTTATGTGTAAATCATTTTGATAAGGAATTAGTTAGCTATCTATCTAGTAGTTATTTAGCTAGAAGCTAGCTAGTTATGTTATGGTTCTAGTCTAGTTCTTTAAGCTTGTCAATTTACAGACCCAAAAGATATTATACATTTATGCAGTTCAGAAAATAATAGTTAATAAAAATAATTTTAACATTTATGTTCCTCTCCTCTTCACAGGACATTTCACATCTCCATTTCACAACATTCAAAAGCTGTAAAAAGATGCAGTGATGTTTGTGGTTGTTATGTAAAATAGCCTTGTGTAACCTTCCTATGAAGGGAACTTCAATATAACTTTATAAATGCACATCTATAGACTTGTTCTTGAATGTTTCGTTAAAATATTAGAAAATACCTTCTCAACGTTGATGTGACGGGTGAGAAATGGCCAGAGGAGAGAGAGTGCCATTTCACTGCACGCCCCGGGAACAGGAGGACAGAGACCGTTCTACACTCTACCAGACACAGGGAGTACATACACCACACTGCGGCTGTCGCTGCATTGAAAAGCCACCTCATTCCCAAAGTTAATGTCGTTGCTGAGAGGCACAAATTCAGACAGAGAGCTCAAGGGGCTTATGAGAGTAAAGAGCCACTGCGTGAGACGCTCAGGATTTCCACTAATCTTGAGCTCAAATGGACTGAAGGAGGCTGAACGTAGTTTGACCACACTGAAAGTGCTAATAGCCAACGTGTCCTGCCCTGGCACGTTTTGAGCCAAAGTTGCCTTGCCTATGTTAGCACCAATGCTTCTGTTTATGGTTTGAGTTTGACTCTCACAATTTCATCTGGATGGTAATTAGCGAGTAGTTGCATTCGCCTCTTGTACTCTTTCTCCAGTTGAGAGAAAGTAAAGTAGACACTAAGGACAGAGCGCATCGGAAATACATCGGGAGAGGTGTCAAACATGGGTCACAAGTGAAACGGTTTGAGACCTAACATAATTAATCTCATTACAGATGCCCAAGGAGGCGATGCAACACACAATCAAATTAACTTCATCCTTCTCCTTACAGATACCCATGAAAACATCATTAATCCTAACCAGACTGACTGGACGTGACCTCAGGGGCGGACTTAGTGATTTGGGGGCCCAAGGCAAACACAGCTATGGGGCCCTCCTCACCCCCTATTCTCACAATTTTCTATTCTTACTAATCTAAATAATCAGACCTACCTGTAGCATATATTTTCACCAGTGCTGTGGTGAATGCCACAGAATCAAGAGACTTTGCTTTTCCATTACAGTGCTCTTGTTTATTATAATAAAGCATGACACAGGGAAGTACAATATCTTTCATACAGGAGTAATTCTAAACGCATACACACTGAATGACGGTGGACAATGTGACATATGCTCATATAAACATCATTCATACAAAGGGAACGTGGGCTTTCGCTCAAACAACATAGCGATTTCCACATTTGAACATCGGTGTATATTACTAGCTAAACATTTATAGTTTTAGGTCCCTTTTCCATTGCAGAAAAAAACAAGAACCAGAACTTTTGGGGGTTTTTGGCACCACAAAACAGGAACTTTGGGTTTTGCATTCGCCAAGTTCCAGTTCCGCATAGTTCTCGTTGTTGATTTTGGTGCCTGTTCAAGATGTGGTACTTGCCGTACCATACAGGACCTTGGGGGCAGGACTAACAGCACTGTTTATCACTGATTGGTTACCAAACAGGACCTTGGGGGCAGGACTAACAGCACTGTTTATCGCTTATTGGTTAGGCACTTTGCATCACTCAAGCGACTGATCGTGAGGGGGAAGAAGCATTGTTGTTAGTGTTTGTTGAAGAAGGAATATCAGCATAATGTAGAAAACCATGGGGAAAACCACGGGACCATAAAACAAGTGCAGTTCTCATTAAAAAGAAAGTATAGCCTAATGTTGTTACAGAAGTGCAGTGTCTGTTTTATGCAATTATGTTCCAGTTAAACTATGCTATATGAGGGCAGTTCTGGCAAGTAGATTTCTGGTCGGCCAAAAGAAGAAAAAACTTTATCGTATAATCCTGCTATAGCTTGCTATTAAGTGATACATTTTTTCATATGGCAGTTTAATGCATAACATACAATGTGATATGATATACTTTATTTGTCCCCGTTCGGAAACTTGTGTTGGTCTCTCAGTAGCTGGTTCACAGTGATTACACATATAACAAAAATAGAAAAATAGTGCCTCAAAAGAGCAGCATCAACCAAATAACCGTTTCTGTACAACAACACAGTAGCTACACATTCTCATCAACACAATACATCTACACATGTATCAAGTGATATGTTTTTTCATATGGCAGCTTAACCAAAATTAAGCAAAAAATTATTCCTTTGTGCTGTTTGCTCTGAATTAGCGCAAACCATAACTGTTTCCCTTTAAGTCGGTGGAAACAAGAATGGTAACTAGAACCGTAACTAGCGCTAGTTCCCATTAGGTCTAGTTCTTGTTTTTTTGTGCAATGGAAAGGGGCGTTTAGATTCAGGAGCAGAGAAAAAGGACGTTACCTTTGGGATTCCATTTATTGACTATCGCAGTCTGCAGGGTGTTTTATTTTGAAAAATGACCACTTCCGTCTGTGCCTCTCAGTTTAGTCTGTGCCTTTAGACTTCCTGACATGGTTCACTCGCAGCTGCGCAGTGGCGATGGAATAGTCCACTGTAGTATGCAGTGGGGGTGCAATATTGACACTGATAAAATAAGCGCTCTCAGGGCATTTTTTGTGTATGATTTTTTGGAGGGTATAAGTTGGAATGAAAACATCAGTTTATATCTAATTTATATGTGCTATGGGCCCCTTCATGGGCCCTTGGCTGCTGGCTTGCCTAATGGTAAAGTCCGCCCCATGTCACCTGAGACCTTACCATAATCACAATGAAACCAAATTATTTATATACTGCATGGGATATTAATATTAAGGATAGGCGGCTGGAGATGGAATCCAGCTGCGCTGTAACAAATTGCTGTAATTGTTACAGTAAAATGTTACAGTAATGTACTGTTTCATCATTTTATGATGCAATACTGCACATCACAGTGCATATTGGAGCGCAGGACAATTACAATTTCTTGTTTTTCTCCCAATTTGGTAACCAATTATAGCCTCTATTTCTTTTCAATTTGCCCTCCCCACATGAATTCGCCACCAAAGCTAATTCTCTGAAGGCAGCAAACTACATTTACTATGAGACGGAATTTGCCCACCCACGTTCTGGAGTCACCCTTATGCACATCTCGGCGAACTCTTGCCGGCTCACCCTGGCCCCCTCCCGCTGGGCGGACAGCCAAACGCCGCCCCCGAATCGGGGCTCCCCACCAGGGCTGGTCTGGTACAGTCGGATTTCGAACCGCGACCGTAATAGGCAGCTCACACTCATTAATGACCAGCCAATACGGGTGCGTTAGACCGCTACGCTATCGGAGGCTCAGGACAATTACAATCTTAAACTTAAACTACAAGCAGTAAACTTGACAGCAAATATAGGCCAAAGCTACTTGTGGGATGATTCCCAGGAAACTACTGCAAATTTCTCAAGGCATTATGGAATGTTGCGGTCACGTGTGCAATGGGGTACTGCGGAGGCGAATACTGTGTGTGAAGACTGATTATCTCATCTCACCGCCTCATTGTCCTCATTGGATCATTGCATCCCTCCAATAGTTTTCCAGACACTTGTAGAATCTATGTCAAGGTGCATTGAGCTGTTCAGGTGGCTCGCGGTGGCTCCCAACTCCCTATTAAGACAACTTGTGTTGGTGTTTCCTTTATTTTGGCAGTTACCTGTATGTTTAGGTGGCATTGGGCCAAGTGCTGACTCACACTCTCTCTCTCTCTTTCTCTCTCTCTCTCTCTCAGGAGAGAAGAAGCAGGAGAGAGTCCTTTCAGCGAGTGCCGCTGTGCGCTGCAGTGGTAGCCATATCTCACAAGGGCACGCACACAGAAACGGGACACTGACTGACAGGGGGACTTTGTGATCGCCTGACCAGGGCTCTGGAGAGCGCTGCACAGTAAGTGTTGACTGGTCTGCACGCTCAGCGAATGTCTGCTTGATCTTATTGGCGCAAAACCCCCGTATGCAGACAGCCATCTCGGTCTCTTGTCTTCCTGGAATTGCCTTCTGCTTTTTTTTCACGTCCCTGAATGAAAGCCGTAGGACGAAGGGTAAAACAAAACGCCGTGGGAAAGTATTCCTGCTGCGGGCGGATCGAGAGATTATACATAGATACAGTTGTGTTTGTTTATGTTGAACGTGTGATAGAGGGAGAAATCCTTTTATGTTCAGGGAACTTTTGTTGGAAGGTAGATGCAATGACAAGGTCAATGTCAGAGAAGCAGCTTAGCTTTGTTTCCGTTTTCTTGAGTGACATCAGGAACACTGTTTGAGCTGTGCGATAGAGGCTTTATTGATGCGGTGGGTCTATGGGCCCTGCCCTCCCCTGACTACACTCACCGGCAGCAGGGTGGGGTGTCAGGTGTTTCTGGTTCTTTTATTTGTGTGTCTGGTGATGTACTCCAGAAGGGTGTGATGCATGCCCTAGTAATCAACACAGTAAAAAGGATAAAGTAAACCAAAGTGTTACTAAAGGAATACTCTGTTCGCGCGTTTCACACACTCAAAGCTTCCTATTCACTTCCTTTCCATACAGATTGCAGTAATTAAGTACAATTATGTGACAAAAGAGGGACCAGACAGCATTCATTTTCAGATCTAATAAATGTCTTATTGTGTTATTGTCTCTGCATTGCCACGGCAAACTCACTCATACAGTATTTTGATAATTTAAAAAACAACCTCAATGGGCCCAGATTATGTGTTCCCAGCTGAAATATGGCCTTTTCTTTGACCAGAGAGAGAGAGTCCTTTCTTCTTTGACCTTTTCTTTGACCAATTTTTTGGAAATAGTTTACCGGTGCTTAAAAGGCATAGCGGTTTAACGCACCCGTATCTTGGCTGATCCTTTACAAGTGTGAGCTGCCTATCAGGGATGCAGTGAAGCATGTAAGGGTGTCTCCAGTCATGGGTGAGAGAATTCCGTGGAGAATTAGCCCTCTGAGAATTAGCTTGCCTTGTAGAGATGAGCGGCGAACTCGTGTGGGGAGGGCAAATTGAAATAAATAGAGGGCATATTTGGCCACTAAATTGGGAGAAAAACTGGAAAAAATCTGAAACAAATTTTTATATATATATAAAAAATTACATTTCTTGGATAGGGTTTACTTCAAGTCAGGAGTAGGCCTACTCCTCAGTATCTGTTGAAATGGAGTTGAACAGTGATGCGTCTACACCAGCGAGCTAGCTACACATATAGGAGTAAACATTATGATCATGCATAGCTAATGATACATGTGAGACAGAACTATTGCCTGTATAATTAGGCTATCCTTTATCTAGCAAGAATTATCTATTTAATAACAAACTAATATACTGCAATGTGAACTTATATACAATATAAAATACTTTATAATAGACAGCTTTGTTTTCCATGTAGAGTTTCTAGAATCTTAAGCGCGTACATAAGCAAAATAAAAATGGGAATATCAGGGAGGTGAGGGAATAAGCAATCCCTGATAATAAATTATGTCTGTCTTTGTTTATGTAACAGTTCCAGCTGTATTAGCATATCTACAGGGGTACATCCATCTCACTGAAATTAGGCTTCACCAGCAATTCAGTTATTTGCATCAGGCTGAAACTCTGCAATTGATAATTATCAAGAAAGTGGTTGAATAGGGTACCTTATGTTTTGTTATATTTTCAAACACTCACTTGCTGGTCCTTTGCTTAAATGTTTTTTCCCTAATAAGTTTAAACCAATGTCTTTACAGAACTTTATTTGTTGTGTTATTCTGTGCTACAGTAAACTGGAGTGGAGTTGGAAAAAATATAATAATTAGTTAAACCTATTTGGGGGGGCCGAGAGAATTAAGTACAGGATCAGGAAGTGAAATCATGTTTCTAACAACAAGATTTGCACGGAATGAAGACAGGACTAGTTAGACCACAACAGGATCATCACATTCTCCAAGACCAATTGCAACCAACATTTGGCACATTTCCTTGTTGTGGTTTAGTTAAACCCCTGGTAGTACTGTACTTGTTTGACAACAAATGTCGTGTTTATTTGATGCTCGGTTATAGGAGGCATGTCTGGGCTCAGAACTGACCTTTGTTGCCTCTCATAAGACCACCATCCGGTGAAGCGAGAGGGACATTGAAAGATGCACCCAATTTCAAATATTGAATTGGATTGAATTGAACTGCAATGTGAAATATGTTCAAAGGACTACGAAGGTGATCAAAAAGTACTTTTAAGTACCGCTACTGCTGTTGAATAATAGTATAACAGTATAAAAGAGCATATTCAAAGATTTAGCCTAATAAAAATGTGAAATGTAAAAATGTTAAGTAATAATAGTAATACATTTTTTCATTGTGACATTATGCTTTTTTCTTTGAAAATACACCTAAATAACACTGCCTCGTTATTATAGGATTAAATACCATATTCTCTGAAACCCTGTCATGATTTAAACTGAAGAATTAGAAAATTGGCATTAACTGGAGGCCTAAAATATTTATTGTAATGGAAGCAGGTTCCTATTCCTACCAGTGGCCGAGTAAAGCTGCAGTCCCGGGTACTGGGTAATGCTGCATGTTAGGCTACACACAGGAGCTCACAGTTAAATCGTTTTTTAAATAAATTAGGCTTCGGTTCGAAACCTGACTGTACAAGACCGGCCCTGGTGGGTAGTCCCGATCGGGGACTTGGCTGTCCGCTGTCTTGGCTGTCCGCCCCAGGGGAGAAGCGCATAAGGGTGTCTCCTGAACGTGGGTGGGCAAATTCCGTCTCGAAGGAAGTGGAGTTCACTGCCCTCAGATAATAAGCTTGCCTTGTAGAGACCGGCAGTGAGTCTGTGTGGGGAGGGCAAATCGAAATATATAGAGGGTATAATTGGCCCCAAAATTAGGAGAAATACAGGGGAAAATCTGAAAAGAAATTAGGCTTGAGTACTTTAATTACAGATCATTTTGAGAACTGCATCAGCATTTAGGCCTATATTTTGTGCTGTGCGCACATTCGTCATATCAGAGCGAACTTTCACCGGTTATCCGTGCGCACAGTTGTGCAGCAGGAGCAGGTTGCAGAACAGGGGAAAAAAGACGTGCCTGGAATGACCTACAAATGTATTTCTGAAACCTACTTAAATTAACAACTCATCTTACAAGCAACTTGAAGATGAACTTAACATAAAGATGATCCAAATGTTGGGTAAAACTCTTTACAGTAATCACGATGATCTACGAGTGAACTACTTTGCATTTTGCACCTATATATAAATATATACAAATTATATATATTTTTGCGCCTATATATAAATTATAGCTTTTTAGCCACTGCAGCAGTTACAAATTGTGCCATAATTAACAAATATAAGTGATTAATTAAACTCATTGTGCAGGCATCAGTTTACAAATCAGATAATATATTACAGTGAAGTCTGTCGAACACTGGCAAAGTCTTTTACCTGTTATCTTATGCCTCACTCAGAGGAACAACGGCTTTATAATGGAGGCCATTTGCCATGGCATTGAAAAACTGTGCAGAGTACAACAGTTACCAATTAAGGAGGTCTGCCAGGATAGCAGTCATAGTCTCATCGTGACCAATGGGCTGGGTGTGAGTATTCGATGTGGTGTCAGCATCGCAGACTACATTATCAGTTGGGTGGCTGATAAAGTATTTTATGGATTACACCTCCTCCCGCGGTGGTGCATCATGGGTAATGGTTAACCAGAGCACAATGTGTGCTGGGGCAGGGGTCAGGACCAGGTGGATACGTGCTGCCTGCTGTCCTTTGCGTTCAGTGCTACAATGTCATCCCCCCCCACCCTCCCCACAGACTGTCCACAATAGCAGAGCGGACACACTCAACGTGTTGCCTGTTATGCTCAGGGACCTGATAATCTAGGCCTGGGATTTCGCATTTTCTCACAGTGCCTTTTACATTTCTTGTACCATAGGGTGGGGGTGACTGTTTGCTTAAAATACCTTCTGGTCAAAACACATCCAACCAAATTTTATGAGTGCCAGAAAAACAAGTAATTTATTTAATTATAATTTAATAATAATTTAATAATAATTTCCCAAAGGTCAGTTTTTGGTTCTCCACTGTGAGCGCTATTACAAGCGCTTCTAAGGATTGTTGACGGGGACCTGGAAGCAGTACACCTTTCAGTAATACATAATTGTTAGTATTTTTTTGTGTATGAAGGTGCGCTCTTTTGTATTTTACTCCTGTTCAGCTTAGGGCATGTGTGATCTGCTTGGGATCATGCGTTATCCTGGAGCGCTCACCTGCAATAAATATTCAGCCCTTTCCTCTTTTCCTTTAGAATTGATCTACAGCCTTGCTCTATCTCATAGTTCATGCTTTGAAGACATGCTTTATCAACGAATCCCCAAGTACTTTGTTGCTTCTGTTTTTTGTGTCCTTTTAGAGGCCATTATCAATGGCTGAATGTGTGAGTGTTGTTAGAGTCAGAGCCCTGCCTTTGTTTGTTCAACCACTGCTCCATAAAGGTCATTTGCTCCACAGCAAGTCCAGATTGTGAAAATAAACCAGCCCTTGTGGACTGAGTGGAAATGTATCGAGAAGTAATAGAGCATTTGTTTGTATTTGTTTAGAATGCTGATAGTCCAACCAGGAAAGGTTTGCCCATTATTGTTATGTGCTGGAAGAGTAATTTAGCTCACACAATAGCAAGCCACATACAAGGAAATAATATACTGGGAGGGTAGACAGAAGGCGGGCCACTGGGGGCAAAGTGGGTGTGGTGTTGTATGGAAGTAAATCACCACATACTGTTGAAGCGGATATACTGTATATCATAACGTGGACAAGGAGCATCCCATATGGGATGAGCCAATCTTGGCCCAAAAATGGGACGTCCCAGCTAATATGGGACAGTTGGTAACCCTAGCTACAGGGCACCTAAAACAGGTGATCTGGAGAAATGCTATATGGCTTGTTACTGCCTATAAAAGCCCTGTAAATTCTTGAAGCCTGTTGAAGTGCTTCAGCCCTTTCATGCATAAATTGCAATGAACAACAATGGCACTGGGCAGTGGTGGTCCTGGCTCACTTGGTGCCCTCAGTGAGATCAGTCATACCCCCCAAGCTGCAGGGAAGCCACGCCAAACAAGTACCTATGTAACAAGGCGCAATAGGCACCCCGTTTATTTGAAGAAAATATACTAATGGACAAATAAATACTGAAAAATATTGCACACAAATATTAAATTGTAAAAATCCAAGATATATACAAATAACTAAATAAAAATAGCATGCTTCTTTTAACAAAAATAAGGATGTGCTGTCCAAGACCATATACTGTATAAGAACACTAATTAAAAAATTGAAGGTGCACTCAAATAAAACTAAATTGAACATAGCGGAGTCTGGTTCAATGTGACTGAAAGTTCATTATGCACAAACCAGACTTAAGATGTTTTGCTGCTAGTTTAGCTGGACTATATGCATGTTAACTAGCTAGTAGGAAGCTCATAGTGATGCAGTATAGTGCTATTATTACCCCCAGAACTTCACAGAAAATGTTCATGATGATAGTCGAGAAAGGTGTTTTTAGAGAAAGTTCAGCATCATTATAGCCAGTGTAATGTTAGCTAAATGCTTGAGCTACTAGCTAGCATTAACTTTAGTATAGCAATTGATGCAATACCTACCTAGCACAATTATTTACTAGACTACTTCAAAACTTAACATAATGTTCATGATGAGATGACATAACACATGCCTTTATCTTTGACCCGTTTCTCCTCTTCTTTGTCCTCTCCTCTCTTCTTTCTCTCTTTTCTAAACTGAAATCCTGAAGGCTTTGATCTTTTTATTTTGGTAACGTACCTCAATGTGTGTGTGGCACGATTGTTTGTGTGACTACACGATTGCCCATTAATGCAGGATCAAGAGCCTAAACCATTTCACCTTGGTGGTGTACAGACTCGTTTTCATTTATCATTATATTTTAAACTAGCCAAAATTACAGCTGTATATCAGTAGCTATTGAGATATTATTTCCATTTGCTTGTGTCTGTTACGAGAGCAGGGGTGCATTTGGTTGCAATGTTATTTTGTGATTTCATTGATTGACTGTACAGTGTGAGTTTGAAAGGCACTATTGACCTCCACCCCTTGCCCACTTCGGGCTTCTAGCAGGTGAGGACTAGGAGACTTCAAAGGCTGACAGACAGCTGAAGCAGTGGGACGAAAAAGTCACATCATGCCTGCCCGATGCTAGTGTAGCGCTGTAGTGCAACGCTGAACACATCGCTGAGCGCAGATGAGCGAGACTGAAGTGAGCGTGCGTCTGTGTCTGTATATGGAGAGCTGTGTGCGTGCGCCCCTTTCCAGCATGCCGCCCTAGGTGACTGCCTATGTTTGCCTGTGTTTTTTCAAACAACTTGAAATCAAATGTTCTATTTCAGTTTAGGATTTTTTCTGGTAGCTGAGCCGATTTCATTTTTAGAGCATAAATCACACCTTGCATACCTTTGTTTTCTGTTTAGAAGGTCGCCATCACAAGTTGTGTCAATGGTATTTTAAAGGTCATTGTAGCTATTGTAGCGAGGAGCGGTAGCTAGTTCGCCATGAAGCGACTGTTTCTATGCGCACTTCCATGTTTGTTTATGTGTCGCTCTTTGCCTTCACAACCTTCACAACAGCCAGGTTACATTTTACATTTTACATTTTACATTTTACATTTTACAGCTCAGCCAGGTTCCAGGCTGAGCTGCAGCTCTGTGGCAGTCAGCACTAGCGTGCTGTTAGTGTGTTATCTTGTTATCTTGTTTTCATGTTCTGAAATCACTACAATTGAAATATGTATTTAATAACTTGAAACACTAAATATATTACAAATGGCATGTCAGGGAACTGAATTCTGCATCAAAATGATAATAAGCAATACTATTCAAATCCTGCTGTTATTATAACATTATATTTGTTAGTTTCGGATTTCAGCGCCCCGAAGTCAAAACATCTTCCCGCTCCTCTGCTAGCATTATGGCGTCCGCCATTGCTAATGCCTGAATGGTTTCATGGGCTGTCCATACTACTCGAAGTAGCTGTGAAAAGATCACTGGTGTGACACCTACAGGTGCGAGTTCTTGATAAAAGAAAAACAAAATCTGCTCTTGTTTTATAACAGAGATCGTTACCTGGATTTAAAGAATCGATACTGAATTGGAAAAAATCAAATCGACATGTGTGTATTGATTGGTGTATCCATTTATTTACCCAGCCCTACTTGATTTGGTATCATTTAATTTAATTTAACCTCTTTCGCGATTGTTACATGTCATTCTTATGTCCAGGATTTAATGTGAAAGAATGTGCTTGTGTTAAGTACTTTCCTTGAGGTTAAATTTCAAATCAAGTACCAAGTAGTTACTCATGTTAATTGCCAGGTATTTATTTTTCAGAGAAATTTAAATATATCACTGGAATTAATACACCAATGCTTTACCAAATCGAAATAAGGTATAATCATTATAATTTAGGTACTGTATGAGAAATGTATCTGGTATAAAATATACATTTCCCAAAGGATTTATTCGCAGTTCCATGAAGAACTAATATGGCAGTTTGATACTGACCTTCAACAAGAGAGACTTTAACTCCTGCAGCAAGTCACAGAGCTGCCTCTAGCATGCTGGCAAACACAGGCTAAGCTGAGTACGTGTGGAGAGGCACATAGTACAAATCTCTTTGACCAAAGTGAGAGAGCATGAAGGAAACGGAGGAGAGAAGAGAGGGTGGGGGGGTGAGAATTAAGTACAAAAGGAGAGAACGAAAGGCTTTGGACATGTTCAACTCAGTGTCAAGACCATTTTATAAGCCAAATTTGAATTTGTGATCAAGAAGGTCGGGGAGGATTGTTTGAAAGAGGGGAGTCAAATGCAAATCTAGCTTCTTATTGGCTCTGAGGGCTTGTACTTTGAACCCTTGTTTCCTTGGATACGCTGCACTGCAGAGCACCAGTTCCCAGAATCTAATTTGTAGAGTCGGGGGAGCAGTTGAAGTACGTGTATTATCCTTTCAGATCCAAAACGTGATGTGTTAGAATAACATGTGATTTCCACATGTGCAAATAATATGATATGAGGAATATCATGACAACAAGCAACTGAACTTCATCTTCATGCACTTGTGTCCTCCAGCAGGCAAGTTTACCATTGTTTCAGTGGTTTTAAACTTCTTGATTATTGACCTAATAGTGGTAAGTGGTATCTTTAGTTTTTGTATGTGTTTGTTTGTAACCATCTCCTGACTTTTGAAGGTCAACAACCCTATTGTCTTGTTTCTTCTGAGAATTATTTGCATTTCCACACTGATGGACAAATAGATTTTTACCTCATTTTTATACCCCAGTGAAACAGGAATAATGCACTTACGTTGTGCTCCCTAACATTGAGATGAACTTAAAAGCAAATAAATGTAGATTTATTTTTGTTTAGATTTTATTTCAAATAATTATTAGGAGGGTGCAGTGGATAGCACTGTCACTGCACAGCAAGAAGGTCCCGGGTTCGAATCCCAGCCGGGGCCTTTCTGTGTGGAGTTTGCATGTTCTCCCCGTGTCCGCGTGGGTTTCCTCCCGATACTGCGGTTTCCTCCCACAGTCCAAAGACATGCACGTTAGACTAATTGGAGAGTCTAAATTGCCCGTAGGTATGAGTGTGTGAGTGAATGGTGTGTGTGCCCTGTGATGGATTGGCAACCTGTCCAGGGTGTATTCCTGCCTCTCGCCCCAATGCATGTCTGAGATAGGCTCCAGCCCCAGCCTCCAGCGGTTTAAGATAATGAATGAATGAATTATTAGGGGTGTGAATAATTGTGACCTTTTTTGGTGGGAAAAAATGCATAGGTCATTATTTGTATTGTTTACTATATACAGCCTTCTTTGGTCACCTTAATCGATTTTGGCAGGTACTGTACTTATAAAAAAACCAGTACCTTAAACCTTTAAAAAAGTCCGTACTAATTTTCTGTCTACTTCAATAGGTGTGACAGGAAAGTCTTCACAACTCCACTTCAAATGACCCCAATCTAACCAAACGAAACCTTCTCAGATGAATGCCGGCGCCGTGTCTCAAAGTCCGTTTAATGCACCGTATCTCTCCTCTACGGTGGCGGAAGTAAAAGATTGCTCGTTTTTTATCAACAGTGTGAATAATTGTGGAGCTGCGGTGCTGTACGTGCCATTGATTTATTTATTTTGCCAATTTACCTCGGTGTGCCGACGGGAAAATAAGCTCTGTACATGCAAATGTGTCCCCTCTGTATCTGTGTCTGCTCCCTCCCAGTGCAGCTCATACGTTAAACTGCAGATCAGACAGACCCCGGGGCGGACTAATGACACAGTGAACCATCGCACGCGATGGGAGAGCATTTGATTCGTAGGCACGTCAGGCCTTTCGGAGGTCAAACAATTCAGATTTAAATTAGTGTGAAGTCGCTCCCAAATTGCCTCGGGATTCTGTCAGTGTGCTGTACACGCACGCTGAAATTGTATTCCAAAAAATGCGCTTTTAAACTTAAAGATTGGAATGTCTTTCCTAGACCCATGAAAGTGTAATCTATCTGCAGTTGCTTTTAGGACTTTGTTGCACACTATTTCAGGCTTTACTGCAGTAGGACAATAACCTTTATGTCGTGCATCCCTCACAATATACACAGGCAAGTGTGACTGTTCAAAGTGCTGTTTTTCTCTCCAGCAGATGTTACTAGTAAGACCTTTTACTAGATCTCCAGAATATCTCTCTCTGTCCTGCTCCCTTCTTCCCTCTCTCTCTCTCTCTCCATCTTTCTCACAACCCCTCTCTTCGTGTTCAGAGGTTAGGCAAGGACAGCTGAGGCGACAAGTGCGTGGGACACCTGCGATCTCTCCCTGAGTCACCAGGAGACCCGGACCTCCACACCCCGAGCCGCCCACCCCCGCGCCAAGCTGTCCCACGTCCGTGTACCCTCTCCCTCTGCCTCCCGGGACCTCCAGAGCCCCCCTTCTGGCCACAGGGTCCTGGAGGGGCAGCTTGGGAGCGATGATGGGGCAGTGTCCTTCATTTTGGCCCCAGTTAAAGGTTCACAGGACAGAGGCTGCCAGGACGTGTCCACCCTCACTGGTAAGTCATGCAGCAAGGGGGACACTGGGACACAGTCTGGCTGGGACACACCGGGACACAATCTGGCTTTATTTGGTTTCCATTACTGTAATGGAATGAAAACCTGGCTTTTATATGGTATAGATTAGGCATGGAAATACTATATACACTTAGTGGCCACTTTATTAGGTACACCTGTACACCTGCTCGTTAATGCAATTATGAGTGTGAGTGAATGGTGTATGTGCCCTGTGATGGATTGGCGACCTGTCCAGCATGTATTCTTGCCTTTCGCCCAATGTAGGCTGGGATAGGCTCCAGCCCCCCCATGACCCTGACCAGGAATAAGTGGGTTAGATAATTAATTAATGAATATCTTCACAGCACTAAATGGGTAGTCATGAAGTATTTTCTTTACAAAAAAAGAAAGTGAATTTCAATTACTCGTATTCACTTCATTATATTTAATACACCGATAATAATGCAGTAAATGTTATTTTAAAAATTCAAAACATTCTTTCAAACTGTATTCTTCACCCTCCTCTTCATCTCCTCCGCTCTTCTTCTCCTCGTTCCGACTCTCTCTTCAGACCTGTCCTATAGCGCTGATCTTCCCGAGGTGGAGCTCGTGAGTCTGCTGTCAGAGGGATTGCCCAGTTACACTCTCCGGGCTGACTGTGTGTTTGGCTACGAGCACAGTGACTGGCTCCACACCCCACTGGTGCCCCCCGACACTGCACTGTGCCTTACACCCCAACAGATAGAGGAGACCCTCAAGTACCTCTGTGAGTTCTCATCCTATTTGTTCATAAAGTACTTCTGTGAGCCCTCACCCTATTCGTTCATATTCTGTGTAGCCTACGCTGACCTGAATTCCATTTTTTACCACTTTGAAGCTTCACTGGCAATTAAAACTTTTAAAAAAAAACAGATTTTGGCCCCATTTTCTCCCAATTTGGGGGCATGCCACTATTATTTCAATTTATATATTGCTTCATTGTTTCAGGTGTGTGACTGAGGTTGCTGCCTTTCTTCTTCCAGTGGCTCCCAAGAATTAAAGGGGCAGACAGCCATTTCCTCTGACTGCCCCTTGGGAACCGTGCCCTGAAAATACCTGATAACCGTCTAAGTCTGTGTTAGATTGCGGGGGCATTCAGTACATAAACCTTTTCTCAATTTATTTCAGTGTTGTGCTCGGAGAGAGTGGGACAGGTGACTAAAACGTACCATGATATCGATGCTGTCACACACCTACTGGAAGAGGTAAGATTGTGAGAGCGTGGAAAATAAAATGTTGGTGTAATCTGGAAGAGGTAAGATTGTGAGTTCAATACGGTATTTTCGTCAAACCCGCACCGCTCGAAAATAAAATGTGGTTTCATGGTTTAAAATTAGTTTTTTTTAATCTCTTACCACACCCCCCGATGGCAGCTCCACACAGGGAACAGGTTTTATTTCGTTACCCCACGATGTGGCTTAACTAAAACATTTGGCTCTTAGTCTCTGAGTTGGCAAGCCCCACACAGGGTGTTACCCCCACGGGGGTGTTAATCATTACAGTTCTTTGCAATTTGGCCAGGGGTTCCAAAACTCAGTCCTGGAGACTCCCTGTGTATGCTATTTTGTTGCTAAAGCCAATCTCTTGTTTGACTAAGTTTGTGTGTTTAAGTGTTTCAATAATTTTTTCCTTAAAGGTGGTGGCTCAGGACCTTTTTTGATGCTTAAAATCACATCAAAATCTGAATGTCTAGTGAAGTACAATATGAGTTATATATGTTTTTGTCATTGGCTCCAACCAACATGGATTAGCTAAGTAATATCTTACTGCTCTTTTATTTGCTCCCGAGAGGGCAAAAAAACTAAAAGAAAACCTCTCATCAGCTCAATGTTGAATTTGCACATTTGCTGTTGGTAGGCAGAGGAAAGAGTGGAAAATTCCTTCTCTGTCCTCTAATGGCAAAAAAGAACAAATCCACCTACTTTCTTATAGACTCTTAGAGTTAAATAGCAAACTAATCTCCCAATAATGACAACAAATATCAAAAAGCACAACACAGACAGACTTAGAATGCTGCACAGTGATCCAACGCACCTGTATTGGCTGGTCCTTTACGAGTGTGAGCTGCCTATCACGGTCGTGGTTCAAAACCTGACTGTACCAGACCGTCCCTGGTGGGGAGGCCCAATCGGGAGGGATCGTTTGGCTGTCCGCCCCAGGGAGAAGGGGGAGGGTGAGCTGGCATGAACTCGCCGAGAAGCGCGTAAGGCTGTCTCCAGAACGTGGGTGGGACAAATTCCGTCTCGAAGGAAGCAGAGTTCACTGCTCTCGGAGACTTAGCTTGCCTCGTAGAGACAGACAGCGAGTTTGTGAGGGGAGGGCAAATCAAAATAAATAGAGGGTATAATTGGCCACTAAATTGGGAGAAAAACAGGAAAAAAATCTGAAACAAACCTGCTGCACAAAAAAGAGAGAGTCAACGCAGAGCAACAGAGTGCAGAAAAAACGATCGGTCAAGAGCACAGGATCGTTCTCTGTGCAGTAGGAGTTGTGGGATTGTCCTGATCAGCACTGTCACTTTTTTCTCCTTGCAGAGAGAGCGGGACCTGGAGCTGGCAGCCCGGATTGGCCAGTCTCTGCTCAAACAGAACGGGGCCCTGACCGAGCGCAGCGACCTCCTCCATGAGCAGCTGGAGGCTGCAAGCGAGGAGGTGTGTGACGACGCCTGCGAGCATGTGTGTCTGTGACTGCGTCTGTGAGCACATCCCTTTATGATTTTGTTTGAATATGAGTTGTTCGGTGTGTTTCTTTACGTGACCCCTGACCCCTGACCCCTGACCCCGACCCCGTGTCTGCGCTCCAGATCGCCCAGCTGCGGCACGACCTCTCCATGAGGGAAGACCTGCTGCAGCTGTACGCCAGCGCAGAGGAGAGAGAACCCTCCGCCTCCGACGCCGACTCAACGTGAGTTCCGAACACAAGCGCAGTGTCCACTCACTCCCAGTGCACATTGCCAGTTCCGAAACATACAGTGCATTAACAACGGCACTGCTGCAGGACAATTCCCCCGCATGCACCTTGTGTGATGCACAAGTTTGTAATTTTCTTTCTTTCAGACTGAGAAGGAACGAGTCGTCCTCATCCCTCAGTAATTACATCCACTATGACTTCCTGCAGCGAAGACTCCAGGGTCTGGAGGAGGAGAACCTCAAACTACACTCGGAGGTAGGTGTTGCCATGGTGAACAACCCTGTCACCACGCACAAGCTTTCCTAAGTCCATTCCTGAAAGTACAATAAATGATATTTGAGTGTAAATATTACACAGATGCTGTGTTTAACCTGTTAAGCTGCACACAGTGCTCTTGTTTTCTCAGAGAAGCAGTGGGAAATTCCAATTCTATGGGGCCTTAAGCTCAATCAATAATCAGTGCATACACAAACTCAAGTGTTTGGTGACTGACGTTGTCTCAAGATACATACAGGACAACGTTTGAGATCTTTGCTAGTCCGCTTCGTGTCGTGCCTAACAACACCCACTAGCCGTGCTCAATATTCACAATATACCACACGTTCTGTATCACTTTAAAACGTGTCTTTCTTTCACCTAATATGGGTTCCTTGTCTCCTTTTACAAATGGCATAAAAACAATGGTGACAATGAAAGACCTGGAACCAGCAATCACTATAATACTGATATATAATTTAACTTGAGTTTCATAGTCATACTGCAACAATAGGACACTGTCCAAGGGCCTCCTATAGCACAGCGGTCTAACGCACCCGTACTGGCTGGTCCTTTATCAGTGTGAGCTGCCTATCACAGTTGAGGTTTGAAATCCGACTGTACCAGCCGGGCCCTGGTGGGGAGTCCTGATTGGGGGCTGCATTTGGCTGTCTGTCCCAGCGGGAGGGGGGAGGGTGAGCCAGCACTAATTTGCAGTGAAGCGTGGGTGGGCGAATTTCGTTGTAAAGGAAACAGAGTTCGCTGCCCTCAGAGAGTTAGCTTGCCCCGTAGAGACGAGTGGCGAATTTGTGAGAAATACTGGAAAAAATCTGAAAAAAACTAAGGTGGCAGGCAATGTAATGACCTTGAACCAATAATCACTATAATACTGATATATAATTGAACTTGAGTTTCATAGTAATACTGCAGCAATAGGACACCGTCCAAATGCACATACATGTGTGCTGCCAAGTTAACTCGAACTTGGGCAGGAACCCCTGTGTGTAAATTCATTATTTTTTTTTTTTCATTTATTTTACTCCACAGGAAAAACATAATATATCACATATTCTATACAGTGTTTTGGCTTCCCATACCAGTGATATCCTGAATCTCTAAATCAACCAACACCATGCTCATTAATCTTTAACAAAATGTCTTGCCTGGAGATGAAAATTACATTGATGAAATAAACAGCAGAATGTGTAGCAATTAAATCCAAATGCATTAAAAAAACACCTGTGTCTTTAAACTGTAGTAGATAACATTACATGGCAATATTTATATTTTATGTAAAGTTACCAACTGGTTTCACTGAAATTACCATAATACTCATTTCTGTTTTATAAATCACGTGCAGGGAATAACGACAGAAGCAACACATTGAGAACAGATGTATATAAATATTATATTTTTCATGAAATAAAAAAGTACATTTTCAGTACTATATGTAAAGCAAAATATTACATGTAATGAATTTGTACAGCATAAATCATAGGGATCTATTTACATTTTTCAGGAGATATATTTAGGTTTTTTCAGAATAATCTTTTTATTATTTTAGTTATATATTTATTTCATTAATTAATTACATTGCCAGGATGGTGCATTTTGAACTAGCAACTATCTATTTTCCCACGGTGTGATATCTTGTTAATGCTGTACTACATCATTTAGCATCCTGTAAATGCGCCCAAACTAAGACATTACTTAAGAAATGGCAGGGTAAATTGTGATTTTATTTTACGATTGCCTGACCAATCAGACGCAAACCCATGGTGCCAAACAGTCAGTGAGTGCAAATTTTCATTGGCTACAATCTTGTTAAAACAGACTTTATTGAGATACAGTGCTGGATTAATCCGGGAAGGTTTTTGGTTTGGTTTGTTTGGGTACTGTTTTCCCTTAAAAATTCCATTAAAAAATTAGTTTGTTAGATTGAATTCTGGCCATTGATTTGAATTAAGCTTTATGGAACAAGATGGAATGAAATTCTGTATTCACTGCAGCAAAACCTCAAAAACAGGAGTTTCCCCACCCCTGCTTAGTGAATGAGATGGAGCAGACACAGTGCATGCTAGAGAAGGTCATCGTGATGTCATTCTGTGATGTGAGGTGGTTTTGTGTGGCTCAGTATATAGAGCATGGCGTTGGCAATGCTTAGGTTGTGGGTTAAATATACAGATTTTTTTTTTTATGCATTCACTACTGTAAGTTGCTTTGGATAAAAGAGTCTGCTAAACAGGACTGGTGGATTGGGGAGCAGTCTAACGCACCTGTATTTGGCTGGTGCTGTACGAGAGTGAGCTGCCTATCAGGGACGCGGTTGGAAACCCGTCTCTGCCAGACTGGCCCTGGCCATTAGCCCCGATCGGGAGCGACATTTGGCTGTCCGCTCTTGAGGGAGGGGAGAGGGTGGTCGGCACAAACTCACTGTGAATCACGTAAGGGTGACTCCAGAAAGGGGGTCGGTGAGTTCCGTCTCAAAAGAGGCGGATCATCGCCGGCCTCGGAGAGTGGCTTGCCCCGTAGAGACGGGCAGTGAGTTTGTGGGGGAGGGCTAATCGAAATAAATAGAGGGTATAATTGGCTTCCAAATTGGGGAGAAAAACGGAAAATCAGAAACAAAATTTGAGAAAGAAAAGCATCTGCTAAATGGTATATATTATATGATATTATATTCTAGGCCAGTCAGCTGACCTGGGAGACCACAAACTATGAGGAGCAGGAGCAGCAGCTGATGATGGACTGTGTAAAAGAGCTGAGTAAGTTTATTAAGACGGCAATATTACTTCTACTGTTTTCCACGCCTTTCTGGTCTCCACATTCAGGTGTACAGTGTGCATGATTTGTCCTAGTGTCTGTTAATATGCACATTCTTGCCTGTTAAATTGTGTGTAGCGGTACGTAGTGAGATGCAGGAAGCCCTCTAACAGTTCTAGGTGTGGATATGTCCCTAGAGTACCACCTCTTGTTCGTGTTCAAAACCCGACCACCTCAGTCCGACTCTGGTCGGGAGCCCCGATCGGGGGTGGCATTTGGCTGTCCGCCCCAGGGGGTGGGGGGAGGGAAAGTTGACAAGAGTTCACCAAGGAGCAGTAGGGCTTTCCTGAAGAGCAGGTGGGCGAAGTTCCATGTCGGAGGAGGTGGATCATTGCCGGCCTCGGGATAATAGCTTGACCCCGGAGGATGGGCCGGCTGGCTTGTGAGGGGAAGGCGAATCGAAATAAGTAGAGGCTTGAACTGGCTACTAAATTGGGAGAAAAACAGGGAAAAAATCGGAGACAAATTTAAAAAAGAGAGGATTATGTTAGAAGGAGGGCATGTAATGTCGCTGTCCGTCTCTCCCCCTGTTTGCACCAGCGTCCACAAACAAGCAGGTGGTGCTCCTGTCAGATGAGCTGGCCCGTAAGGTGGAGGACACCTTGAGACAGCAGGAGGAGATCAGCGCTCTGCTCTCCCAGATCGTAGACCTGCAGCAGCGGAGGAAACTGGTGAGGTGTACATGTTCACACACACAGGGTGTGTCCACACACGCAGGCCTTACACAGACCAACGAACCCTCGTAGGCACACACACACATACACACACACACACATATACAGTTTTTTATGCTTTTTGAGTTTTTCCACACCAGTAAAACCGATGGATTAACCTCTTAACTGTCACCGGCGCTGTTCTCCTTTAGATATCACGGTTAAATGTACCGGAAATATGGACATGTGTTATATGCACAGATCGGGTGGAATGTCATCTTTTCAACAATGCATGCCAATTCACTGGGATGTCGCTAAAAAACATTCTGTCAAGGCAGGGTACTCCACGACAATAGCTGCCCAAAATATGACAGATCATTGATAATGTGGGCATCCTGATCACCATAAGGGCCTACCTTTCAAAAGTGGTGATCCTGTTTTTTCACAAGAGCAAGCCAAATTGAGAGATTTCCAATGTTTAGTACCTGGGTCTACGAGGTATGTGAGTATGTTTCACATAGGAAAGTTGTCTATCCTTGTGATGGTAAATCTTTGCTACAAAATAAGCCCATTCATGTCATTCTCCAATAAATATTAGGAAAATAAACCCCCTGAATGTCCAGTCAGTGCCACCAGTAATATGATAATGTGGCTTGATCCAGTGGCATAATCGATACTACTTCCCTCCATATATGCTGAAATTGGTCTAGCGTTCTAATATAATAATATAATAATATTTTATCCAAAGCGACTTACAGTAGTGAATGCATACATATTTCAGTATATGTGGTCCCAATGGGAATCGAGCCCACAACCTAAGTGTGGTCAGCGCCATGCTCTACCTACTGAGCCACACAGAACCTAGCCAATGGGATACCCTTTACAACGATATAAAGTTTCCTTTGATTTGCGTTTACTATCATGTATGGGTTCCTGCGCATCGTCCTGCTGTTGAAGATGCACATAGTGGTACACGTGATTGAAGAGAGTTTGAAAAACTCTTTATACCGTTCTCTTAGTTTATTTGAATTTATTATTTGGTTTTACAATGCCAAAAGCCCCAAAGAAGACCTGGTTCACTGAACATGAGGCTTTTCATGAGACAACACTAACAGACACCGTAAATAGTTTTGTGCAATGAGGCAGACAATTGCTAGAAGTCCAATATTGTCTTGGTTAACAAAATATGTCATATTATTAATATATTATATATTATTATAATATTAAAATATAATATTTATATGAAAACAAAAAACTCCATACACATGGGTGTGTGCACACATGGAGGGTTGCACACACTCATTCATAAACAGGTTTACATGTATGTGCACCACTCATGGTGCAAGAAACTCCTGACAGCACAGAAATAACATCTCCAATAAATGTAATCTCCTATCATCGTATCATCGTGTTCTGACCTGTCCACTATTTCCCCCTCATCACCTCAGTTGTCCACAGAGAATGAGGTGTTGACCCGACACCTGAATGCCGCGCGGGAGAGCCAGTCCCAGCTTCGATTGGAGGTAAGTGCTCAATTCACTGGCGCCCTCTGCTGGCCCACTTACGTTAGTGCGACAACATCGTGTTCTGTAGCATTTTCCTAACCTCAGTGTTTCTCTGATTACCGGCTTGTTTTGTGGTTATACAATATCCATGTTATCCCATGTTGGATGTTCATTGTATTTTTTTATTGTATTTTATTATGCCATTGCCACATTTTGTCCAATTTACCACAGGATATTTCTAAAGGGAAACAGTCTCTTCAGTTGTAAAAAATGTCAGTTTACTACAGTCCTAGTGTCCTCTGGGGTGTCTTCTTCTCCTCCATATTAGTTGGATAAAAAGAAAGAATACGGGACCATTTCTGTGATCGTAATATATACAGTGCCGTGAAAAAGTATTTGCCCCCCTCCTGATTTCCTCTATTTTTGCATATTTGTCAAACTGAATGGTTTCAGATCTTCATACAAAATGTAATATAAGACAAGGAGAACCCGATTAAACACAAAATACAGTTTTTAAATGATTATTTCATTTATTGAAGGAAAAAAGTTATCCAACACCCATATCACCCATGTGAAAAAGTAATTGCCCCCCTGAACTTAATAACTGGTTGTGCCACCCTTGGCGGCAACAACTGCAATCAAACGTTTGCGATAACTGGCAATGAGTCTTTTACATCACTGTGGAGGAATTTTGGCCCACTCTTCTTTGCAAAATTGTTTTAATTCAGCCACATTGGAGGGTTTTCGAGCATGAACTGCCTGTTTAAGGTCATGCCACAGCATCTCAATCGGATTTAAGTCCGGGCTTTGACTAGGCCACTCCAAAACCTTCATTTTGTTTTTCTTGAGCCATTCAGAGGTGGACTTGCTGCTGTGTTTCGGATCATTGTCCTGCTGCATAACCCAAGTGCGCTTGAGCTTGAGGTCACGAACTGATGGCCGGATATTCTCCTTCAGGATTTTCTGGTAGAGAGCAGAATTCATGGTTCCATCAATTACGGCAAGTCGTCCGGGTCCTGAAGCAGCAAAGCAGCCCCAGACCATCACACTACCACCTCCATGTTTGACTGTTGGTATGATGTTTTTATTATAGAATGCTGTGTTAGTTTTACGCCAGATGTAACGGGACCCACATCTTCCAAAAAGTTCCACTTTTGACTCGTCAGTCCACAGAATATTTTCCCCAAAGTTTTGGGGGTCATCAAGATGTTTTTTGGCAAATGTGAGACGAGCCTTTGTGTTATTTTTGGTCAGCAGTGGTTTTCGCCTTGGAACACTTCCATGGATGCCATTTTTGCCCAGTCTCTTTCTTATTGTGGAATCATGAACACTGACATTAACTGAGGCAAGTGAGGCCTGCTGTTCTTCAGATGTTCATCTGGGGTCTTTTGTGACCTCCTGGATGAGTCGTCGATTCGCTCTTGGAGTAATTTTGGTAGGCCGGCCACTCCTAGGAAGGTTCACCACTGTTCCAAGTTTTCTCCATTTGTAGATAATGGCTCTCACCGTGGTTCGCTGGAGTCCCAAAGCCTTAGAAATGGCTTTGTAACCCTTTCCAGACTGATAGATGTCAATGACTTTGTTTCTCATCTGTTCTTGAATTTCTTTAGATCGCGGCATCATGTGCTGCTTTTTGAGATCTTTTAGCCTACTTCACTTTGTCAGACAGGTTCTATTTAAATGATTTCTAGATTCAACGGGTCTGGCAGTAATCAGGCCTGGGTGCGGCTTGTGAAATTGAACTCAGCTTTCAAAAAAATGTGGCTAATCGGTTGATTTATTAAGGGGGGGCAATTACTTTTTCACATAGGGCCTGGTAGGGTTGGATAGCTTTTTTCCCTTAATAAATGAAATCATCATTTAAAAACTGCATTTTGTATTCACTCAGGTTATCTTTGTCTAATATTAAAATTAGTTTGATGATCTGAAACATTTAAGTGTGACAAATATGCAAAAAAAAGAAATCAGGAAGGGGTATATGCCATTTAGCAGATGCTCTTATCCAAAGCGACTTACAATAGTGAATGCATAAATTCTTCAGTATAGGTGGTTCCAGTGGGAATCAAACCCACAACCTAAGCGTTGCCAACACCATGCTCTACCTACTGAGCCACACAGAACCACACATGTAGTAATGAACATGCGCACGTTCTCCACAGGTGAGAGGCCTGCGAGACAAATATTCCCAATCTGAGGAGATGCTGAGAGAAGCGTGGGAGGAGGTGAAAAACCTGCGCAGCAAGATCCTTCCCAACAGCACGGTGAACTGCTACAGCACGCTGGCGGCTGGCTTCCCCCCGGGCTCGCTGGCCGCTGAGATCGAGGGCTCCATGCGCAGGGGCTTGGACAGCGCCACTCCTGCCGAATACAAGTGAGCAAAACTTCTCACGTCTTGTGGAACAGTTGGTTACAGACCCAAGTGGAATCATGACCCACTGGTGGGCCGCAAGATACAGCACTGTGCCAAAAGTTTTTTACAAATTATTTGAAGCCACTCTGAAAAATTCAAATTTATTTGAGCAGTAAGTGTTTCTTTGGTCAAAAAGAACCCAAAAAAACCCACTGTATAACATTGAAGTATGCACAAACAAACATTAATACAATGAAAAGTAGCAAAAACGTATTATGCTTTTTAAAGTCAGTATTTTACTTCTCTCCAACTCTTCTTCTGACATACTGGTGTCTTTGTGAACCAAAAATTTCAAATTTGGACTCATAGCTCCATAAGACTTTCTGCCACTTGTTGTTGCTCCGTGCTTTATGATCTTTTGCGTATTGCGTATTGTTGTCTTTCCGCAAGAATGGCTTCTTAGCTGCAACACGTCCTACAACACCATTTCTCGTAAGACTTCTTCTCATGGTCACAGCGTGTACTTTGGTGCCAGATGAGTCTGCCAGATGCTGAGCAAGCACTTCACTGGATTTTCTTCTGTCCCTCAAGGAAGTGACCTTTAATTATTGTTAATTACTTTAATTACAATCAGATGCAGACAGCTTTTTTGGGTCTTCCGCTGAGTTTTCTGTCTTCAACTTGCCCAGTTTCTTCTAATTTCTTTATGACAGCTTGAACACCACATCTTAAAAATCTGGTTAGGTGGGCTATTGCTTGCTGAGAATTGCCCTGTTGACACAAAACTATGATTTTATGTCTGTCAAACTAAACAAAATACATGGAATGGCTGCCTTCAGGGGAGGTTTGGAAACCAAACCTGTGTTCTTCTAGCCATCTCACAAGATATCAATAACTTTTTGGAAAACACAAGAAATTCTTGTTACTTTTTATTGAATTAATGTTTATTTGTATTTATTCTAATGCTATATAGTGTTTTCCCAAGCAAAGACTTACTGCCTAGATAAATAGCTTTTATGTGGCCTAAGACTTTTGTACAGTAATGTACATGTGGAAAGAAATAATTTATCGTACATTATATACTTTTTATGACGACTACTACTACCACTAATAATAAGGATCCTGTGTGATGTACATATATTTATTAGGCGTGTAAGTTTAATGAATTATGTATATTAAAAAAATATATATAAAAAAATGATATCAATATTAATATTTGCCCCATGCGACGTTTGGGCTCTAGGTCCAAGCCTTGTCGGCCTGTGCGAAGATCCGGCCCTGTGTCTACCCAGTGTCAGCTGACTGTAACTGACAGAGCCTTGCCCTTCACAGGAACCACCCCTGGCGTGTGTTTGAGACGGTGAAGGCGGTTAACCAGGTGGCCCGCTTGCGTTCCCGGTGCCACTCCCCTCAGACGCTGGGCTCTAGTCCCCTTTCTGCCAGCTCCAGGCGCACCAGCAACTACGGCTCGGACAGCGCCAGCGTCACCCTCGAGGACAAGCCGCCCGCTGGACCGGTTCTCCATGAAGACCGAAGGTGAGTGGACAGCTTTTTTTCTGATTTCTTTCACTTTTTCTCCCAATTTAGTGGCTCAACTATTTATTTCGATTTGCCTGCCCCACACTAATTCGCCGCTCGTCTCTACGAGGCAAGCTAATTTTCAGAGGGCAGCGAACTCCGCTTCCTTCGAGACGAAATTCGCCCACCCACATTCTGGAGTCACCCTTGCGTGCTTCTCAGGGAGTTCACGCCGGCTCACCCTCCCCCTCCCCCTGGGGCGGACACCCCAACGCCAAATGCCGCCCTCGATCGGGGCTCCCCACCAGGGCTGGTCTGGCACAGTCAGGTTTCGAACCGCGACCGTGATAGGCAGCTCACACTCGTAAAGGACCAGCCAATACGGATGCGTTAGACCGCTACACTATCGGAGTCCCCCTGTGGACAGTTTTAAGAACTTATTACATCAACACCAGTGCACTTGTCTGAACTTTTATCTACTATTTACTATACAACCTAAGTTTAGCTACCTCTGCTACAAAATGCCTTGACATGCTGATATATTATAGCAATCTGAGCTTTAATACACTGGACTGATCTTTATCATCTTTGTCAGAGAACATTGTGAAGTGCCACAAAGGATGGCTTCAGTAAAGGTGTCCCTGTCGACTCAGGCTAAGGCCGCTACACTGTTTCAGGGGTGCACGGCAGCCACATGCTAGCAGGGTGCGCTAAAGCCTCAATCAAAAGCCACAGCAGTGTGCGCGGTCGTAATCACAGCAATGATGTTATAATGACTATTGTAACGGACTCTCTCCGTCCCTCGCCTGCTCTCCCCTCAGCACCTCCAGCGGGACGGGGGAGAAGCGGCTCGGCCAGCCCGGGACCCCCGGGGGCCAGGATTTGGAGGTGGCGCTGCGTCACCTCTGCGCCCGGCAGGAGAGCCACGCGTCAGAGCGGCCCTTCTTCGAGGTGGAGCGCGAGCGTAAGCTGCGAGCCCTGGCCTCTCGGTGCCGCGGCTCCAGCGGCTCTCTCACCCCCAGCGACAGCGTCCTCTCCACCGGCACCAACTACTCGGGCAGCTCCCGGCACTCCTCTGCCTCGGGCAGCGGCTCCCGCTCCTGCCTGCCTGACCGCTTGCAGATCGTCAAGCCACTGGAAGGTGAGAAGGGGGGAGGGGCAGGGGTGTGGAAGATAGGCTCATCGGAGACGCGGTCCAGAGCTAGTTGAAAGGTACCTCACATCGTGCAATCTTTGACAGATCAAATGTGCAAAAAACGTGTGTCCGATTGTGCATAATGCGGTCGGACCAGTATGGAGTGTAACGTCAGAGCGATGCAGACGTTAGCTGCCACAGTGTCTCAACGTTGACACGCTGAGCCCCCTTCCCGCCCCAGGGTCGGCGACGTTGCAACACTGGCAGCGGCTCGCCCGGCCCGACCTGGGCGGTGTTCTGCACCCCCGTCCTGGCGTCCTCACCAAGGACTTCCGGGAGCTGGAGGTGGACCTTCAGCACGTCTACAGTCTCAACGACCTTGAGGAAGACGAGCCTGACTTTTCTCCGCTGCTCTCTGCCGGCCTGGCCTCTGCTGCTGCTGCACACGGCAACGTGGGTAAGCCCCCTCCCCCCACCCCCATGCTCGCATGTGCGCACTTACAGAGCTTTTAATCACAGAGTGAATAACCTCACTACTACACTCACCTTCTAGTCTTCTCTGATGCCTATACACATGTCTGCTGCACCTGTATGTATTGGACCAGGATGGACACACAGACCTGTATGTATCGGACCAGGACGGACACACAGACCTGTATGTATCGTCTGTACAGTATGGAGCTGTAGATTCAGGCCCTGTTACACACTACTGTCTGTTAGCCTCAATATCACTCTGCTGTGGTAATACTTATGACTTCCCCACTGCGGGGAGTTCATAAATATATTTATAAATGTTTACAATAAATATCAATAGCTAACTATAACCTAGGTATTAGATAGCTGCTACTCTCAAAGTGTTACAGTGCTGTCGTAACTAACATAGCTAGCTAGATAGCCAGCCAACTACAAGCCAAGCACTGGCTGATATTAGGTCAATATTAGCTAGCCATCTCCACATTGAACTGTCAGCTTTCTTTTAGAAAAAATAATGTTTTTTAATTAAACTGAGTATTTGTAATTGTTTTAAATATGTAGTAACCGGTTTATAAAAGCAATAAGACACACGGGTCCGTGCTGCATTGTGAATAAAGTCACACCGAAATGATCGACGTCCCTCCGTTTTGTGTTGGGCCTAACAACACCCCTTAGCCATGACTTTATTTGAGATAAAGCACGGCCTCCAGTACCTTATTGCTTAATGATAACATTCCTTTAATGATAACTGGTCGTTGGCCTACATGCTTACTTGTCGCCACTGTCGCATGCAATACATCAGGCAATAACATAACTTTTTCTTCAAACAATCAAAATATATAATGGAGATTAATTCAACACTTACTGGTAGTTACATGCTTACCTGTCACTCGTCGCCTGCCACTGCTGGTACTGCTAACTTTCGCCGATGTAGGACCGATGAATTGCAGTTCACACCAGCTGGCATTTTGAGCAGCTATGAGTTTCATATCTGGAGATCCTCATCGATTCTGTTGGTGTGCTCATGTCATAGGATTTAGGGGGGTGGAAATATTATTAATATAATATTTATTCAAATAAATAGAGGGTATAATTGCCTTCCAAATTGGGGAGAAAAAAGGGAAAAATCTGAAACAAAAGACATTTTAAAAAAAAAAAGTTTAATTCATTGGGAAGGCTCATGGCAGTTGGGGCTTCGTGTATGAGCAGGGGAGATGAACAGCATAAACTCACATTGCCATCCTTCTTCTTTTGTTGTTTTTTTCATCCTAATCCACTCCTGTGCCCCAGTCTCTCCTCCCATCCCTTTCCTACAGTAACATAGCACTTAGCTTTCTCGATCTGTGCTCAAAGCACTCGGTCATCATTCACTGCACTGCTGGCGCTCTCGCTCTCACACACTAAATCTGAGCCTTGCTTGCACAGGTTATTCTTTTTTTTTATTGCTTTCATCGCTTTTATTTACTGCAGTGCATTAAATCCCTTCCTTCCTCCCTCGCTCGGCTCATATCAATCGCTCACCTCCACAATGCGAGCCTCCCATTCTTCCCCAACTCATCCTGTATGTGTCCTGTTTCCTATGTCCGCGATGATTAGTGTCTGCCCCCCTCAATCTCATCCCACCTCTTTCTCTCGGTCCTATGCCATGATGAAGTCTTTCCATCTCTCTCTATCTCTGTCTCTCTCTCTCTCTCTCTCTCTCTCTCTCTCTCTCTCTCTCTCTCTCTCTCTCTCTCTCTCTTTCTCTCTCTTTCTCTCTATCTCTGTCTCTCTCTTTCTCTCTCTCTCTCTCT
The DNA here is from genome assembly GCA_029706075.1 of Aldrovandia affinis. NCBI lineage: Eukaryota > Metazoa > Chordata > Actinopteri > Notacanthiformes > Halosauridae > Aldrovandia > Aldrovandia affinis. The sequence goes on along the minus strand of JAINUG010000356.1, from coordinate 408,469 downwards.
CTCTCTCTCTTTTCTCGCTCTCTGTATGTCTGTGATCCCAACATCCATGCTGTATAGTTTAACCCCCTGGCCTTTGTACCTCTCCTCCATTGATCTAGTCACTCGGGCTAGCCACAACCTACCCCAGACCGCCCCCACGCACACCGTCACCACCTGTCGGATCCTGCACCCCTCCCTTCCACTCGCCCCCCTCTTGCACAGGTAAGCTTCAGGCACCACACTCACCTGTTCACTGTTTTTTTTTCATCACATTCATCACATTTTTGCCCATTCATCCATGCCGGTTTGCTCCAACTCTGCCAAGTTAAAAAGGACATACCACAGATTTTCAATGGGATTTAAGTCTGGACTTTGGCTGAGCCGTTCCAGAGTACTGGCCTGCGTGTGCTTTTAAGTTTTTGCTGTGTGTTTTGGGTCATTGTCCTGTTGGAACATGACCTGTCCTAAATGCAGATCTCTTGCTGACTGACTGAACTCCTTCAGGTTTTTCCTCTATTTTGCTGCCTCCATCTTGTCCTCATGGCCACACGCTTCCAAGTTCCTCCTGCTGAAAAACAGCACCATAGCGTGATGCTGCCCCCACCATGCTTGGCAGCAGGGATGGTGTTACCTGGGCGATAGGCTGTGTTTGGTTTGCACAAATATGGTGTTTCGCTTTCAGGACAAAGAGCTCAGTTTTAATCTCATCAGACCACAAAATCTTCTCACGGAATGTCTCAGGGTCTGTCTCCTGGCTTCTGGCAAACTCCCGGCGTGATTTAATGTTGGCACTTTGTCATTATAATGAACAATTCAGGATGTCCACAATCAAATCTTAGTCCCCTCTTAACATTCTGTAGGGCCATAAGTGTCCATTGAGTAGGCTGTGTTCAATGAAGAATGTTTCCACTGAAGAAAACGTCAAGGTTAACATCGACTCTCTGTGCCATACTAACCCAAGCGGGACATTAATTTGCGAGTGTTTCTGGGTCTCCAGTTGGCGTCTCTGTGTCTTTGTCTATGCTGTTTCCTACAGCCTTCGCCCACGCAGCGTGTCCTCTTGTGGGAGCTCTGAGCATCTGAGGCCCACGCCCCTCCCCCCCCTACACACTGAGCCTCCTGATGACCTCCGCGGCCCCGCCCACACCACAACCCCCGCCTGCCTGGGGCTGCTGGGGTTGCTTCAGGAGCTGGGCATCTCTGCCTCTGCCTGTCCACCCCCTGTCACGCCACAGTGGAACTTCCCACCCACCGGGACGCCTCTCACCCGCCAGCCCACTGCACGTCTCGGCTGTTCCATTCCATGCACAGTGGAGGGGGGGCAGCCGCCAGACGGAAAAGTGGAGGGGAACATTTTCAGCTTAAACCTGGTGGGGAAGCTACAGAGTCTGGGACTGGATAAAGTGGTGGCGCGGGGAATTATTTCCCCCAAGTAGGAGACAGAGGAGCACTAACTGCTCAGGAATGCAAAAAGACTGAAGGCAGCACCTCCTTTCTCCCCCAGGAAAGGCTAATTCACTATTGCCCTGAGCATTATTTAAAGGGAAGCTTTTTGAAATCCATAGTGTCATACTAAGCATAATTTGCTTTGGTGTGCAGGTTTTTTTAAAGAACTGAAATGTAGTAGTCAGACCTCCCATATAAACATGTTGCTTCATCCCATACATCCATCCTGCAGCAAGATTGTTTTATATTAAAACACATTTGGGACTTTAGGTGAAAAAATGCATTTTGTTTTTTGTTTTTTTTACTGCTGTTTTGGGGGGTTGTTTTATAACATATGGAAGGAAATTACACTTACTTCATTGTTATTAAGACTCACATCTTGTGTTTTCTAATGCACTGTGGGGAGAAAACGTAGATGAGACACAGATGCCGTGCTGTTTTTATTGTTCTCGTTTATGCAGTGTGTTATGTCATGCAGTTATGGGTTGCCTAGGATTTTTCATTTTGAGATGACACCTTGATTATAGGTGTCTGGACTCTGGACTCTGCCTTGTGCAATATCACCACACAACACTACAAAATGCAAAATCATCTCATGTACTGGCCAAACTGCAGGGAGTAACCAAATAGTATTTTTTTATTCATCAAATATGTTGCTGTTATGATGTGTATTAAGTATAAATATACTGGCCTTGGAGAATTTCAATGGCTACTTCATCAATCTTAGGCTACGACCAAATAATGTTTAGCTCTGATAACAATCCCATAGTGTTACATCATTATCTTTGTCATTATTGGGAAAGTTGTTTGCTGATGGCAATTTTTACCCTTCTAAATTTAAATCTCACACAGCAAGAAATGGGACAAACAGGTTTGTCTAAAACACAATGCTTCAGAAGGTGTGATTTTCTGCACAACAACCACAAGATTGTAAATATCCTAACTATATTTCTCTCTAGCTGGTGCTGTTTGTATATGAATGTTGTGCTCAATAAAATAGCAAGGCCGGATACTGCATTTTTGTCAGGACACCAACTTCTAACACTTGAGAGAGCTTTCAGGGATTATGTTATGAGTTTTTCGAATATATTTATTTTCCCGAAAAGGGAAAGTGGCATGATTGCTCACAATTAAATAATATTATTGAACATTTGCCTAAAATGGCTGCAGGGGGCCATTTTGTTTTTTCAACAAACATGAATACGAATATAACCTTTCCACTAAGGTGGATATCAGTATTTCAGAGTAAAGCATGTAGTCTCTCCTGGCCTCACTTTTTACGGAAACAAACACAAGGAATAGAGATACAGACCTCTTTACATTTCAAATTCACACTGCAGAGCACTAAGGCACATGCTCGCACAAGAAAGAACGGACTTTTGAGTGTGTTCATTGATTTTCCATGAGCATATCTCCAAAAAATGAGCCATTTTCTCTTTCTCATATTCTATCACAACATAAAACAACATGCAAGACTATTATACGGCACATATTTTTGAGAAGAATAAATATATTCTATAGCCTGGTCGTACTCCTGCCTAACCAGAAAATATGTTGAATGAATAACTACGTTCCCATTAGCATGAATTTATGCGACTTTTCGCAAGTCTGCGATGCCGAATGAAAATCGTGTGCATTAAAAGGTAAATCAGTAGATTAAAAAAAAATGGTAGACCTTATTGAATTTGAATTAAGCCTCATGGAAACACAATGTATCCCCTTACTGTATCTGGCTGCGTTTTAAAAAAACCCACAATTCTCTCATGCAAAAGATGAATTCAAGAAAATAGTTTTAAAGTCCTCAATGATTCAAGTCATGGAAAACTGCAAGATTACGAGCACATGGAAATTATGTGATTCTATTTGCCCTGGCAAATCTATGTGGAAAGATTTGTCTTGGAATTTACCCAAGGTAAATTTTCTTCCACTTTCTAATAGAAATGTGGATGGTGACAACAGATTTAAGATTTAGATAACAGGGCTGGACACCTACGTTCTGTGTTAAAGGATATCAACATTTCTGTAATGCAAATAAAATTGCCTTTGAGTCTGCTGTAAATGTATTGTGATGTGTAATTAGGATTCTATCTGAATTCATCCAAAGTAACCTACTCTTACCAAATGTGAGGTCTCTGTACCATCCATGCAAGGAGACATTAAAACAAAAAACAAATTAAAACAATCCAAAAAGTAAGAGATGCACCTTTATTTATGTACCTTTATGGACAAACTGATTGACGATCAATATCAGATGTAATAGAGGTATAGTGAATTGCAAATGTAAATGGATAATCTAATAATTACTTAAAAAATGTGTTTCTAAGTCAAAACAAAAAACAGACAGTAAAGCAATATCAAGTGACATGCTGATTCAGATAAGTCATTACAAGTGATCTACAGTTTGTAAACCACTTTGATGTGACCATGAAGTGTTATCAATTTGTGTGTGCTCTGTGTATTCAATTGTACAACGGGTGAAATAAATTAATTTTAAATGTATTTCCATTCGACATGTACACAGTCAGCTTTATTGCTTGTATTCTAAAAAGGAACCACTCCAGCGTGGCAAACATTTGAAAATGAATCAAATAAAGATAGAAAGACTAAGTGCATATTAGTTTATTATATAACATTTGTTATAACATAAAACACTGAGATAAAAAATAATTATTTTGGTCATTTCTAATGGGGGTCAGGGTAAATTCGATTCAGTTCACTTGAGGTGGTGAGGGTGCAGTTGCGAAAGATCTCCACCAGTGGCAGGCTCCAGGGTCTCAGGAGGTTAATCCAGCCCCTCCTCTGCGCTGCGGCGTCCGAAGTCCATCCAGCCTTGGTATTCACGGTCTGAGAGCGGATGGTCCCCAAAACATCCTTCCTTGTTCATCATCTCTGCAAACAGCAGGGGCAGCGTACAGAGTACATTCAGTACAGTGTGTAGGATTGGGAACACAGACCAGGAGTGCCCCTTTTACGCCAACATAGTAACACTCGGTTATTACCGGGTTCAACTTTGGTGTAAATAACATAACATATGACATTTAGCAGATGCTTTTATCTAAAGCAGCTTATAGTAGTGAATGCATACGTTTTTCAGCATATGTACACTACCAGTCAAAGGTTTTAGAACACCCCCATTTTCCAGTTTTTACTGAAATTTAAGCAGTTCAAGTCCAGTGAATAACCTGAAATGGTACAAAGGTAAGCGCTAAACTGCCAGAGGTTTAAAAAAAAAAGTTTAGGTTACCAAAAACTGAAAAATAATGTCAATTTCAGAGTTATTAAAAAAGGCCCTTTTCAGGGAACAAGTAATGGGTAACGTGGGTTAACAGTCACTCTGTAAGTCGCCGACTCTGGATCCAGCAAAAGAGCCCCAGACCATCACACTTCCTCCTCCATGTTTGACAATTGGTGTCACACACTGAGGAACCATCCTTTCGCCTACTTAACGGCATACATAAACCTTTCAAAATTTCAAGATTTCAAATTTTTATTAATCGGTCCATAAGACCTAGTCTTCAGTAGTCCACTGGCAGTCCTTCATGGCCCAGGCAAGCCTCTTTTTCTTATTTTGCCATCTTAGCAATGGCTTTCTTACTGCTACTCGACCTGTCAAACCAAGTGCCTTTTGATGGTGTAGGAAACTACTCACTGCCAAAAAATGTACATTATTTTTCAGTTTTTGGTAACCTAAACTTTTTTTTTTTAACCTCTGGCAGTTTACTGCTTACCGTGGTACCATTTCAGGTTATTCACTGGACTTGAACGGCTTACTTTTCAGTAAAAACTGCAAAATGGGGGTGTTCTAAAACCTTTGAGCGGTAAGTGTAGTTCCGATGGGAATCGAACCCACAACCTATAAGCGTTGTCAGTGCCATGCTGTACCTACTGAGCCACACAGAACCACACCTAAATGGTTGCCTGCAACGTGGATTGGATTTTGTGCAACTGCAATATTTCAGCCGAACTGATCAAAATATCGTCAGAAGCACGAGTTTATGCCACTTAACATGTCACAAAAACAGACAGGAATCCACTCAGGCATTGGTCTTACTCGTTGAAAATAGGTGGAACCCATTTAACTCACCCCCATGTCATACTCTGAGCTAGGATGTTTTTACTCACAAAATCGCTTTTAGCGTGATTCGCAGGAGTAATTCTGAGAGTAAAACTAGGAATTAAAAAAAAGGTCCCCCAAAATAGAAAGATTACCATCTGAAAATGTTCAAACCTGATTCAATGTACACCCTGCACGGAGAGCTGCGATACTGTACCTGAGATTGCCTGCAAGATTTGCTTGGACATGTAGTCTCGTTGGTCGTCTGTCAGAGAGCCAATCCGTTCCTGGCGTGACACGCGTGTTTTCAGTGCCTTCTCTCCTCGTGAAATTCTCTCCATCGCCTCTCTGCCCCATGACTGGATCTTCTGTTCCGGTGCCCGATCTCTGTCATTCTCGGACTGGGACAGAGGCACGGCAACACAAAGCGCGAAAAAGCCGCTAGCAGCGCGCATGCGTATATTCCGCTGACTGTCATACCTAAGGGGGAGACCATTTACAGCATTAGGCTACTTCTTTAGTTATTCGAAATGTGTGGCTTGTCTTCAGCAGGACAGCCCATAGTGAATAAAAAGTGAATAACTTAAACGTTAACTGCAAATGTGCTAGATCAAGGCGAATGTTATATTGTTTTTATTGTTGTTGATATTCAGGTATCTTTTCAGAAATAAAACAATGCACATGATCAGTGTGCGTTTGTGAGTTATTGAGTTCTAGCGCTTACCTGGCCAACCCTGACGTCCTTTATCAGTTTCACGTGGCGATTTTGGCGTTTAATAATGTTCTAAGTTCCAGCGCTGTGCTTGGCGTCTTATATTGTGTGCCATTGGAATGAGAAATCCATCATTCATTTGGATTGGTGGCTATATTTGGCCGATTATATTAACCATTGGAAATAAGTATCCGTTTCTAAAAAAGGGCTATTGTTCGCAATAGTTGGAACATGCGTAACTGAGCAAGATTTACATTAGATAACAGGCCAATATACTTTGATAAGAAACAAGACCCATCACAGATATTTGTTCTGGGGGATGCAATATAAAAATAATCGATGAATTCTTGTGACAAAGATAAAGATGAGCAAATAAGGCTGTATGGAATAAAAAATACGGCAATGAGCTATATTCTATGCTAAGGATAATGGGGAAAAGACCTAAACATAATCATCTTTAGACAGAGAATTTACCAACATTTTTAGAAAACATTGGCACATTAAAATAAAATAAAAGGCCCTCCAACAAGTTGTCTTTAAGGGAGTAGGCTATTGGAGAATGCAACAAAATGGTTATTGCTGCCAAGGAGTCGTGTGTATTTTCAGCTGAGTATCTAGTTGGGTTTGCTTGATAAAAATGATCAAGGGGAGGGGCTGGCACTTTGACGTTTAACTGGTGCTTTACCAGTGTGAGCTGCCTATCACGGACGCAGTTCGAAACCCTTCTGTGCCAGACCGGCCCTGACCGGTAGCCGATCGGCTAAGGGTGTCTCCAGAAAGGAGGTTGTGAGTTCCGTCTCGAAGGAGGCAGATCATCGCCGTCCTCAGGGAATTAGCTTGCCTTGTAGAGACAGGCAGCGAGTTTGTGGGGGAGGGCGAATCGAAATAAATAGAAGGTATAATTGACCACTAAATTGGGACTAAATCTGACAAAACAATGATCATGGGGTGAAGGCTGGAGAACCTAAAGCACCAGAGAGCTGAGACAGGAACCTGGGTAATACACAAATTAAAGTCACATGATACTAATCACACCGAAAACAAACTGTTCAACTGTAACAGTAACATAATCTGATCGCACAGAGAACAAAGAGCTTCGCCTGCATGAAGACCACATAACAGGTTTAGTTTTGCTGTTCAGAAGAACTCTGTTGCACCCAATGTGTTGTTTTCATCTGTCATTGAAGCATCATGAACTCTTGTGACCGGCCTGTTATTGGAAGTAAAGTGCACTTATCAAGACTGAAGTCACTCCCTTTTACCCTTTCTACAGTTCAGTAGGCGTCAATGCCTTGCTCCTTATCTGAGCCACGGTGGGGATCATAGACCGGGGAGATCATTATAACTATTTGCATAAAGATTTTTCCACAAGGGTTTAACTTTTTGTAAATGTCCTGCATTATTATATAGTGACTTAAAAGCAAGCAGCATAAACATATACCAGGATAACCTATTGGATTGAGCTTTACTGGGGCCTGCGCATAAAAATAGATCAATGATTGCTACAAGCGTAATTGTATGGTCATGTCATAATGCAGCACATTTAAAGATTTTGTACACCTACAAAGTTAGTAAATGATCCACCAGTTCCCCTTGTTGCAATTCTGTTTCAAACATGTTTAAGAAGTAATAATATTGTATAATAGAGCATTTCAAATAAAAGCAAAAGCAAATAGTTGAATCAATGGAGGGTACAACTGGCCACCAAATTGGAAGAAAAATAGGAATAAAATCAGAAATAAGTATATTTATAAAAATGCTATGTCAGACCAGCTGGTTAAATGTTTGAATTCACAGTGGGCCAATTGCCATGACCTTAGTTTTAAACCTTGAGTTCATGAAAGTGACCACAAACCCCAGATTAGAACTAGAGTATATGTGAAATATCTATTTCTCACCAATTAAGGATTTACCAGAATTGAATCTTGATCGTACCAGTGCCAACTGTGGCTAGTAGTCCCCATTGGTGGAAAAATAAATCAAGGCACAACCAAAGGTAATGCAGTCACAGAAATATAAGTTAACTAATGTTAACCGAGTGTGTGCAGGTCTTTGTTGCAACCAATGCACTACACCAGGTGATTTCACTAATTAGCTCACTTCTTCAACTAAGGAGGGAACCTAATTGAAATCACCTGGTGTAATGCATTGGTTACAACAGAAACCTGCACACACTCGCCCCTCAATGGGATGAGTTTGACACCCCTGATCTATATGGATACTGTTACAGTACTTTAGGTGTTGAGATTAGCTAGCCCTGGAGATAGCTTTTTTACCTTTTGTAACATCTGGGTGAGCATGGTCTGTGTGTCTTCGAGCGTCAGTGAGTTATCCCATTCAGTTGACTGAATGTGCACACTGTTATTGCTGGGCCCAGATTGTTCTTCAGCTACTGCTACCCACACAGTTTTGAGACTTAGGTCTACAGCTTTTATTATTACCAAAGTTCCTCTTCACACTCCCAGAATCCCTTTCTCTGCCAGCCTAGACACCCAATCTATGTGATTTCCCAAGATCATTTTTATGGAATTGTAGCCTGAATTAGCGGATCTGAATACCCCTCTCAAATCACTTAATAGGGTGGACAGGATGTGCCACTAAAAATACCCGATTTCTCAAAGTTAGATTGACGTTTTTTTAGTGGGACCAGCTAGGCTGGCAGGCATTTATTGGCCTTCTTGGCATCTTTACCGGTAACCCTTTAACCCATTTGCAGCCCAATCATGGGGGACTGGTTGGAATCTCAGTCCATCACCAGAACATGGGGTCCTACTAAAAGACGATAGACCATATCGTGGAATTTACACTACTATTGATCTCTCGAAACAAACAAGAAGTTCGAGGTGCTATTTACTTCTATGTTAAAAATGTGTGTTCTTCCCATTGACTTTAATGGGAACAAATTGTACTACATGCCCACCGGTAGAGGGCAGATATCCATACTTGCGTCACTCAATATTTCATGGCGTTGCCTCTTGACAGACGGGGCACTTTCGGCACTATATAACTGCGTGATCGCTGATCGCCATTTTGTGAAGTCATTTCCAAGACGTTTCTCTCCATTGACGACAGAAAGCAAGAGACCTAAACACAATTTATATTAAATCAAACAAGCTGCTGTACAACCAGTTGTCTTCCGAAAGGAAAGAGAATCTTATCGTATGTCCGCTATACAGAACCTGCAAACTTTCGGTAAGACATTTTCTCGATATTTTTTTCACCCTTTATGTAAATTGGCGAACTAGCCTTCTGAGTCGAGTGGGGGAAAATCGACACTAACGGAATTTGGTCGGTTGAAATAACGAGCTTGCTAGCCAACTTCCTGAGATGTCTACCAGTAGCGATTTGAAAATCACGACGTATCACTGGCAATGAAATGTCGGATAGTTAATGTTAGCTGGACAGTTTGACTAGATTCACTTATTTAATAATTTGTTAAACGAGGAGGCACATTTATTCGTTTTAGCTAGCTAACGTTTAGGTTACTTGTTAGCTTATCGATAACCAATTAGCTCATACTCGCTAATAACATGGATATTCAGTTTTGTATACCTAGCTGAGGATATTCGTCTTGGGTCACCATCATAATTTCAGTGGCGACCAATCGAATTGGTTTGTGAACAACATTTGGTAAGATTTGGTCGTCGTTGGCCGAATGTGAGCATGGCTAATCATTTTAGTTAATTTGGCTGGCTGCCGTTAGCTTAGCTATGACGTTTCATTTATTGCCTAACGTTGACTTGCATTTTGAAGTGACGGTGAACCTGTTTCGCAACGGAGCACACTCGCTGTCATGTTTGACTTCATTCCTAAACAATATTTTTGGTTAGGTATTCGTAGCTAGGGTTGTTCGTTAAATTGTTTGTTTGCTTGGTTTTAGATCGATATCTATTTGGCCATGTATGGCTATATTAGCTATATTTGGTTGTTTGCGTAAACGGGACTTCCTTCGGGAGGGGGTGTTTACGTAAACGGATCGCGGTTGCGCAACATTCGGGCTGATCTAGATTCGAACAGGGAACCAGTGAGTGCCAGTTGTAGGCCTCCTAGGGCGAGGCCTTGCGTCAGCGTTTGGCCAGGGCATCCGGTGCTTTCTGCTGGAGAAAATGCAGCATCGCACTAACAAGGGAAGGTAGAAATGTATCGAAGAGGGTCATTATTTAGTTTAGTTTATTCGACATTAATTTAAAATACATGTCAGTGCAAGTCATGCATCAAAACAATGTCCAGGATAGCACAAAAAGTCGGACTTATTTCCGTTGTGGTCCTTGGTCTTAACATATCATTATCTCTCATCTACTTCATGCCTACTATTTAACCCTTGTGTAATCTTCATTTTCTGTATACTACCCATATCCGCAGGGTCAAAAATGACCCATCCTCGCCGCACCCCTATGCTAAAGCCTCAATTTAATTTTAAACTTCAAATCTATTTTGCATAAAGAAACAACCTGTCACTCAAACAACTTGGCGAATAACTGTTTTTGCTATTTCACAGTGCAGAGGCTGTATTTATTCAGGGTGCACCATTCGTTTTTATTACAAAACGCACATCATAATTGATTTTTTTGTTGTTGCTGTAATGGATGTGGCAATCTTTGTATCCTGGTGGTGTACAGCTTTTATAAAAATATAAAAAAGGGTAATGTTTCACTTTTTCTAATGACCGGGTCACTCCAGGAGAAGTCATTGAATTTCATACTAAAAATAATAATTTAGGGGGTTTTCACTGCCATTTTAGGCATTTAGCAGATGCTCTTATCCAGAGCGACTTGCACAAAGTGCATTTATACCTGGTAAGATTAAACATGGTTAGTGCAAGAGATATAGACATAGACATCATTGTTGACAGCGGCACATCGTACCTGTAACACAGGGAAAGAAAAGTTGTGAAAAAGAAAATGTGAAAAGAAAATGGTGATTCTGTGTTCCAGACCCCTTTGCTGATGCAATTAAGGGTGACGACCGGCTCCCAGCGGGGAAGGAAGACTATATCCACATAAGAATCCAGCAGCGGAACGGCAGGAAGACGCTGACCACTGTCCAGGGAATATCCGATGACTACGATAAAAAGAAACTAGTCAAGGCCTTCAAAAAGGTGAGGATTTATTTGATATTTCTGTAAGTGATCTGCCATTGTTTGGCGAGCTGCTCGTTGGAGAGGGGTTAATGCCAATTTAAATATTCTGCCCTCAGAAATTTGCCTGCAACGGGACTGTGATTGAGCACTCGGAGTATGGTGAAGTAATCCAGCTGCAGGGTGACCAGCGTAAGAATATCTGCCAGTTCCTTACTGAGGTGTGTTTGAAAACTCGATTTTTCTTTCGTTCGCCGTGCTTGCCGTTATGAAAAGTGTGCGTTTGCAAAGGCAGATCAGCTGTTGTGGACATTTCATGAGGTGCTGTACGTTCCCTCGTGTAACCATTTTAACCCTCCCTCCCCTCCAGATTGGTTTGGCAAAGGAAGAGCAGTTGAAGGTCCATGGATTCTAAATGCACGAGAAGAGCTTCCCCACCCCTGCAACCCCCCACCCCACTTGACGACAGTGCTTCGATGCCCTTGCACAATTTGTTAGACGATGACTCCTGAATTCAGACTCGTAACTCTTTCGCACCCTTGGAAAAATGAGCGATCCGATGCACACAAGGACGGGCGGCTCAACGTGGTAAATCGACGATGCGAGAGGAACGGCAATTTTTAGTTTTAAAGTAATCGTTTTACTTTTTGTGACCTTTGTGTGCCACTTTTTAAAGCACTATTCCAAGTTTCCTTTGTACAATGTTTCAATAAAGTGAGCATATGTCATTTTTGCAGAATGTGTTTCTGGGAATGAAATCGAAAATGCTGCCTGAGCACGCTCTCTTACTCGTGGGGAATCGCTGTTGACTAGTGGCAGGGATCTGTTTGGACCCATTAGCTTTCATATTGTCACTTTTTAAGGAGCGCTTCACCTTTCGCGCAGACTAAATTTGCATGAATTCTGAATGACGCCATATTAAACTGCCTGAACATGGGATCCGTTGGTATCGAGATGTCGAGCCAGTGAGGGTCCTCAAATTCGGACTTCATGCAGAATGCGTTCATCCATACAGCTTGTGTTGACCGCAGCCTGGCAATACTGCAAGTTTAATCAAGAGGCCATTTCAGAAACACGACGGCATACTCTGCATTTTACATTTACCTTTAGGCATTTCGCAGACTCTTATCCAGAGCAGCTAGCAAAAAGTGCATTTTGAAGGTTTGGTGCATAAGGGGTGTAAGTGACATTTTGGTCAAAAATCTCTTGTATATATTAGCTCTTGGCTCCATCTAATGGTAAAAGAACACATGCACCATGCTTTACTGCATTGAAATAAAGCTCTAAACCATAAAGACACATTTCAAACCTTGGGTTGAGTTTGGTGTGAAAAAGGCGTAAGTGCGCACTTATGCCCTTCTTGCACTAAGCTGATCTTTTTCCCACATGCATTATGGACCTGCCCACTTGACAGCAGTTAGGACAAAATGGCTGACGAGAACTCAAGCGCAACAAAAATTATGAAGTTAATAAGGAAGGAACTTTGGTTTATAATAAGGATATTGCTAACACAACAGTTCCCTTGAGAATTTTACCAGAGAAAAGGTTATAAATATGCCTAAATGTATAGCCAATGTACAAAATGTTTTGGAGGACTTTGAGATGAGGGACAAAGAAGTACTGTGCTACAAAACTTAAGACCAATAAGGCAGCAGGCCCTGATGGCATATCTCCCAGAGTACTCAAAAGAACTTGGGGAAGTTATAAACCATTGACAGATATTTTTATGCAATCCATAAACACTGCAGAAATACCAGATGACTAGAAGCAGGGTGGTATAATTCCAGTATGTAACAAGGGACTGTGCTGACCAAGGGAACTATAGGCCTGTCAGTTTAACTTGCATGCATGTAAAATACTGGAATGTATTATTAGGGACAAGTTGGAATCATTCTTGAAAAATAATAGTATTTTAAAGTCAACATGGTTTTCTCAAGGAGAGGCCTAACAAACCTGCCCTTTTTTGAAGAGGCTACAAAGTGTGTTGACCTGAACCAGGCTGATGATATATATTTGGATGTTCAGAAAGCATTTGACAAGGTACCACATGAGAGGCTCATTGTTAAAATGAATTCAGTATGAATTTCTGGAGTTTTTTCAGAGTGGGTTCATAATTGGCTGCAAGGGTGAATACAAAGAGTAACAGTAGGAGGGGTCGTATCTGACCTCGGTGCTGTTGGCAGAAGAGTCCTGCAGGGATTGGTGCTGGGACCTCTGCTCTTCCTTATTTACATAAATGATCTTGATAGGGATGTTAGTAGCAAAATAGTTACATTTGCAGATGATACTAAACTTGGGGGTTTGGCAAACAGTTTGGAATCATTAAAGTAATCCAAGGTGATTTAAACAAAATCCAAGAAGGGAGAAACGTGGCAGATGACATTCAATATTGCTAAATGTAAAGTTATGCATGGGAAATAAAAACATAAGACAGGAGTACTTCATGGGAGGAGAAAAATTAGTAGGTGTTCAATTTGAAAAAGGAATTGTATTTGATCAAAGTCTATTTGCATGTAAGCAGTGTGCTACAGCAGTGAAAAAGGCCAACAGGATGCTGGTATACATAGCAAAAAGTATTGAGTATAAATCAAAGGAAGTTATATTAATGTTATGTAATGCCTTTGTCAGACGTCACTTAGAGTACTGTGTGCAGTCCTGGGCACCGCACTACTAGAAAGATATAGAAGCTCTTGAAAAAGTTTAAAGAAGGGCAACTAAATTGGTACCTGGTATGAAAGGTAAAAGTTAGGAGGATAGACTTACAGCACTCAATCTATTTAAGCTTAGCAAACAGAGACAGATGGGGGATTTGATTGAGGTCTTAAATTCCTAAAAGGGATTAACAAAGTGAACTACCAAAGATTTTTAAAGATACGTTTGATTAGCAGAACAAGAGGCCACAGGTGGAAATTAGTTCAAGGGAAATTCTGCATGGATATTAGGACGTTTTTCTTTATACAGAGAGTTGTCAATGCTTGGAACAGCTTGCCAGGTCAGGCAGTAGAGGCAGAAACACTTGGGCTATTCAGGTTCAGGCTAGATGCAGTACTAGATACTCTTTAGATTAGGACATGATGAGCATAGATGGGTTGAACGGCCTGTTCTCATCATTATGTATTCATATGTTCTTAGAAGCATAACAATATAATAATATAATATAACAATATATGCCATTTAGCTGACGCTTTTATCCAAAGCGACTTACAGTATTGAATGCATACATTTGTCAGTATATGTGGGCCCCAATGGGAAATGAACCCACAACCTAAGCGTTGCCAATGCCATGCTCTACCTACTGAGCCACACAGAACCACACAACATAACACAAGCTTGTGAGCAGTTCTGCCACTCTCTTAACATTGAACGTTAGGCCTAATATGCTCACACAATTCACTTAAGACAGCTACAACAAGTAGTTGAATAGAGTCAGATGAACTCAAAGGAAAAAAAGCTTTTTGTAATTGCAATAAGCTGGATAACAAAGTTGCAGATTGCAATAAAAAAATGAATATTACTGTACTTAAAGCACTGTACACTTGACTCGAACTCATTACCTTTGAATGCCTGTAATGTTGAAAATATTACATTAATATGAATTTTAACGTACCTTTTGTTCTATAAACATTTCTGATGGTTAGAATTCAATCCACATGTGTCAAACTGTTTTGCAGTTGCATTCTGATATACTGATATATGCACCCTGCATAGTAGGACTATCAAAATATATATTTTTAAATTAAATAGTATGTTGATTAACTAAGAATAAACTAAATAATAAAGTTCTTGAACTGAGTTGTTAAAAATATTTTTGGGTGTTTAGAAGTCAAGTAAACATGCCTGTGTTCAAGTTACACTGTTATCCTTTATAGCACTTAGGTCCTTTTTCATGAAGAAAAGAGTGTGAAATGTCAGCGCGAAAAAGGCGTAAGTGCCCTTTCACCTAAAAACTGAATGTTACAATATTTCTTTTACATGTTTTTAAAAAAACATTGAAATAATAAAAGCTAATCTTTTTTAAAAACATGAGTGGTTTTTATATGATGTTATAAATGCAATAAATACAATCATGCAAAGTTTTGTTTTTGCTCTCCTGTAAAATTATGAAAATGGCACTTACGCCCCTTACGCACTAAACCCTTGATTTATACATAGTAAGATTAATCATGGTTAGTGCAAGAGATCAGTGTGGCGACACTGCAGTAGACATCATTGTTGGCAGCGGCACACTGTACCTGTAGCACAGGAAGAGAAAAGTTAGTGTTTACATTTTTGCATTTTTAAACATGTAAACTGGTGATGGCAGTTAATGAGTGTATAGAATCAGTGGTAGTGGAGTCTGAAGTGGTGGGTTTTTAGTCTCTTGTGGAAGATGGCCAGTGATTCTGTGGTCCTGACCGAGTGCAGAAGATCATTCCACCACCAGGGGGGGTCAGGACTGAGAAGTCATGGCCCTGAGAAGAGTGGATTCAGGTGTGATGCTACCTGTATCGTCTGGCGGGGATTTGAAGGGCGGACTAAGCCTCAGATACATTGCGTGTAAGTGTCCTTAGCCAAAGGCAAATAATTGCAAATAATAAAACAACTCAAGCAACTGTAAATTAGATAAGAACAAACAGGTATTTAGAACTATTGAACCGTATAAATCAAGTCCTATAATTCAAACCTGAGATATAGCTCATCAAAGGTTATTTAAATAATTGCCTATTTATCTTTAATCATTATAATTATAGCACTTATGTTATTATTGTTATCATTATTTCATAATTGCTATTATTGATACCATACCATAATAACATGTGAGAATTATGAAAATGATAGTGTCATAGACGACTCTAGATGTCAGTATAGCATTATTAACCTGCTACGGATATGATTAGTATTTGCTATGTTTATTTCTTCTCATTTCTAGACCTTTTTACACCCATAATCCTTATGTATCTGTCAACCTAATACACCTGTCAACTGTCAAAAAACCTCTGTCTGTTTTTCCCTTGTACGCTAGTTTTATTGTACTATGCTGTTAGTGTCTGTGTTCTCTTGTTTAATCCCCTCCCGTCTTTTCTGTTAACGACCTCATCCACTTCATGGCATTGGAGGAAAAGTTAAAATGAGATCATTTTGAAAGAAGGATGTTGTGATTGACAGTGGCAAATGCTTTTCACAGACCTATGAAAATGGCACCAACCCCTCATTGTCAAGTTTAGATTTCATCTTCTCCAAAAGATAACAACTTGCTGGTTTGTTCTAAAGCCAGATAGCATGGGATGCAAAGAAAATGTAATTGGAGGTTAGCTGCTAATTGGTCTACAGTTACTGACTAGAGATAGATCTCCAGTCTTGGATATAGGGGTAACAATTGGCAACATCCATGCATTCAGGCGTTTAACAGTAGAGAAGAGGGGTTTAGAATGGCCTCTCTCATTATTGTTGATGTTTGCGCACTAGGTGCCTCTGGCCACTGCGAGGGCCTTACTGTAGAAGTCGAAGTGATTGGAGTAGGCTTGGGAGTGGAATGCTTCACCATAGGATGAAGGTGATCACTCAGAATGGCTTTGTATTCAATGGCGTTTACCTTGCCCTCTAAGGGGCTGAGTGGACCTAAACTATGGATGGAAAATGTACCCTGCATTGTAACAGATCCCACATAATATAATATAATATAATATACACCATTTAGCAGACGCTTTTATCCAAAGCGACTTACAGTAGTGAATGCATACATTTTCAGTATATGTGGCCCCAGTGGGGAATGAACCCACAACCTAAGCGTTGCCAACGCTGTGCTCTACCAACTGAGCCACACAGAACCACATCTACTCAAGAGTAATTGAGTAAAATTATTTTGGCTGTATTTTTATTTTGACTGTTGCCTATATCTTTTCAGGGGGAAGAGATTACTTGTTAAACAAAATATTTTTCAGTGAGCAATTGTCTTAGTATAAAAGAATATCATTATCCCATGTTTGAGCACACAATATAATTCGTTACTTATTTCACAGCCTTCTTTGCTCACCTTTGTTAACGGACGTACAGCTGCAAGGAATGGGCCAGCTGATAATCATCTTGTGGCACATGCATTTCTGGCATGCTACTTATAGGGGAAAGTAAGCAAGCATCGTTTATACGGTCACTGAGGTTGAAAGAAAGTGGCGTGGTGCGATGAGATAAGGTCCTTTGAGGCCTCTCCAAAGCAGGTGACTCATTAGAATGTAATTATTTGCATGTTGAGAAACGGGGACGAAGAGTTCATGGGCACGGATTGTATTTCAAAGCCTAAGGCAGAGATTAGTTTTAAACCCACCCAACCCATATTTGCTTTATTTCCTTTATTCATTCAAATGTCAGAGAAATTCTCAACAAATCTCCACGCTGCTCTGGCACGTTTCCAGAGGTGTGGCCTGGCAGGCCGTCTTTTCAATCTGACGAAGATATGCACAGATATGATTCCATTTGAAAACATAATATTTTACCCTTTAATGTATTGTAATAATGTACTAAAATTTGTTAACATAAGTTTAGTTAGCAGAACAAGAGGCTACAGGTGGAAATTAGATAAAGGCTAATTCTGCATGGATATTAGGAAGTTTTTGTTTTGGTTTTTTTACACAGAGAGTTGTCAATGCCTGGAACAGCTTGCCAGGTCAGGTAGTTGAGGCAGAAACACTTGGGCTATTCATGTCCAGGCCAGATGCAGTACTAGATACTCTTTAGATTAGGACATGATGAGCCTAGATGGGCTGAACAGCCCCTTCTCATCATTATTTATACTTATGTTTTTATGTTCTTATAATACAGAGTTGTCACATAAACAATATTTTCTTTAGTCTATTTTAATCACTGTCAGACTGTTTTTAATTATTTTAATTACTTTAATTATTTTCATCTTTAATTATCCATGTGCATCCTGTAGTAGGCACAGGGTTGGATTTAGAACAAAATGTGTGTTGTGTTGTTTACAACCTTCAAGAGGAAATTGTTAGAGAGCTTCTTGGCCAGATCTGTGCACCTCGGTGTGTGGAACGAGCGCCTCACTGTCACATTTGAGTCGTACCCTCTTATGATCATGTGGTGGTCCGGTGGTGTCCGTTCCTGGTTCCAGGTGTTCACGGTCCCAAAGGTTTTAGAGGTGCCTCTCAAGTGGCTATTCTACCTGAAACAACAGATGCTTTTCCACCCGGTCACTAACAGTGGTTAAATGGTTAAGACCTAGAACTGCAGTGAAGTCCATCAACTCATAAAGTGGACACCGCCACTACCATAGATTCTGCTAGCATGCCAAGAGCAAATATTTATGCATTAGTATGAATTTATTATCAGCCTTTCCATTTATCGGCCATCGTACTATTTGCACACATAGGCACAGAAACACAGCTCAGGATCTCTCTCTCATTTACGTGCAAAAAACAAGGTGTCAGAATACTTCCATTTCCCCTCAGTGGCATTCTCAGGAGAAGTTTTCTATTGTAAGTGGCAACGAACCAAAGCCTGTCTGTACTATCAAAGATGCCCTGTCAGACCTCTAATCCTCCAGAGTCAACAAGGAAGAGTAAGGGTGTGTCAAAGGAACCCAAAGCCAGTTTACCTCTGCCATAAACTGCTGCTGTCACTCCCACTTCAAAGGGTTACCGGAGTAAAACTCTAGAGCAGAGATGTAGTGGCTAGTCGTAGCCAGAGATAAACAAAGAATACATAATGCCGGAGATATACAAAGAGTGATATGACAAGCCCTGGTATCCTGACTGGCAAGCTGTTCCAGGCATTGACAACTCTCTGTGTAAAGACATGATATGACAAGCCCTGGTATCCGCTAGGGCTATATGGCAAGCGTTAACGTCTTGCTACCATCGTGAGTCTGATTTATTAATGAAACACTGTGCAGCCACGCAGTGTTTAGATAATGGTTGCCCACCATTTACGTTCAAAATCCCAAAATCATCAGTCTCCTCCTGATGCCGTTTCCAGCACCAATGTAGATTTTTACAGTCCTTTTTGTAGATGGGACAAATACTATTCAAACTAATCCTTGCAATTTCACACAAATCTGTTTGCTTTTTAAAAAGATTAGTGAAAATCATTACCATTTCATAAGACATTGTTTGTGCACTATTCTACCATCTTTTTACAGTGTTTTACAGTTTCTCACTGTCACACGCCACGTGACAATCCCTGGACTGGAGCAGAGCAGCTGATGGTAATAACTGGCAGAGGAGTGGGGGTTTGCCGGTCTACAGACCGGATCTTTATTTTTTTCTGTCTCTCCCCCCAGACACGGGAGAGAGACAGTGGGAGAGCAGGTTAAAATAAAACAAACACAAACACAAAGTTCACCCTACTTGCTGCGAAGCTTTCGGGCAAAAACAATTAACTAAAACAAACTAAAATAATCAAAACTCAACGAAAGCTCACCTCCTCTGAGGGGGAATGCCCTTTCGGGGAACACACAACAAACATAGTCACTCCACAAACATCTCAAGACACTGCACCTCCTCAGACCGGAGTTCCCCTAGAACCTCCCCAGGCACACACATATCCAGTGACTTTTCAAGTGCTTCCCAAACCCATGCACACAGAGACACTCAAACTTTCCAGTCCGCTCTTTTACCCCAAACACACAGAGACCCTCGCCACTCGTCACAGTGACAGTTCTCTGGCCATTCTCCAGAAACACTCTCCACTGCCCGAGTGCGAGTTCTCTTCCAATCACACCGAGGGCGAGAGGCGGACACTCTTAGTGCACCCTCTCTCCCACACACAGGAAACACTCTACTCAGTCACTTTCGACAAACCCAAACAGAACATAGATTCCACTTCCAGACACTGAAACCCCCTTGCGGGGGAACACACACGACAATACGTCACACCTGACACCACACCAACACGCGTGCACGAATGACAAGACAACAACTCTGAATTGACACACACACATGAATGACACAACAACAACTAAATACGCACATGGATGACATGACAAGACTAGCTGATTCCCCACTTGCCCCACCTGCTCTTAAATAGGTTAAGCTTACTTTCTGCCTGGCTCAGGTGGGACTCGTGAGGCAATCAACCATCTATCAATCACTCACCCAATCACAATCACTCAACACCAAACAATTCACATTCTCACACACAAACCCAATCAATCAATCAAATTCCACATCAATTACCAATTAAAGAATAATGAAATCAATTATGGCCTTTGGAGCAACCTTCCAGGCAACAGTTCACTCTCACACCCTGTGAGAGTGCTAAACCTGCCCCCGGAAAGTTTCCCTGCTCCAAAGGCCTCCACAGCATGGAAAAACAAAGGCAACCCTGCCATTCCCATGTTGGAGAGACCGACGCCCTCCACACTCACCAAAGTAGAACAAGACCGTTTTAAATGGACTAGTGCATTTCACAGAATGTGAAACACTGTTCAAAAGCAAAGCTTTCCATGTTTTCCTACATTCATTCAAATAACTTGGGCTTGTGTTTAATTGGATTTGCAAGTGTGTTTCAATTCTTTCTGTTCCCTCTCCCAGCTAGAAATACTCTACAAATGTACCTTCTCTTTAAATTGGCTCCTACTACTGTCAAAACAATCCTATGTTTCTATCATACTCACTGTACACTAAAAATGGAAGCTTTTCAGGTATTTCCTTGCAATACACACAATAGAAATATATGGAGAAAATTGGATGTGCTTTTTAGGAGACAAATGACTGTTTGTATACAGTATTCAAAACACCACACAAAGTGGTATTGCACACACTAATCTCATCAGATATAACATTCACAAAATGGTTGTTCAAATGTCACAATAACATTGTGATCTCTCAATCTCTTGCCCCCCCATCTCAAATAAAAAAATTGTGTAGGAGAGGACAAAGCCAATAACCCCAAATAAATTCCACCCCTCTGTCTTTTGTTTGAATGAATTGTTTTACAGTCTTTCATCAATTAAAATGTTG
This sequence comes from Aldrovandia affinis, assembly GCA_029706075.1. NCBI lineage: Eukaryota > Metazoa > Chordata > Actinopteri > Notacanthiformes > Halosauridae > Aldrovandia > Aldrovandia affinis. Next base: position 387,254 of record JAINUG010000356.1, on the reverse strand, counting down.
AATCCAAAAGCCGTGTATCTTTCAACACCATTATGCATCTTAAAAGATCTTGTCACCTCGTGGAGCTTGATATATTGGTTTTCACTCCCTGGTTGGACACCCATAAATCCTTGTCTGTCAGCACTGTGCTGCTTGTGTTATCTGAGAATTATCTGAATATTTGTCTCATGAATCATGCAGCCCTCCCTTCCTCCCTGAACATGACCTGAACATACTCTTCCTGATAGCCGTGGGTACTTTACCTTTTTTTTATGTTTCAGATTTTTTCACCCATTTTCTTCCCATTTGGTAGCCTGTTATACCCTCTATTTCTTTTTTCGATTTTACCCTCCCCAATGAACTCGCCACCCACCTCCGCGGGACGAGCTTATACCTTGAGGCAACGTTCGCCTCCTCCGAGACTGAACTCGGCTAACCCTGTTTATGAGGTCGCCCTACCGCTCCTCGGTGAGCTCGTGCCAGTTGTCCCTCCCCCTCCCCTTGGGGCAGAAATTCGCCCCCGGTCAGGGCTCCCCCCCAGGGCCGGTCTTGTACAGTCGGGTTTCGAACCGCGACCGTGATACGCAGATCACACTCATAAAGGACCAGGCAATACGGGTGCGTTAGAACACTGCGCTATCGGAGGCACCCCGGTACTTTACCTTTAAATGAATGCCCTGGGCAGTTTTATTTAATATTTGTGCAATAGTGGATGAAACCAACGGTCTAAAAGTTTGGAAAATGGGGGCAATGTCATTTTGTGGTAATTTATGATTAGATTTAGATTGTTTAGATAGTTTTTGTTTTCTCTGTATCCTACCATTTTCCAGGAGTTCATCTCGACCGCCTTTTAAGGGGTCAGGGAATAATTTTCCAGTTTCCCACATTGGCTCCAATGGTTTTCTGTTTTTTGATCCCCTCTGGAAAATGCCAATTGTGAAGCGTTGTGTGACAACCTGTTTGTAAATGGCGCTATACAAAAATAAAGATTGATTGATTGATTGATTGATTGATTGATTGATTGCAAGAGCTCCTGCTGAACAGGTTTCACAAACTGGTATTTTTTTCAAGCCATGACATAATAACACAGGCCATTACATTTTGAATTACTTTCCATCGTAAATATATGAACCACACTCTGCTACAAGGCTATGGTAGCTGTATACATTTGTAATTCGATAATAATTAATCTAATAATGGTTCATGATTAATTTTTGCCCCCATCTATGAGTGTAACCCCTGTACAGCTGCATATATTTAAAAGTATGTACTTTGAACTGATAAGAAAAACAAAGGTACGTAATCATCCAGAACCTGCCTTTGCTTTTCTAGATAACATTGTGATCTCTCAATCTCTTGCCTCCCATATCGAAGAGAAATAATGTGTAGGAGGGGACAAAGAAAATTCCACTCCTCAGTGCCAAAAGGCATGTGTATCTTTCAACACCATTATGTATCTTAAAAGATCTTGTCACCTCGTGGAGCTTGAAATCTCAGTTTTCACTCCCTGGTTGGACACCCATAAATCCCTGTCTGTCAGCACCGTGCTGCTTGTGTTATCTGAGAGTTATCTGAATATTTGCCTTTTTATCAGTGGCTCTGTTATATAGAAAATGGTGTATTGGGTGATGTGTTGTTTTTTAGATTTCAAAAGAGAAAAACTTGTTGCAATCTGCAAGAGACCTAGGACTTAGGAAAATATTTATATTCCAGCAGGACAATGACCCAAAGCATACAGGGAAAGTAGCATTGTGGTTTAAAAAAATATATATACATGTCCTGGAGTGACCCAGTCAAAGCTCAAACCTCAATCCCATTGAGAATTGCTGGAAAGATATTAAAATTGTTGTTCTCCAATGACCCCCATTCAACCTGATGGCACTCAAGCAATTTTGTAAAGAAGAATATTCGAAAATGGCAATAGCCATATGTGCAATAGCTGGAAGAGACTGCAAATAGACTGACAGCTGTAATTGCAGCTAAAAGTGCTTCTACCAGGTATTAAGGGGGGTGAATACTTATGGAATCAATTATTGTCTGTTTTTTATTTCTAGTTAATTACGGAAAAGCTTTAGGGTTGTTTTTTTAATGATTTGACATTATAGAGTATTTTGTGTTGAACAGTGGCAAGAAATGGTGGTGAATACCTTTTGTACCCAAAAATGTCATTGGCTCCAACATGGATTATGAACACTGGATCCAACTTCCGACTTGGCCAGGAGCTTGTTCTGCATGTTCCAGCACATTCCGCATGTCTCCAACCTTGGCACCAGGCACCGAGACTTCTTTTCACGTTAACGCACTATACTGTCAACACCTCTAGTAATTGAGTCCCCCACTAACTCTTTCTGGGGGGTGTGGCCACCAGAATGCCCTGGGGCTCATCAGTCCTCCAACTCTCAAAGCACTGGGACAGATCCTCTCCCTGCGAGGGCTGGAATCAGTTGGACACGACAAACTCTGGAGATTCCGCCCCTGCATTGTGTGTGTGCCTTTTTCCTTCGCTTCGCCCTTCCACCGTCACCCAACTCTCTCTCTCTCTGCCTCCCTGCTTTGGACACTCCCCCACTCCCCGGCTTCAGCTCTAAGGTCAAACTAAACTCTCTAAAGGTTGTGCTAATCAGTTCCTGTAACTCTACCAATCCTATACCACAACCGAGTCCAGACGAACGCCCCCTGGAAGTCTCCCTCCAGAAACACTCGCACTGCTCTGGCCTTACTTTGTCTCCTAACTACATACACCTAGCTCTCCCTGCACCTGATGACGTAGTTGTGGTATAAACAGTGTAAACCACACAGCGTTCACACACTTCTTTCAGCCTCGTGCTGCTTTGCCAATCGAGAGATTGCACGGGTTGTCCTGGTTTATTCCTTACATATACCTGCACACACACACACACACACACACACACACACACACACACACGCAACCTACATAAAGATAAACAAGCACTCAACCAATGCACCTCCACTGCACACACACACACACACACACACACATGCACACACACACACACACACACACACACACACACATACACACCATTTTTAATATATAACGTGTACTGCAAGATGGTATCGAGCTGATGGTATGAATCCACTTTTGTGGTTATATGATCCATTTTTTTTTTTTTATACAAATGATGATACAGCAACTTAACGCTTGAAAATCTTATTTTAAAAATATTTTGCTCCCAAAAATTTAATTTTCATATTTTTTTCATCAACCACCACATGTGAAAAAGATAGACACACACATTAGATACAGCACAGAACTTTATCATTGCGTAGGTCAAGTAAAAGCACTGTGGCAACTTTAGAGAGATTTGAAACATGTTTTTTTTTGCCTGGAACATAAAACTCTCTTGAAAAAATGCTGTTCAGCAGCGCATACTTGACACACCCAGAAACAAACCCCTGAAGGTCCTTAACTGACTTGACCTGGCAAGGATTTAAAACCTGAGTATGTTCCATTTGGTAACTATTTAGGTTACAACATTTGTAACTAAAATTGCTGATGAGTAAAGTTCAAAATGTTCATGTTTTATTTGAACATACACTACTGTTCAAAAGTTTGGGGTCACCTGCTGGAAACTATTTTTATCTCATAATTGACAATGCTTTACACCGTATACATTTCTGTAAATACTTTAAAATGACAAAAACACATGTAACAATGAACAAAATGAACATCAAAGAAATATTCAAGAAAATTATATTGAAAATTGAATCTTGGATTCCTCAAAATAGTCACCCTTTGGCGTGAGAATAGCCTCACAAACAGTGGCCATTCGGTTAATAAGTTTTAGCAGGAAATCACCCGACATGTTTTCCCAGCTATCCTGCAGCAATTCCCAGAGAAACTTGTGGGTTGCTTTGCTTTGACTCTTCCTTTCCAGTTTGTCCCATACAAGTTCTATGGGATTGAGGTCTGGACACTGGGCAGGCCAGGTCTTTAGTTTTAGTTGTTGTTCGCATTCCTCCTTCACCAGATAGTTCTTGCACAACTTCAAGGTGTGTTTCGGGTCGTTATCTTGCTGAAGAATGAAGGAGTGCCCGATTAGCCATAGTCCAGATGGAAGGTGACCCCAAACTTTTGAACGGTAGTGTAGGTGGATGGCAATTCCAATAGTACACTGCTCGCTGCTCACTTCACACCAAAATATATTTTCTTTCCTTCAAATGAAAATTGTCATTTTGCTTTTCTATATGGGGTGTGGTATTATCAGTTTTCATAAAGAAAAAACACAATGAAAACATGAGCCTGCACGATTAAAGTATTCTAAAGTAATATAAGACCTCTAGATCTGTAATGGAATAAAACATTCCTTGCTCCTCATCCAAGATGAAAACAAAGAGAGATTGCATCATGGTTTGAAAGCCAATAAAAGGGGGTGGCCGATGGTGTAAAGACATAAGGCCCTTTGTTGTGCTGTGTGCTTAGTGTTTGTTATATTGCATACTACCTCTGAATCATTGCTTCTTCTCTTCATTGAATTGCTGTTATTCAATACACAAGTTATGACCAATGGTGGATAAGTATGGGAAAGAGGAAATGAGAGAGGGAGAGAAAGAGATTGAGAGTAACACCTAATCACCTGTTGAATATTCTTGATACTAGACACACCCAAACAGATTTTGGGGTTTTTGTCTACAACTGTCTTGTCTTTGCAAAATGATTGAACATTGCCTTTAATTAATTATTTCAACCTTTTCAACCATGCCATTTCACTAATCATATCTGAAATGTTCACAACAAGAAGTTGCTGAAATTGTACAAGGCAGTGTTGAAAACAGGATTATTTCAAAAAAATAGGAACAACAGGATTGTTTTGAAAAAATAAAAAGTGTAGCATCATTCATAGTGGCTAGATTCATTTTAACGTCAACAAAAGACACCAAGGGCTCTGAAAAAAAATCTATATTCTACCTTAAAATTATCATTTAATGTGCATGTGATATGAACCTTCACTTACAAAATCAAGAATGTTCCAGCTCTGATCAGGGGCGGCGTTTGGCTGTCCACCCCAGGGGGAGGGAGAGCTGGCACGAGCTCACCGAGGAGCGGTAGGGTGACCTCGTAAACAGGGTTGGGCTGTGAGTTCCATCTCGGAGGAGGCAAACATTGCCTCAAGGTATTATATGCCATTTGTTCACTTAATAAGACTCATCTTCATTGATACTTCTGAATTATGCATCTCTTCCTCACCGTGTAGTTCTTATTCAAGACCAAATGTGTTTCTGTTACATAATCAGAAATTCAGAGCATAGAGTCTCGGGTACCTCAGATCTGGCCCGCAGATCCAACTTTTGGTCCTGGTTTTCCCTTTCTCTCAGGTAGTCAATTGAACAATTAATGCAAGTGATTGGCCAGAGTGTCTTCACACCTGACTCCCAGGTAAAGGGAGGGTGGAGAAACGGCAGTACTCGGCCCGTGAGGACAGGTGATTTGAGGAGCCCTGGCATAGATGGTTAAAGGAGCAACAGGTCTAGGGGCTGCATTGGTAAGACTGATATTTCTGAGGTAGGGTTGACCGGGGATAAAACTAACACAGGGTTTGTTGGAACACAGACATTTTATATTGTTGCACATGGTCAAACAAGTAGCGCTCCCTGTCACATTTCCACGAAGGAGAATGACGTCTGATTACTAAGTTTTAGAACAATCCGACCGGTTATTCTCTTTTTATCAGCAAAAGTTTGTTTTTTAAGTAACTTTTTGTACTGGAGCAGTTTTTTCATTACTGGTTTGTGTGTGTAAGTCACAGAGTCCAACCTTATATCATTTTAATCATCCATCTGGTAGCTATAATGTAGCTTGGTTTTGAAATATGACAGGAACACACAAAAAGTGCTAGCTAGGCAAAACTCCAACCACCACAGCACGGGGTTAGTTCTAACGCTCTGATATTTGTGAGGTACTGATATATGGGAAAGAGCGGTGCAGTGGGAGGTTTAGTCCTAACTCCTTGTTGTCTGGACTTGCAAAACTGATACAAGAATTTGGCATGTTGGCATGGTTCCTGTGAGTTTCTGCTGGCGGGATTAGGGAAACACTGTCTCAGCATGCCTGACCCTCTGCTGCGGCTCATACGTGAGCTGGCAGCCTTACGGGCGGAAAAGTCACACGAGGGTGGATACAGTGCACTAATCCTTACATACCATGGCAAAAACCACAATCGGGCATTGACACTGGGCATATATTGCCATTTTATATGCCGAAACAGCATGTGGGTTTTAACACAAAAACTAAACGGACTTCAACTCAGTTCAGCAATTTTATGTTGTTAAATCATGTCTATTTGCATTTATAATGCATTGGATTCCAGGTGCAATGGCAATTAATACCTTCCCTTCGACACAGTTTCATGGCATGATTCATTTTTTGGAGTGGACCAGGGGTGGCTAATTCCGGGCCTGGAGGGCCTTTGCTTGTATATTTTAAACCAAGCTAAATAGCAGCTGTATATCAGTAGCTATTGAGATATTATTTCCATTTGCTTGTGTGTGTTATGAGAGCAGGGGTGCATTTGGTTGCAATGTTATTTTGTGATTTCATTCATTGACTTGTACTGTACAGTGTGAGTTTGAGAGGCACTATTGACCTCCACCCCTCCCCCACTTCGGGCTTCTAGCAGGTGAGGCCTAGGAGACTTCATAGGCTGCAGACAGCAGAAGCAGTGGAACGCAAAGGTCACATCATGCCTGCCCGATGCTAGCGCTGAGTGCAGATGAAGTGGCTGAAGTGAGCGCGCATCTGTGTCTGTATATGGAGAGCTGTGTGCGTGCGCCCCTTTCCGACGTGCCGCCCTAGGCGACTGCCTATGTCGCCTGTGCCAGGATCCGCCACTGACCATAGCCTAGCGGTCACTGAAATCTTGTGTGCATTTGGCTATCTGTCTCAACTCTGCAGAATAAGACTGCAGCACACAGAGAAAGCTGCTTTTGTGGTGTTTACTGTGAGGCATTCTTACAGGGTGTGTTAGAGAAATGTACCTGCTTGGAGAGGAATTGTTACGGGACTGGCTGGGCTTCTTTAGTCTGACGCACCCTGATGTCATTCCACTGGTTCTAATTAAATCAGCCTGTATGGACGAATGCCTGTGCAATGACATTAATTCTGCCATACCACTGGGGGTGGGGTGACACTCAAGGACCTTTTCAGAGGGTACAGGCATTTGAATAACCCGGAGGAGGCAGTATTCAAAACAAAACGATGATTGTATTCAATTTCTTTACAAAACAGAAAAAATATGGGTAATCCGAAAAAACAAACACATACAGTCCACGATCCTTCTCTTTGCCTTTGTCCATAATCCAGTGTCAAAATTCAATTCAGTTCCTCAAACAAACCAATAGCGGGTACACAAAACAATGCAAGTCAAGGTCTTCGTAAGGTTACTGCAACACTGGACAAGACCTGTGTACCTAGTAATATATTAAAATCACGCTCCCAAATGTGTAAACCACTGCTTTGGATGGAAACCTTATCAAGCAAGTTCCATCATACAAATATCTAGGGATCTGTTTGGACAATACATTTTTGTTTTAAAACTCCTGGTAGATAACCTTGTGATAAAGCTCAGAATTAAGTTTGGGTTTTACTTCAGACACAAATCATGTCATCTGTATGAGTTAACAGGGTTCCTTCCTTAGGGCATTGCAGATGGTTTCATAGGTACAATTTTGTCTACAAAGCTATTCTTGGCAAACACCCAGCCCTTATGATTTTATATATTAATGTATTATTTTGTAGAGCACATTTCTCTCTTAATTTACAACCTGTGAAATAGAAAACTGCAAGAGAAAACTAGTCAAGACTCCAGGAACACCTTTACACTTGGTTTCTTAAAAAACACAGATTGCTGTCTTTTAAGAAGAAAAAAAGTATGGCCCCAGAATGACACTGACACAGAGTTTAGTTTTAAAGAGCTCAGAGCTTTTATTGCAGCAAACTCCACAACCGGTGATGTTAGCAAGACGTTTGGGAGTTGGGTGTGTTCAGCGTTACAGTGAGCTGTGCTGGATGGGTCTCATGATGTGTTAGAATCCGCTGGAAGAGGAAGAAACAACCTTGCCATCCACCACCTTCTCCACGATGGTCACCACCTTACGTGTGGTGGTGCTGGTTGTACTGGAACTGGAGGATGAGAGGCTGTGGGAAAATACAAAGCATTTTCTTTGTTTTAAATTGTATTCTTCTCAGTGAACCCATAATCAACTATTTGTTAGTAAATAAAAACACTCATAAACCACACTAAAGTAGATAAATTACCAGCCACATTACATGGTGACAAGCTTAATTTGAAGTTCATGTAATTGCAAATAATCTAAATTTCTGATTGTCTATTTGTCCAACATGCCCTATCCTTTCCTGTAATGTCACATGCTGCAATATAACATTTGTGTTCTAATATATTCCCCCCCTTTTTTTACCCCAAAGTCAACAATAATACTTTAGAAAATGTGTAATCATAATTGCGTAAATGCAGAGTTAATGTAAATGTAAAGCTGGTGAACCAGGTGTGAATTTTCCTGATCCAGTTCCAGGCTGTACCAGATTCAGCAGCGATGGAATCACGAGACCGAATCCCACAATCAGTGGAGCTACTCCACCATGTGCTGTCACTGACATTGATGGCATGTGATAGTCCCACCCATTCTGGGGTTCCCTAACTCTCCCATCCATCATAGCCAGTGGTTCACCTTAAGCCAACAAGTTGTTCCTTCAGCCAGTCTCACCTGCTGCTCTCTCCATCCAGCAGCCTCCTGTATTCTGCAATCTCCATCTCCAGCCGAGTCTTGATGTCCAGTAGCGCCTGGTACTCTTGGCTCTGACGCTCCATGTCAGCACGCAACTGCACCAACTGCTCCTCCATGCCGGTCACTTGCATCTGGAGCCCAGACAACGTCATAGAGTAGCGGGCCTCTGTGTCTGCTAATGTTCCTTCCAGAGATGATTTCTGTAGGGTAGAGAGAGAAAGGTAGGATGGGAAGAAAGAACGATTATATTATTGAATATCATTCAAAATGGTTAATGGTGTAGTTGTTTGCAGTGTGTCATGGTGCCTTACCATGCTTAGCTGAGACTGCAGCTCGATTTCAAGCCCCTGCAGTGTACGTCGGAGCTCTGTGGTTTCGGATTTGGAGGTCTGCAGGGTCTCTGTGCTGACTGCCACTTCCTTGTTCAGCGACTCTACCTGTTGAATACAGCAAAGTTACACAAACATAATACCTTACAACATGGAACAGAGGTATGCACAGAGAAATATGCACATGGTAAGACTGGGATATACAGGAGATGGCAATTGGATTTTTTTTTACCACTTTCAAATGGACAAAGGGAAAAGGCTCTTCTTGGCCACTGAGGCCAAACATCCTGTGTCTGAGAACCCTGAAATTACCTTGGTCTGGAACCAGGCGTCCAGATCCCTCTGGTTCTTAGCAGCCGCAGCTTCGTACTGTTCACGCATTTCTGCCATGACTTTGCTCAGGTCTTCCTGTGGTGCCGCGTCCACCTCCACATGGACCTGGCCACTCATCTGTGCTCTCATAGCCAGGAGCTCCTGAAAACAAACAATAAACACAAGCACCACGGTCAGCACACCGAGACTGATCTGCTCAACTGAGAACCCTTACCCCCCTGTCAGCAATGTATTGTATGTAAGGAGTGATGAGGACGTTACTTTAACCTGGGGGTACAAGAACACTCATAACCAGTTTTGTCAAGGTGCCAGTGAAGATTCCCTGCATTTCTTCATTATGTATATAACAGTTTGCATAAAAAATAAACCCATTTGACATGAATTATGATTTTGGTCTTTGCAGTGGCGGAAAAGGGACAGTGTTCTCAGGCCCACCTCCTCGTGGTTCCTCTTCAGGTAGATCAGCTCCTCCTTCAGTCCCTCGATCTGCATCTCCAGGTCAGATCTCGCCAGAGTCAACTCATCCAGCACCCTCTTCAGCCCCGCAATGTCGGCCTCCACTGACTGCCGCATGGCCAGCTCGTTCTCATACCTGCGCGAGGGAACGGCTCGTTATGAATGCTTTTTTAAATGCAGTTTTCTACCTTGTTTACAGTACGTGTGCGCCGTTTGAACGTTTGTTTCTGTGTTCTAAAGTATTCTGTTTGATAACCGTAGGGCAAAGTAATTGAAGTGAAATTGCTTGATGCAGACTATAAAACATTAATACATTTAGTCACCTGACGTTGTACTTTCATGTTGAGACTTACTTGACTCTGAAGTCATCGGCTGCCAGCTTGGAATTGTCAATGCTGAGATAGATACCTCCATTGATACGGGTGGCATCCTGGATCTGAAAGACACAAACCGCTTTAATTCAGTATTCATCACCAATGAACATGTCCTGCTGTAAGGCTCAGAACTTTGCATATTTATGTAGGCTAGGAGCCAAACTAAATACGAGGCTATTTCATATGGTCTAAATTTTGTATGAAGACGTAACATGGGATTTGATTACAAATGTAAAGCATCTATAATGAATAAACTTTGTCACACACAAAAAAAAAGGTGTTTAAGGTGACACCCCTTTCAGGGGCTTGCATGAGACACGGACACACATACAGAGCATATGAGGGTTGTTTGACTCCATAACAGGCCCTCCGGGTTCTAGTGTACAATACAGTGTCAGTTACAGAGTAGCAGAGAAGAGAAATGGGAGATTAAAAAAAGCAGAACAATGCCTAACAACAGCTGTTATCTTTGAGGTTATTTGAGGTTTGAGGTGATCTTAAATTAGTTGCATGTTGCAGGTGGCAAAAATAAACTTTAGTACTCCCAGTTTATATAATATAAATAATAATTATATTATTAGATTATTTATATCTTATATATATATATATAATATAAATTATTGTATTACATTTACATTTTAGCAGTGGCGTAGCGTGGGTTGCCAGCACCCGGGGCGAGGCACGTAACGGTGCCCAACCTTTTTTGCACCACGGACCCCGGTTTCATGCAAGACCATTTTCCGCGAACCGGGGGTGCATGAGTAAAAAAAATTGCGCCCCTCGGAATTTTACACCCGGTGCATGAAACCGGTCCGTGATGCAAAAAAGGTTGGGGACCACTGCCCTAACTGTGTTTTTTTTCGTCTTCTGAAATTTTGTGCCCCTCTGAATTTTGCGCCCGGTGGCACCCCCCACGCTACGCCTATGCATTTTAGGCATTTAGCAGATGCTCTTATCCAGAGCGACTTACACAGTTTACATTTCTTTTTACATACAATCCATTTATACAGCTGGATTTTTTTTTTTTTTTACTGAAGCAATTCAGGTTAAGTACCTTGCTCAAGGGTACAACAGCAGTGCCCCATCTGGGAATTGAACCTGCAACCTCTGAGTTACAAGCCCACCTCCCTAACCATTACACTACACTGCCAGCCCTGTATACACTGTATATGTATCCTTCCTCATGTAGTGCATTTATGTTCTGGAAAGGCTTCATATGAATGAACCAAAGTATCTATTATATTTTGCTCATATTTGATCTTAAGTGCATGGTTATTTGGAGAGAACAGAACAGCACACCAGATTTTTTCTGGATATCACATGCTTGGAGGAAAGAGAATTGTTTTTGTCGTGGTTGGTCTTAGCTACTCTTACTACTTTCTCATCCACCCATGCAATGATAGTCACAATGTGGAAACGTTGGAAAAAGACACAAGTGATCCACAATTGTGGTGGATTTAAAGCTGTAAAAACCTATTTGTTGGATTGCTTTAAACTGTGGCCAACTGCCAGCTGGACTGAGATTCTTTGTTTGCTACGCTGGGTGTTAGAAGAAAGGCTCATTGAATGACTACAAGACAAAGTACATGTAATTTAAACATGAAATTGAACATTTAAGCATGAAATTTACACTATCGACTCTTTATATTACATACAGTAGTTCATGGTCCGACACTTCTGTTCAAGTTCAGTGCTAGGCATGCAAGTGATTCATTAATTTGCAAATGCAGTTTTCATTACATTTAGGAGAGAAACTAGATTTACCTTTAACTGCAGGTCGCTGATGATGGCTTCGAAGGCGCTGGTGTCACGAGCCGTTGGGGAGGTCTTGCTCTCCAGGAACTGGCGGATCTTCAGCTCCAGTTCACCGTTGGCCTTCTCCAGCAAGCGCACCTTGTCCAGGTAGGTGGACAGGCGATCGTTCAGGTTCTGCATGGTGGCCTTCTCATTGGCGGAGATGTTCATTTCGAGGCCTTCTTGCAGGTTGAAACCTCCCCCGCCCGCCCCGCCTCCACCGCCTCCACCGCCACCATAACCACCTCCATAACCACCTCCATAACCACCACCACCACCACCACCACCACCAGCAGAGAAGGTTCTACTAGAACTGGAGGCACGCACTGCACCACCACCAGTGCTATACCCTCCATACATACTTTGGGTCCTCTGTCCTCCAGACGTGGAGGAACGGGAGGTACCAAAACTACTGAATCCGCTGTAGCTTGACATATCTGCTCTGGCTGCTTGGGTAGCGTGTGACTCTGCTCGGGCTGGAGAGGAGGGACTAGGTTGCAGGTTTCAGCTGAAGTCTTTTTATAGAGCTGATTAGAAGGAGGCGACAGGAGGGAGGAGGTGGAGGGTTATCTCAGGTAAGGGGGAGGGATCCTCTAATTATGCACACGCTACAACAAAAAGATCTGCCTTTTGACAGGGGGATACTTTGAGGAAATTCAAAGCCACATGAACACACACAAAATAATTAACTGCACCCATTCTAGGACAAACTCAATGCTTTTAAAACAAAATGATTTAATTGCTACATCATCAAGTCTTGTCACTAAGAAGGTGACTGCCAGAGATCAAGCTGCCTCAAACAATCTCTGCTTAAAATACTGACATGCCTCAGAGAAATCAGAGCAACTGCCCTGTTTCTTAAGCAAGAAGAATGTGCAGAAAGTTATTAGGTTGTAGGTTCCAATCACAGATTCTTAATCAAGTGCATTTTTCTGTCTCCAAGATAACTTTCAACAGCCTAAGGTTGTGGATTTCATGGCCCAATTCACCTTTTAATTCAATCCTCAATTGAGACTAAGCCAAGATTCACAGAACAGAAGTGAATCTCACCCGTTTTACCATTGCCTTCATTCTTGTCATTTATTGTCTTCATTTCACCATTGGCTTCATTATTTCTCTACAGACCATGTTACATAATTAACCGAATAGCATGGCTTTTGTGTCTTTTTTGAATGCAGTTTGAATTCTGGACTATGCAGGCCCTACACATTACTACTAAATGCACTGTGCTCTTTTGAGACATAAATTGCTACTTTTGAGATTAGACAGCTTTGAAACAGTACTTACTTGTCAGCTAACAGAATGATTTTCTTCGATTATGAATGCAAGATGTTAGGAGTTGGCAGTGCATTCATACAAGTTGTGGCTTGTTTGTTTGATTCTTCCACAGAATGGTCTTTTGAAACCATCTCCAAGTCTTTTTGTAAAGATTATTTTTTAAATGTCAAACAGAAAGGGCAACAGAGACAACCATACAGACAGAAAAAGAAATAACAAAGAACCATGGCTGGCAGTGTAGTGTAATGGTTATGGAGCTGGGTTCAATTCCCAGGTGGGGCACTGCTTTTATACCCCTGAGCAAGGTACTTAACCTGAATTGCTTCAGTAAAATATCCAGCTGTATAAATGGATTGTATGTAAAGAAATGTCAACTGTGAGTCGCTCTGGATAAGAGCGTCTGCTAAATGCCTAAAATAAACCAAAGCCAAAAAACAGATTTCAGTCGTAATTTTTTTTGACAACATATACACTCAGTGGCCACTTTATTAGGTACACCTGTACACCTGCTCATTAATAAGAACATAAGAACATAAGAATACATAATGAGGAGAACTGGCCGTTCAGCCCATCATGTCCTAATCTAAAGAGAATCTAGTACTGCATCTAGCCTGGACTTGAATAGCCCAAGTGTTTCTGCCTCTACTACCCGACCTGCCAAGCTGTTCCAGGCATTGACAACTCTCTGTGTAAAGAAAAACGTACTAATATCTGATAATTATTAATGCAATTATCAAATCAGCCAATAATGTGGCAGCAACTCAATGCATAAAAGCATGCAGACATGGTCAAGAGGTTCAGTTGTTGTTCAGACCAAAATGTGATCTAAGTGACTTTGACCGTGGAATGATTGTTGGTGCCAGACGGGGTGGTGTGAGTATTTCAGAAACTGCTGATCTCATGGGATTTTCTGCGTGATGGTGGTTTGGTGTGTGCTACTTAATGCGAAACCATTATTGAAGTTTGAGACACCAATTGACTTGTGGGATTACTAGTTGGTACGATTTATCTAGTGCTACCTATTCATCACTACCTTAGCCTTTCTCAGCATAGACTGATTTGAGTCCAGCCATAGTTTATTTTTTTATTTAACCTTTATTTAACCAGGCAAGCCATTAAGAACAAGGTCTTATTTACAATGGCGGCCTGGGGACATACACCATTCACTCATACACTCACACCTACAGGGCAATTTTAGACTCTCCAATTAACCTAACGTGCATGTCTTTGGACTGTGGGAGCAAAACCGTCCTTACCCGGAGGAAACCCACGCGGACACGGGAGAACATGCAAACTCCACACAGAAAGGCCCCGGCCGGGATTCGAACCCGGGACCTTCTTGCTGTGAGGCGACAGTGCTATCCACTGCAACACCGTGCCACCTACTGTTAGTGGTCTGTTTTCCTGCACTAGTGCAGTTCGCATGTCTTTTGTTTATTTTGATGAAGGCAACATTTTCTCAGTGCATATTACATTTTAGCACTACAAGCATACTAACATTGTATCTTCCAGTGGCCTGCCCGAAGAGCCGAGCGTCCCTCAGGGACAGCACTGCACTGCATGTTTTTGTGATATTTACCTCTAACACTGCCTTCCACCTTTTCTTCACAGAGTGCAGTGTGTGTGTGTGTGCACGTCTGTGCGTGAGTCACCAGAGCACAACCATGATTGGTGAGTACCTGGAATAGGTGGTCACACTGGTATGTGGTGTTTCTATAGCTGTTGGGAAAACTGTGGTTTAGCAGGTTGGGATAAAAGCATGCAGGAATTTTTATTTTAGGAAGGTTGCATTTAGGAAGGGTTAAATGTGTTTCATTCTTGGGCTTGGAGTCCAGAGGTGGGATCGCACCTGGGGCCTCATTTATAAAAAGTTGCGTAGAAACCATCCTATATTTGATCTAAGATCATTTCTGAAATGTGCGTAAGTGTGATTCAGAGAAACTGAACGTACGCACAAAAAAACGTGCGTATGCCAGTCCCCCAGATGTGAAATCTATAAATCGCAAATGATCTTGAAATTGTGCGCAGGTGAATGGTTTTACATCTCCGCCTTGTAAACGCCCCCTAATTAATATCATTAGCATATAAAGGAGCTCGAATAAAAACACAAATCCTCTACTTGATAATGGTGAGCTGCAAGAAAAATAATTTTAGCGAGGCCGAAATCGAGGTCCTGTTGGCGGAGGTGCAGATGCGTGCAGGGACGCTGTTTGGGAGCCTTTCCAGTAGCTTTACCAGTAAAACCAAGTACGTGGCATGTTAGTCTGTAGCCCAGGCTGTGAACGAGGTGCGGGGGCAGCAAAGGTCCTTGAAGGACGTAAAGAAAAAGTGGTCTGATTTAAAACTGAGGTCAAAATCTCTAATAACTTGTTCCCTTCTTATTGCGCGGTTGGCGGTATCTTCGAGAAGTGACAATGCTGCCATTCTTCCTCTTGAAAACCACTGCATTATTGGACATTTTATAGCCTACAGATTGACTGAAATGTTTTACACGCGTGGAACTATAATATGTATTAAATACATTTCAAGGATGTGTCAATTATGCTAATATGGGTAGTTTTGGAAAAACTAATGTGTATTTTTGTTTTGTTTTCCACAAGTAGCCTAGCTTATGTTGTTTTAATTTATTAATACATTTATTGTGCAAACCATTACGTATAGCCTAAGCAATGTGTTCAATCTGGTAATACTACTACTACTAGGCTACTACTACTAATAATAATAATAATAATGAGGAAACAATTAGGCAGCAGACGACATGTTGGCGCTGTTAGATTTCCGAATACATTTTACATTACATTTACATTTTAAGCATTTAGCAGACGCTCTTATCCAAAGCGACTTACAATATGTACATTAATACATGGTAGGGACAATCATAGTACGCGCAAGAGAAGCAGAAGTAAGCAGGGGTATATAGTGTTGAGCAAGTAGGCAGTGGTGATGACAATTAGCTAGATGTACAGAATTCAGTGGTAGTGGAGTCTGAAAAGGTGGGTTTTGAGTCTCTTGCGGAAGATCGCAAGTGATTCCGCGGTCCTGACCGATTGCGGAAGGTAGTTCCACCAGCGAGGGGTCAGGACAGAGAAGAGACGAGACCGCGAATACCTGCAGTACTCCAACATTGCCACAAGGAAACGTGCGTACGCCAAGTTGAAACCTGACGTGGAGCTGAGTACTTTTCCACGTCAAAGACCGTTTTTATAAATCTGAACTTTGGCGTGGATTTGAGCGTACGCACGTTCTAAGATCAAATCTGTGCGTAAGTACGTTTTATAAATGAGGCCCCTGGCCTTTAGGATGAGGTTGTTGACCCCCCAAAAGACAAAGGTTATGGTTATGTTTATCAAGTGTTTATTTGGACGAGGTGGTGAAACATTGATTTAATGAGTAAATGCTGAATGAGCATGTCTGATATCATGCATGTCCAATCAAATGTACGCTCTGTAGGAATCGAAGGACCAGCAACCCAGTTTCTTCAATAAATAATCTGGCAGAACATTTTGGGCAGCAGTGGTGGCGGTACCAATTCTACTCACCCCCAATAGTTATTTTCTTACTTTCTTTCCCAAAAGTTGCATGAAAAGGCAATCCAATACCCAACGGTCAAAATGCATTTACTTTCAAAAATTGCTTTGTTGGTTTGTTGGCACAGTTTAAGTCTCACAGAAGTTGGGCATATTCGTATCCTACAGATTGTTAGCAGTCCAAATGGATTCTCCAAACATTGGTACATTTTTGTCTACAAAGCTATTATTGGCAAACTCCCAGCCCATCTATGTGGACTTTTTAACTGGTGTACTTTCAATTATGACTGTATAATAGATTTTTACTATGCCATGCCCTTCCTCACAGTTTGGTAAGAGGGCTTTTAGTTGCTATCCCCCATGAATCTGGAATCTTACAGAGAACTACTAAACTTCAGTGTCTCATTCCCTTAGCTGATTTTAAATGGCTAATCCATTCCGTAAAAAACGTGTTCTTGTTTTGCATAAATGTTGACCGTCCTGTTGCCTTTTACCTCCATGTCCTTTTGTGTGCTTGTATGTTTTTAACTGATTTGTAAGCTCTCACATTTGTGTTAATGCAGATTTATTCTTGGGGGATTTTATTTAAAATAACTATTAGAGATGTGAACATTTGTGATATATCTTGTTGGGGTGAAATGCTACTTGTTAAACAAAAGATTTTTCTCTGAGCAATT
Source organism: Aldrovandia affinis (assembly GCA_029706075.1). Lineage (NCBI taxonomy): Eukaryota > Metazoa > Chordata > Actinopteri > Notacanthiformes > Halosauridae > Aldrovandia > Aldrovandia affinis. The sequence goes on along the minus strand of JAINUG010000356.1, from coordinate 369,744 downwards.
GTGTTTGTATAAAATAATGTATTTTTTTTTGCATAGCCTAAACCTTATGATTTTATATATTAATGTATTATTTTTGTAGAGCATATCTCGCTCATAATTTATAACCTGTGAAATAAAAAACTGCAAGAGAACTAGTCAAGACTCCAGGAACACTTGTAAACTTGATTTCTTGAAAACCACTGATTGCGGTTGAATAATAATTATGGTCCCATAATGATACTGACACAGAGTTTGTGATACTGACAAACAGCTCACAGCTTTTATTGCAGCAAACTCCACAACCGGTGATGTTAGCAAGACGTTTGGGAGTTGGGTGTGTTCAGCGTTACAGTGAGCTGTGCTGGATGGGTCTCATGATGTGTTACAATGTGCTGGAAGAGGAAGAAACAACTCTGCCATCCACCACCTCCTCCACGATGGTCACCACCTTACGTGTGGTGGTGCTGGTTGTACTGGAACTGGAGGATGAGAGGCTGTGGGAAATACAAAGCATTTTCTTTGTTTTACATTGTATTCTTCTCAGTGAACCCATAATCAACTTCTTACATTGTTAGTAAACACTCATAAACCACACTAAAGTAGACAAATTACCAGCCACATTACATGGTGACAAGTTTAATTTGAAGTTCATGGAATTGCAAATAATCTAAATTTCTGATTGTCTATCTGTCCAACACACCCTATCCTTTCCTGTAATGTCACATGCTGCAATATAACGTTCGTGTTCTAATATATTTCCCTTTTCTTCTTTTTTTTTTTTTACCCCAAAGTGAACGATAATACTTTAGAAAATGTGTAATCATTAATGTAACTGTTAATGTAAATGTAAGCTGGTGAACCAGGTGTGAGTTTTCCTGATCCAGTTCCAGGCTGTACCAGATTCAGCAGCGATGGAATCACGAGACCAAATCCCACAATCAGTGGAGCTACTCCACCATGTGCTGTCACTGACATTGATGGCATGTGATAGTCCCACCCATTCTGGGGTTCCCTAACTCTCCCATCCATCATAGCCAGTGGTTCACCTTAAGCCAACAAGTTGTTCCTTCAGCCAGTCTCACCTGCTGCTCTCTCCATCCAGCAGCCTCCTGTATTCTGCAATCTCCATCTCCAGCCGTGTCTTGATGTCCAGTAGCGCCTGGTACTCTTGGCTCTGACGCTCCATGTCAGCACGCAACTGCACCAACTGCTCCTCCATGCTGGTCACTTGCATCTGGAGCCCAGACAACTTCATAGAGTAGCGGGCCTCTGTGTCTGCTAATGTTCCTTCCAGAGATGCTTTCTGTAGGGTAGAGAGAGAAAGGTAGGATGGGAAGAAAGAACAATTATATTATTGAATATCATTAAAAATGGTTAATGGTGTAGTTGTTTGCAGTGTGTCATGGTGCCTTACCATGCTTAGCTGAGACTGCAGCTCGATTTCAAGCCCCTGCAGTGTACGTCGGAGCTCTGTGGTTTCGGATTTGGAGGTCTGCAGAACCTCTGTGCTGACTGCCACTTCCTTGTTCAGCGACTCTACCTGTTGAATACAGCAAAGTTGCACAAACATAATACCTTACAACATGGAACAGAGGTATGCACAGAGAAATATGCACATGGTGGGAATCTTCAATCGTAATAGGTAAGACTGGGATATACAGTAGATGGCAATTGGATTTTTTTTTTTACCACTTTCAAATGGACAAAGGGAAAAGGCTCTTCTTGGCCATTGAGGCCAAACATCCTGTGTCTGAGAACCCTGAAATTACCTTGGTCTGGAACCAGGCCTCCAGATCCCTCTGGTTCTTAGCAGCCACAGCATCGTACTGTTCACGCATTTCTGTCATGACTCTGCTCAGGTCTTCCTGTGGTGCCGCGTCCACCTCCACATGGACCTGGCCACTCATCTGTGCTCTCATAGCCAGGAGCTCCTGAAAACAAACAATAAACACAAGCACCACGGTCAGCACACCGAGACTGATCTGCTCAACTGAGAACCCTTACCCCCCTGTCAGCAATGTATTGTATGTAAGGAGTGATGAGGACGTTACTTTAACCTGGGGGTACAAGAACACTCATAACCAGTTTCGTCAAGGTGCCAGTGAAGATTCCCTGCATTTCTTCATTATGTACATAACAGTTTGCATAAAAAATAAACCCATTTGACATGAATTATGATTTTGGTCTTTGCAGTGGCGGAAAAAGGACAGTGTTCTCAGGCCCACCTCCTCGTGGTTCCTCTTCAGGTAGATCAGCTCCTCCTTCAGTCCCTCGATCTGCATCTCCAGGTCAGATCTCGCCAGAGTCAACTCATCCAGCACCCTCTTCAGCCCCGCAATGTCGGCCTCCACTGACTGCCGCATGGCCAGCTCATTCTCATACCTGCGCGAGGGAACGGCTCGTTATGAATGCTTTTTTGAAATGCAGTTTTCTACCTTGTTTACAGTACGTGTGCGCCGTTTGAACGTTTGTTTCTGTGTTCTAAAGTATTCTGTTTGATAACCGTAGGGCAAAGTAATTGAAGTGAAATTGCTTGATGCAGACTCTAAAACATTAATACATTTCACCTGACGTTGTACTTTCATGTTGAGACTTACTTGACTCTGAAGTCATCGGCTGCCAGCTTGGCATTGTCAATGCTGAGATAGATACCTCCATTGATACGGGTGGCATCCTGGATCTGAAAGACACAAACCGCTTTAATTCAGTATTCATCACCAATGAACCAATGTCCTGCTGTAAGGCTCAGAACTTTGTATATTTATGTAGGCTAGGAGCCAAAATAAATACAACAAGGCTGTATCATATGGTCGAAATTTTGTATGAAGACGTGACATGGGATTTGATTACACATGTAAAGCATCTATAATTAATAAACTTTGTCACACACAAAAAAAAAGGTGTTTAAGGTAACACCCCTTTCAGGGACTTGCACACATACAGAGCATATGAGGGTTGTTTGGTTCCATAACAGGCCCTCCGGGTTCTAGTGTACAATACAGTGTCAGTTACAGAGGAGCAGAGAAGAGAAATGGGAGATTAAAAAAAGCAGAACAATGCCTAACAACAGCTGTTATCTTTGAGGTTATTTGAGGTTGTTTGAGGTGATCTTAAATGAGTTGCATGTTGCAGGTGGCAAAACTAAACTTTAGTACTCCCAGTTTATATAATATAAATAATTATATATATATATATATATATATATATACTATATGTATCCTACCTCATGTAGTGCATTTATGTTCTGGAAAGGTTTCATATGAATGAACCAATGTATCTATTATATTTTGCTCATATTTGATCTTAAGTGCATGGTTATTTGGAGAGAACAGAACAGCACACAGGGGATTTTTTCTGGATATCACATGCTTGGAGGAAAGAGAATTGTTTTTGTTGTGGTTGGTCTTAGCTACTCTTACTACTTTCTCATCCACCCATGCAATGATAGTCACAATGTGGAAACGTTGGAAAAAGACACAAGTGATCCACAATTGTGGTGGATTTAAAGCTGTAAAAACCTATTTGTTGGATTACTTTAAACTGTGGCCAACTGCCAGCTGGACTGAGAGTCTTTGTTTGCTACGCTCCCCCGATTGTGGAAGTCTCTCCCAGCTAAGACCAGAAATTCTGAAACAAAAGACTATTTTTCAAATTCAATTGAAGACTCTTTGATTGTGCTTTTAGGTAATGTCTATATAACTCACTGGTCTGTTCCTTGTACTTTGATAATGGTTTTTAACTGTTCAGCACCCTGGGACACCTGCTGTCAAAAAACGCTGTATAAAAGCACACAGTGTGTGTCTAAACAGACACCTTGTGGGAATAAACAGTGCCTTGGCTTTGTGAACTGTGCACCACGGAGACTGTTATAAATATATTTCTCCATATGACCTACCGATCGTAATCGACTATGAACTGAGTAGAGGTGTGCTGTGTAACCCTCTTTACATTTTACCTTTAATTTTAAATGTTTTTAATTGGTTTGTAGTGTGGTTCAGTTTTAGAGAGATGTAAAGCTGAACCACACTACTGAGCTGTATCCACAGCTCTCATTTCTTTATATGGGTGTTAGAAGAAAGGCTCATTGAATGACTACAAGACAAAGTACATGTAATTTAAACATGAAATTGAACATTCAAGCATGAAATTTAAACTATCGACTCTTTATATTACATACAGTAGTTCATGGTCCGACACTTCTGTTCAAGTTCAGTGCTAGGCATGCAAGTGATTCATTAATTTGCAAATGCAGTTTTCATTACATTTAGGAGAGAAACTAGATTTACCTTTCCCTGCAGGTCGCTGATGATGGCTTCGAAGGCGCTGGTGTCACGGGCCGTTGGGGAGGTCTTGCTCTCCAGGAACTGGCGGATCTTCAGCTCCAGTTCACCGTTGGCCTTCTCCAGCTGGCGCACCTTGTCCAGGTAGGTGGACAGGCGATCGTTCAGGTTCTGCATGGTGGCCTTCTCGTTGGCGGAGATGTTCATTTCGAGGCCGTCTTGCAGGTTGAAACCTCCCCCGCCCGACCCGCCTGCACCGCCACCATAACCACCTCCATAACCACCTCCATAACTACCTCCATAACCACCACCACCACCACTACCACCAGCAGCAGCAAAGGTTCTGACAGAAGTGGAGGCACGCACTGCACCACCACCACCACCACCACTACTATACCCACTATACATACTGTGGGCCCTCTGTCCTCCGGAACGGGAGCCACCAAAACTGAATCCACCGTAGTTGACATATCTGCTCTGGCTGCTTGGGTAGCGTGTGACTCTGCTCGGGCTGGAGAGGAGTGACTAGGTTGCAGGTTTCAGCTGAAGTCTTTTTATAGAGCTGATTAGGAGGAGGGGACAGGGGAGAGGAGGTGGAGCGTTACCTCAGGCAAGGGGGACATATCCTCTAATTATACACATGCTTACTCCTCAAAAAAACAAAAAAATGTTACTAACCCTTTCCTTCCCAGTGTTACAGGTATGGTACGCAGCTGTTAACTATGATTGTTCTTACCATGTATTAATGCACATCTTGTAAGTCACTCTGGATAAAGGGTCTGCTAAATGCTTAAAATGTAAATGCTACAACAAAGGGGTCTGCCTTTGGACATGATCTTAGATCAAATATAGGATGGTTTCTACGCAACTTTTGATAAATAAGGCCCCTTATTTATAAAAAGTTGCATAGAAACCATCCTATATTTGATCTAAGATCATTTCTGAAATGTGCGTAAGTGTGATTCAGAGAAACTGAACGTAGGCTACGCACAAAAAAACGTGCGTACGCCAGTCCCCCAGATGTGAAATCTGTAAATCACAAATGATCTTGAAATTGTGCGTAGCTAAATGGTTTTAGATCTCCGCCTTGTAAACGCCCCCTAATTAATATAATTCGCATATAAAGGAGCTCGAATCAAAACACAAATCCTCTACTTGATAATGGTGAGCTGCAAGAAAAATAATTTGAGCGAGGCCGAAATCGAGGTCCTGTTGGCGGAGTTGCAGATGCGTGCAGGGACACTGTTGCAGGGGGGGGGGTTAGCAAATGTCCCTGAAGGACTTAAGGAAAAAGTGGTCTGATTTAAAACTGAGGTCAAAATCTCTAATAACTCGTTCCCTTCTTATTACGCGGTTGGCGATATCTTCGAGTAGTGACAATGCTGCCATTCTTCCTCTTGCAAACCACTGCATTATTGGACATTTTATAGCCCATAGATTGACCGAAATGTTTTACACGTGTGGAACCATAATATGTATATTAAATACATTTCCTTCAAGGATGTGTCATTTATGCTAATATGGGTAGTTTTGGAAAACCAATGTGTGTTTTTGTTTTGTTTTCCACAAGTAGCCTAGCTTATGCTGTTTTAATTTATTAATAACTTTATTGTGCAAACCATTACGTGTGCATAAATACATGGTAGGAACAATCATAGTTCCTGCAAGAGATCAGTGCAGTAATACAGCGATAGACATCATTGCAGGCAGCTGCGTACCATAGCCTACCTGTAACACTGGGAAGGAAAAGGTTAGTAAAAAATAAAAATGTAATGGTGTAAGCAGGGGTTTATAGTGTTGAGCAAGTGGGCAGTGGTGATGACAATTAGCTAGATGTACAGAATTCAGTGGTAGTGGAGTCTGAAAATGTGGGTTTTGAGTCTCGCGGAAGATCGCAAGTGATTCCGCGGTCCTGACCGATTGCGGAAGGTCGTTCCACCAGCGAGGGGTCAGGACAGAGAAGAGACGAGACCGCGAATACCTGCAAGTTGAAACCTGACGTGGAGCTGAGTACTTTTCCACGTCAAAGACCGTTTTTATAAATCTGAACTTTGGCGTGGATTTGAGCGTACGCACGTTCTAAGATTAAATCTGTGCGTAAATACGTTTTATAAATAAGGCCCCATATTACATAATTAACTGAATAGCATGGCTTTTGTGTCCTATTTGAATGCAGTTTGAATTCTGGACTATGCAGGCCCTACACATTACTACTAAGTGCACTGTGCTCTTTTGAGACATAAATTACAACTTTTGAGATTAGAAAGCTTTGAAACAGTACTTACTTTTCAGCTAACAGAATACTTTTATTAGATTTTGAATGCAAGATGTTAGGAGTTGGAAATGCATTCATACAAGTTGTGGCTTGTTTGTTTGCTCCTTCCACAGCATGCCAAAGCCTTAGTCTTTTGAAACCATCTCCAAGTCTTTTTTGAAAAATTGTTAAATTATTTCTTAAATGTCAAACAGAAAGAGCAACAGAGACAACCATAAGGGCTAAGAACACAAAACAGATTTTAGTAGTAATACAATCTCATATAACATATATGTGTTTAAAGGTTTTATTAAGACATGCCAGATGTTGCTTTTAGGAAGGGTTAAATGGTTAAATTCATTCTTGGGCTTGTAGTCTGGAGGTGGGATTGCACCTCACGTTTAGGACGATGTTGTTGATCCCTCTATTGGACATCAATGACAAAGAGAGGAAAGACAATGTTTTAAAACATAAAACAAAGGTGGAGATGAGGGGGAGGTGGGATGCTGGTATGTGGTGTTTCTGTAGCTGTTGGGAAAACCAGTTTAGCAGGTTGAGGGGAAAGCGTCAGTGGTTGTCTGAAAATTTCTCTCCGGAATCTTTGTTTAAAACTTCAGTTTAATAGTTAAATAGTTTAAATAGTTGACATACCAGATGCTTTATTTTAGGAAGGTTGCATTTAGGAAGGGTTAAATGTGTTTCATTCTTGGGCGTGGAGTCCGGAGGCGGGGTCGCACCTGGCCTTTAGGCTGAGGTTGTTGACCCCCAAAAAGACAAAGGTTATGGTTATGTTTTATTTATTTATATTTATTATGGTTATATAAGTGTTTATTTGGACGAGGTGGTGAAATATTGATTTAATTGATGAGTAAATGCTGAATGAGCATGTCTGATATCATGCATGTCCAATCGAATGTACGCTCTGTAGGAATTGGAGCACCAGCGACCCATTTTCTTCAATAAATAATCTGGGAGAACATTTTCTGCAGCAGTGGTGGCAGTACCGATTCTAAAAGAATGCGTTGAGTAATGGTCGGCATGAAAACCGGATACGGTTAATATTGCTTTCAGCTGGTTTTGGAACCAGTGTCTGGTTACGATTTTTTCCAGTTTCGTCAATGAAGAGTGGGTCGGTATTGTAGATATGATATGAGGGATTCGTATGGACTGACAGGTGAATTCAAGTTGAAACAGTAGGTTAGGGGAGCCTCACCGAGTTTTACTATGTCTTAGAAAATGTGTGATCAGTGACGGTGAGATCTGATACACTGTTACTGTGTCAACAGTGTTGAGGAGGCTATACATTTGGAGCATCAGAGAAATCCGGACAAGGCTAGAGTGAAGAGTGTGTTTAGTGTTTTATCCAGGTGAGGATTCGGATGCTCAGTGTGCAGTCGGTTGATGCAGGCAGTGAGGATATCTGAAATTGGAAACGAGGGAGACGGTCAGTGATGGTGTTGGAGCAGCCAGGGAAGTGAACAGTGTGTATAAAGAATTGGGGGGAGGGACGACGCCAAAGACAGGAAGTAGGAGACGAGAGATCGGCCGCGAGGGAGTATGCACGCGGCGTAATTGAAATGACCTGGCGGGGACAGCAGGTGATGCTTCTTGCACCTGAGGCCTTCGATACAAAGGCGGAAAGAGGGGGCTAAGATTCGAGCCAGGCACCGAGTTCATCGACGGTGGAGTGCTGCATGTTACAGATAGGATTACCGGGAGGGTAATCAAACCAGGAGAGAGGCCGTTAGCAAGTAAAGATTGCCCACGAAAACGGGGTTGGGATGATTGCGAAATCCTAAGGAGCAGAGCCGGGGGTGACAGTGGAGGTGTGGAATCGGGATGGCGACGTTCCACAGGGGGAAAGTTGGGAGTGTGCACCGCCACAATAACTGCAGACATGTAGGAACCTACAGCCAGTAGGTGTATCAACTGAAAGTGACACAAAATTCCGGAAATGTGAGGAGTTTCGAGGGTGAGGAGCAGGGGGAATTAGGGAGCCGTCATGTATTGCCTTTTAGAGTGTAAACTTTAGACGAGGGGGTTAGAGGCAGCAAATTAACCTCATTACCCCCTTAGTAAAAATTGTGGAATACTGAGAATTAGAGAGAATTAGTTCAAGAAACAAACATATTGTGAATAAATAATCTGGTTGTTAGATCGTAATAGCTGGACTTCCGGATGGCATACGAAAGAAATACTTAGGAAAAAACATCAGAAGCATAGCATACAATTTCCCAAACACAATTCAGGACACAATTCTCCTTAACCAAGGTCAAAATATTCAATCCCAATAGATAACACATTTAAACAAGTTCAGGTTCAAGTTTATTCAAGTTTATTAAACCCAGTAATCGCACTGCGGAAGCCTACTTGAATTAATTTGTAACAATCGCACAACACAGTTTCACGCTAACAATTTAAAGATGTTAAGTTGAATACCGGGTTCAGGTCGAATTCATAGATTGGCATGTAATTAGACGCAATAAGATTCCGTGCTAGTAGGAAACACTCCAAACCATGTGTTACACTTCCACAGTCTAAGAAAAATGCTTTATACATAAACGCTTTATACATAATTTGCCCATTCCTCACCCAAGAGGGCACACAGCTTCTGGTCCAGGCTCTGATAATCTCACACCTGGACTACTGTAACGCCTTGCTGTCAGGGTTGCCGGCCTGTGCTATCAGGCCACTGCAACTACTCAAAAATACAGCCGCACATCTGGTTTGAAACCAATCCAAGTTCAGGCATGTCATTCCACTACTCACCACACTTCAATGGTTCCCTATAGCAGCCCGAATCAAATTCCAATCACTACCGCTGGCATGCCAGGCTGTAAGGGCTACTGCTCCCTCCTTCCTCCAGACACTCATCACACCTGACACCCAGCTGGACCCCTCCACTCATTGTAAGTCACTCTGGACAAAGAGCATCTGCTAAATGCGAAAAATGCAAATCTAAGAAATATTATTATTATTACTATTATTATTATTATTACTAGGTGAATCTAGGTGACACTGGTACGGAGGTAGCAAACAGCAGTTCGGTTGACAAGTGGCGATTTGCGTGTTGAGCGAGGACAATGAGACTGGCAATGCGAATCTTAAACTGGAAAACAAATATATAAACACAGAGCTGAAGAAATGACAAACTGGGCTACATCGAGTACAACTGATGCAGCCGAGAATTTCGGGGAGAAGGTAAACATTTTCTTGAGAAGGAACTGCAACGCAATCGCAGGCTACCGTTGAAGGAGTAGCGAGCGACGAGACGACAGGGTGAATGGGTGCAGCTTCTGGAAAGCAGATTCTTTCCACACTGTTGGCTCCACTCCTTCCCAGTTGACAGCCACACCCCTCCTTGAGCACACGTGAAAGCCATTTTCCCCGCTTGTCAAGGGGTTATAAACAAGTCCACACCAGCCTTCAGTGTGGAACGCTTTTCCTGTTGGAACAAAAAGAGAGATACTGTGTGTATGACCCCCGTTTACAAATTCTATTTCTAAAGTGGCAAAATAGAGATGAGATCCACACGATCCTTTTTTTATTTCCAGATCCAGCCAATAAACTAATATTCAAAGTTGACTATTTAGCTAAATCCTTTCTCTTTATGAGAAATCATCTTTACAGGTGGAATTAAGATTATCGTGAATTAGTGTGAATTTTTATACCCAAATATACAAACCTGAAAGGTTGTATTGGAGCCAGGAGGGTGGTGGAAAGAGGAGGTGAGCAAATGTATGAAGAGGCATTAAAATGGACTCTAACCAGTTGATTTTATTAACCAGAAAAGAAGATACAGTAATTCGTTTAATTAACAAAGGAAGATTTGAAAAAATATATAGAAAAGAGGGGATAACATAGTCTCCGGTAACATAGTCTCCATGCATAAATGACAGGTTTTGATGTTTCTAATTGTAAAATGTTGATTTACTTGCCTATATAAGAGATCCATTTCTTTATTTTGCCTTGAATGATTGACATTCTTTTTGCAGCAACTGCACTTGTGAAACAAGTTAACAGATTATTTTAACACATTTTTTTTTTTTAAATCCACTCGATAGTCACCATTTCAGCTTGGTGTGTAATTGCTATAGAAAAGGTATATAGTGTGAAAACCAACTATCACCAATTACACTTGACTGATTCATTAATAGAATATAGGAATCTGTCCTTGTTTTTTCTTACATTATTTGCATGCATGGGAGCTGGCTTCACTGAAGAATGCCCGAAGAGCATTCACTTTTGACTTGACTCATTCATCAAAGCCACAAATCTGTCAGCCTCTGCTTTTTTCTCAACATTACTATGCACCTGATAAAAAGAACAGCTTTGGTGAGTCTTGCATGGTATTTTTCTGGAGGGCTGTACTCTTGATCAGACAGCTACCCCATGCCTCAGGGTAGAATTTGACGGGCCAACACCTGCCATCGGAGCAGTGACTGACATCAGATAGGATTGCCCAATGTCCTCGTCTTAGTGTGGGTCACTGTTGTAGTCACACCATAACTTGTTAATCATGATTTCCCATTGCTTTGAAAAAGCGTGTTATGTAAATTCACACAAGATTGAGCCACAGCTGTTAGTCGTCTTAGCGCAAACCTGTTTATTTTCGGCACCCCTTAAGTGCCCAAAATAGGCTCCTCTTATTTCCTTACTTTTTTCAAGGGTATTTCAGTTAGAGCATATACTACAACAATTAGAACACATATCATTAGAACACATATTTAATCAATATAATTTCACACTGTGACTGTGTGTCTACCAGAAAGCCAGCAGAATTGGAAAAGAAAAAAAGAATTGGCCTGGAACGACCCATCAGAAATATTGATGTACATCATGTACACCTTCCCACATAAGCACACTGAAAAAAGAATTGGCCTGGATCACTGCAAATCTGTTTGAACATGAACCAGCAAAACCTGTGGCCCTGCATGACTGCACTCCTGTCCTCATGTGTCAGGTTTATTGCAAACCTATTAAAACACTATGATTTATTGTCTGAAAAGTAAACATATTTTCCCAGCTAAATAAGACAAAATGTTCTCTCTCTCTCTCTCTCTCTCTCTCTCTCTCTCTCTCTCTCTCTCTCTCTCTCTCTCTCTCTCTCTCTCTCTCTCTCTCTCTCTCTCTCTCTCTCTCTCTCTCTCTCTCTCTCTCTCTCTCTCTCTCTCTCTCTCTCTCTCTCTCTCTCTCTCTCTCTCTCTCTCTCTCTCTCTCTCTCTCTCTCTCTCTCTCTCTTTCTTCTTTATTGTAAATTCTCCCCAAACATTAGACAACGAGCACAACCATAATCTTCATCTGGGACTACAGCCTGACCATCAAACAATGAGATCAAATTATTTTTGCATGCATAGATTAAAAAACTGGCATGAGATATACACACATTCAGCAGAACTACAACATAGAACTACTACTTTCTTCTATAGAGAAAGCTCAGTGCAAAAGTCATGTTGCGATATCCATGAGTATGTATATCAAACATTACAAAGAATACATTTCATTCATTTCAAAGTCTTACTTTGCTATTGCATTTACAACCATTGTCTTCATGGTTGACATTCAGTCATGTCAATCGGGTTTGTTTTTTTGGCAAGTGTCAAACCAGATAAAAGTCAAACCAGGTCACAAGATCGAAATCATCACAAGAGTTTGCTCACAATGCAGAACACTGATTCATCAAACTTTGGTCTCAAGTTTGAAGAATCAGTAAACCTACATCAGCCTGATGTCGTTGCCAATGTAGGTTTACACTCACACTAAGCCCCACACTCTCTAAACACCTGCAGTAGCCAAACCTAAACCACAGGCATGTCAAGGATCCAAGTAAAGACACCAATATATGCAACCATTATGGTCTGAACATTGAACCAATGAACTTTGCAACACAACACAACTCCCACGGAGAGACAGGACAATCTCACTGTGTGAGACACCCTCTCTGACACTGAGCTATGCTACATACATTTTAAAGGTAAATCAAATCTCGTATTACTTATTACAGTAATAATAATAATACCATTTATCAGACACCTTTATCCAAAGCAATATACAGTAGGGAATACATACATTTTTCAGTATATGTGGTCCCAATGGGAATCAAACCCACAACTTAAGCATTGTCAGCACCGCGCTCTACCTACTGAGACACACAGAATGTGAGTGAATGCAGATCAAGACAAGGGTCAGTATTTATATTATAATCCAGATCCTTCTTTTTTTTTAAACTTTATTCATTGTATCCTTTTATGCTGTTGGAGATGAATCAGTTTATTCTGGGTAATTCAGAGATGTAAGGGTTAAGTGCAAGAGAGAATTTGTCCAGGGAGGGAGGGGTTTCACTCTGTGCCCTGCAGCCTTTTCTTGCATGACAAACACACCCAGAGAACAGGCTTGTCAGGACAATGGCAACCTTGTTTTATTTTACACCATCAAACGTCAACATAATTGCAATGGAGGGTAAACTACAATATATGTCTGCATGTTCAGTCAACTCCAAAATGATTCATACCCTTGACAGAGAGAGACAAAAAAAAGGTTATATAAGATAAACCACACAGGTAGTAATTAGGTACATTCAATGTCCAAACAAATGTGAAAATTATATTATTTTATACTAATACAATTGCTCAGAAAAAAATATTTTTTCCCCAAAATGATATGTGTCAATTATTCACACCCGTTTCCAGTCATTTGTGCCCCTTCCCCCTGCAAGGATGACACCATTGAGTCATGTTCTATGGTGTTTTTTGAGATTAGAGTATAATAATACATAACGAAGAGAACAGGCCCGTCTAGGCTTGTCGTTTAGCTACACTCTAGAGAATAGCCAGTAATGCATCAAGCTTGGACTTGAATTCCCACAGTGTCTCTCTACTACGTGACCTGACAAGCTGTTCCATGCAACAAAAGATCTTGCATCAAAAAGGGTGCTGTTTGGAACAAGGGTCTATAACGTATCGAAGAAGATTTACCAAAAAGAAAAGGTAAAACCACCAAGGCACTCCTTTTGGGAAAAAATGAAAAAGCCTTTATTCTCAAGGTGGCCCACAACCAACGCCTATCAGTACTTTCCTGAATCAGGGTGTGGGTGTGTGTGCCCTATGATGTTACATAATGCCTTTGTTAGACCTCGTTGAGAGTACCGTGTGCAGTTCTGGGAACCACAATACAAGAGAGATATAGAAGCAAAGAAGAATGACCAAAACAGAAAAGGTAAAAAAGCAAACAAGGCGCCAGCCCATGTGTGGATAACCCTGCCTCTAAATACATACATCTTGCTCCGCATCCACACCTGAATGTGCTGAATAAAAACCAAGACCCTCCTTTTGAAAAAAACTAAACAATGAAAAAGCCTTTATTCTCATGGTGGCTATCACCGACACGTGTCAGCACTTGCCTTTATCAGGGTGTTTACAAACCCAAGTGGAAAAAAAGAATAAAGAAATAGCAAAAGACCGGCAGAAATGATACACCCATAAGCGAAAAATCGGAAATAGCGTTTGGGAAAATGAGCGATAAGCCTATTAGTTAAACTCAGTTAGCAAATATCACGCTTATATCAAGCGTTTACTTGTTGAACAAGTAAACAGTGGTGAAGACAATTTAGCTAGATGGACAGAGTTCAGTGGTAGTGGGTTTTGAGTCTCTTGCGAAAGATCGCAAGTGATTCCGCAGTCCTGACCCATTGCGGAAGGTCGTTCCACCAGCGAGGGATCAGGACAGAGAAGAAGCGAGACTGCGAGGAGCGGCTGCCAGGCGCCCGGAGGGAAGGGACAGTCAGTTTACCAGAGGAGGCGGAGCGGAGGGGTCTGGGAGGGGTGTAGGGAGTGATGAGTGACTGGAGGTAAGGGGGAGCAGTACCTCTGGCCACTTGAAAAGCAAGCACCAGTGATTTGAATCTGATGCGTGCTGCGATGGGGAGCCAGTGCAGAGAGGAGAGTAGAGGGGTGACATGGGTGAACTTTGACTGGTTTAACACCAGACGAGCGGCAGCGTTCTGGACTAGTTGCAGTGGCTTGATGGTACAGGCCGGAAGGCCTGCCAGCAAGGAATTGCAGTTGTCCATTACATTACATTACATTACAGGGATTTGGCAGACGCTCTTATCCAGAGCGATGTACAACAAAGTGTTAACCGTAGTCAAGAACAGTTTAGCTGAAAGCCACCCTAGTGAGAAGTACAGTTCCTGGGTGCTAGGAGCAACCACATAGTTAAACTAGGACCCTGTAGGTAAATCTGTAGCCACAATTAAAAGGTAGCAATAAAGCAATCAATGCAGAAAATAATGCCTAAGCCTAATACAATACATAAACAAGTAGACATGTGTAAAACTAAGCAACTATGTCCCTAAGTTAACAAAAACCGGACTACGGGGAGAGGTGCACCCTGAAGAGGTGAGTCTTCAGTCGTCGCTTGAAGGTGGCCAGGGTCTCAGCTGTTCTGACTTCCACAGGAAGGTCATTCCACCATCGTGGAGCCAGAACCTACAGGAGACGTGACCGGGAAGCACAGGTGCGGAGGGGGGGAGGTGCTAGGCGTCCTGAGGTAGCAGAACGGAGTGGTCTGGCAGGTGTGTAGGGTTTGAAGTCCAGACATGAGATCACCAGGGCCTGGACTAGGAGTTGAGTGGCCTCTTGGGTGAGGAATTATGTTCCAGTTAAATATTGTTTTGGAATGTCATTGCACTCCACAGATGGACACATTTCTCCTAAACAAGCACTGAAGGTGCCCACTGTAGAAATGACAGATGAGCTACAGTTTAATGCCATTGAGGCAAAGTTGCAGAGAGAGAAATACAACCTATTTTTGAAGGGCACCTCTGTACAATTTCCTGTGGTCACTAATTTATTTTGTTACTGTACCGATGTATGTAACCGATGTGCCTGTTACACAATGCATTGACCTCAGACAATACTTGTTTGTGTGTTTTAATAATTGTCAATGGTTTTGATTTCAACCGACTGCAAAAGCAGTTTGATCCATGCATGGATTGTGATTTGTTTTTAAATAAATCTGAGTTGAGCATTTGGATTATCACTTGAGTGATCACAACTCTGATTCTTAAAACAAGATTTCATATCTTTAAATCCCTGTTATCAAAATTGATTGTAGCTTCAAAAAGCTTTACTCTCAATAATGTCGCGTGTTTTACCTGTAAAATTCCCTATACTAAGATGTAATATGTATCTGTTCAGAATTTCACTTTTTTGAAGCGTGGCAGTTACGCAAAGGAGGACGCAAAGGGTTTGACTGCTGGTTATCTTTTTCTCTTTTTTCTCCTGTGTTTCGGGAACTAATAAAACTGGTATTTGCGGACGCATAAGGGTGTTTGACTGTTTCACTGTGCTGGTTTGCATTAGAACAGCATGTTCAAATGTTATTTTTCCCCCATAGCCATTTCTCTTTCAGATTTTTTTGTTTTTTCTTTTCATGTTCCACTTATATCAGGCAGTGGTGTTTGTCCATTTGCCGCGGTGGAAACTGGGAATACATGTTTTCAGGATGTGAGTGCAAGAGCTACGTTGGGCCTGGAAACCAAAGTATTCAAGTACATCAACTTCTAGATACGGTTGTTGAATGTTTTTTAATTATTTAATTATTTTATATTTTTACTGTTTATTCCCATGTTTTCTCCCAATTTAGTATCCAATTATACCCTCTCTTTTTCATGTCAGTTATCCCCTCCCTCGTAGGAGAACTCGCTGCTGTAGTCCCGAGACCGGTAGTGAGCGCTGCGGCGCCTCCTCCGAGCCGGCACCCGCCTAAGCTAAAGCCTGTCACGGTAACATACAGGACCACTCATATACGCAGTGAGCTCATATCGGCTTTCCTCCCCCCTCGGGGGTGGACAGCCAATTGCCACCCCCTAGTGGCACTCCCTCACAGAGCTGAAACTGGCGCGACCTAGTGGAATCGAACCCCGGTCGCAGTGGGCAGTGTCGGACCGCTACACCACCTGGGAGGCCTGTTGAATGGGGTTTTTGACGTTGTACGATACAAAAGCAGTTGGAGGTTTTTTTTGGTTTGTTTGTTTGTTTGTTTTATTTTGGTCTTGTTTAACTGTGTTCTGAGGATAACATGAAATGTGGACTCCAGCTATCTTTGAACTTGCCTTCTGGATGCCAGCTTGGGGGTTCTATTGCTGTTAGCCAGTGAACTGAGTTGTGTTATATTATTTTATGCAGGGAGGTCCTACTGAGACATGGTCTCTTTATTCAGAGGAGTCCTGCTTCGGGCATAAAGACAAACAACTACAAATCAGTTAAAAACCTACAAGCACCAAAATTACACAAAAGAACATTGAGGTACAAGACAACGAGACGGTCAACATTTATGCAAAACAAGAACAAGTTTTGGTTTTTGCATCATGATCTTGCTCAGACCTTGATTTCAAGGTTATTTGGGACTTGTTTCTCCATTGACACTTTTAGATTTTCTGTTGGGACTGGAGTTTGATAAGTATTTTTACTTTGTCTTCTTTTGTATCTTTTTTTAAATTTATCTGGACATGTTTTAAGAGGACATTTTAACCTCTCCCTTAAAAATGGGCTGGTCACCGGGTTCTGAATGCTAAAATAACACAAGGAATACTGAATACTGTGTTCATTACCTGCTGAAGTTGCTTTGTTTTTTTGTTGCACTTTGGCTACTGACTATTTTAGAAAGGTTCTACCTCCACCCGGTGGTTGCTTTTGGTATTTTCTAACCATATCGGCGCTGAACACCTGGCACCTGAGCATGTTTTTTTAATCTCATCTCATCTCATCTTCAGCCACTTATTCCTAGTTAGGGGGGGCTGGAGCCTATCCCAGCATGCATTGGGGCGAGAGGCAGGAATACACCCTGGACAGGTCGCCAATCCATCGCAGGGCACACACACCATTCACTCACACACTCACACACTCACACACTCATACCTACGGGCAGTTTAGACTCTCCAATTAGCCTAACGTGCATGTCTTTGGACTGTGGGAAGAAACCGGAGTACCCGGAGGAAACCCACGCGGACACGGGGAGAACATGCAAACTCCACACAGAAAGGCCCCCGACCTGGATTCGAACCCGAGACCTTCTTGCTGTGAGGCGACAGTGCTATCCACTGCACCACCGTGCCGCCTTATGTTTTTTTATCATCATGTATAATTACACAAAAAGCCACGCATAGGTTATGAAACACCCTGGGTATGACCTCTTTTTTACAACTTACTTGCTATGTAACTAGCATGTAAGTATAAGTATCCAGGAGCAAGCAATGTAATGCAACTTGAAACAACTTTTCACGTAATTAAGATTATTTTACCATCTAACAATGACAAATGCAACAAATAGAACTGTAATTGGCATGTAAGTACAAAGGTGTACCAAAATGTATGTAAACTGGAACACCCTAGTTATGCTTTCTTTGTTACAACATGCTTACCATTTAATTAGCTTGTAAGTATCCAGGGAGTAAGCAACTCAATGTCAAGTCAAGACTTGAATTGAATTTGATCACACTTAACTCCACCCTCCACCCCCCTCCCATGAGGTCTAACATGTCCAAAGATGTCGTACCCAGGTACTGTATAAACCAGGGGTGGTCAATCTTACCCTGTGTGGGCCGGTGTGGGTGCAGGCTTTTGTTCTAGCCGAGCAGTAGCTCACCTGATTTGACTAATCAGCTAATCAAAGTCTTCAATCAGGGCTTTGATTAGTGGAATCAGGTGTGTCACTGTTCAGTTGGAACAAAAGCCTGCACCCACACCGCCCACACCGCCCACACAGGGTAAGATTGCCCACCCCTGGACTATAAACACTAACAGGAGTTGTCTTCTTTAACCAAGTCTCAGATAGACACAAAAATCTAAGGCAGGGGTGTCAAACTCATTCCAGAGTGTGTGCAGGTTTCTGTTGTAATATAATATATGCCATTTAGCAGATGCTTTTATCCAAAGCAACTTACAGTAGTGAATGCATACATTTTCAGTATATGTGGCCCCAGTGGGGATTGAACCCACAACCTAAGCGTTGCCAACGCTGTGCTCTACCAACTGAGCCACAGAGAACCACTGCATTACACCAGGTGATTTCAATTAGGTTCCCTCCTTGGTTGAAGAAGTGAGCTAATTAGTGAAATCACCTGGTGTAGTGCATTGGTTGCAACAAAAACCTGCACACACTCGGCCCTCGATGGAATGAATTTGACACCTGTGATCTAAGGGCTCTAGTTTTGTTGTCAAAGTAAAATTGCGCAGACCATAGTGCTAATCCAGGATGGGGATTAAGCATCCTGGATTCATGCATTAACGCTTGTCCTTGTCCATTCTGCTAAGAGACAGTAGCACACCTGCAGTGCAGTTGTAAAAGAAAAAGTTATAAAAAATTACCTGTGGGTGAGTTTGGTTCAGTATGGCATCTCAGACCCTCAGCTTTTCCCCCCGCTTTAATACCTTTGCCATAGCGACCTGGCATAAACATTACTGGCATATCCTGCATGACACTACAACTAAAGCAGTGCCTCCAAGCAGACTCAAGTCCCGCCACCCCTACAATAAGGTGGCACAAGAGATGCTTAGTTATATTCCTGAGGACCTGTCTACAAACGTATGGCTGGCGACATCCTGGAAGCAGGAGTGGGAGTCGGCTGGACCCACACGTATCCACCATTACATCCGGGACCCGGGAGATGGCGTGGAAGGAGAAGATCTACCACGCCGGCAATGGACGCTGCTGAACCGCCTACGTACGGGGGTCGGCTGCTTCAAATTGCTTATGAAGAAGTGGGGCCTGGCAGATAGCGCAGCATGCGCATGCGGGGAGACTGAGCAGACTGCCGACCACATAATCACCATCTGTCCCCTGTATAGACCTCCTTCGGAGGATGGCCTCTTCCGAGTGGGACCAGAGACGAGGGCGTGGCTGCACGACACTGAGTTGGACATCTGATGGCGATACATGAAAGAAAAAAGAAGCGACCTGGCAATTTCCTCCTGCCTGATGAAGAGCAAGTGGCCATGGCTTGCAAACACGCAGTTATGAGACTTGCTTTCACTACAATAGCATTGAGTACATAATTGGACTGTGTAAAATATAAATCTAAACTCTAAACTAGGGTGGCCAGATATCCCATATTTAGATTCTTCAATAAATGTAGTTTCATATTTCTCTCACTTTGTTATTTCCATTATTACTCCCTTTATAAACAAAGCAGCTACAAACTTTTACTTATATAAAACACAGATAAGACCCCCCCTGACCCACAGCTTAACAATATCATCAGTAAAAAAATTGGTCTTTCCCAGAACAAATCCCAACTCTGAATGGACTGTAACCTGTAGGAAGCACACCCATAAGTGATTGAAAACACTCAAAATTGACCCTGTTTGTTATGAAAAAAGTTTTGACTTAGTTTGAATTTTATTTATGTTTTGTATTGAAATATAGTGTCGTTTTCCTTATGGTTTTTTCTGTATTGTGTTGCTTTGTATACGTGACATGTTTTTTTACAAATAAAAATGTAAAATCTCTAGTCTCTCAAGGTTCCTTTGTTATTTGTGTGTTTTGTGCATTTTTATTATCTGGCCTTTGGAAGCTGTTTAATTTATTTTGGAAAGAAAATAAAAAAATAACTTTTTTGAAAACTACAACCTGTTCTTCGTCTCTGCTCATGGTTCCACTCACCACCATCCCTGACAAGCGCCCAACCTGTTACATATTAACTAATTTACAAATTATTTAATTCTGAAGCGTTGTTCACTCAAGCCTACCACAAGGCAGCGCAAAACTATTTAGCTACATATTAATTCATTTAAGTGCAGTTACAAATTAATCATTCTGAAGCGCTGTTCTAAGCAACGCAACATAAAACGTGTTACATATCAACTCATTTGCTAAAAAATATATTCTGAAGCACTGTTCACTCAAGCCTATCAAGGCAGCGCAAAACTATTTACATAAATCCCTGTCGGTATTCACAGTGTTGATTTTAAAATATAAATCTATGTATAAATAAGTCGAATCGCTAGGGTTAACATAACATTTGGAATATGTGACGTGCATTATATTTGCACAGTAGTAGTGTAGGTGCGCAGTGTTCTTTGCTTACTTTCTCCGCCAAAGATTTGCAATTCAAATATTGGCAACAGGGCGGCCCGGTGGTGCAGCACTGTTGCCTCACAGCAACAAGGTCTCGGGTTCGAATCCCGGCCGGGGGCCTTTCTGGGTGGAGTTTGCATGTTCTCCCCGTGTCCACGTGGGTTTCCTCCGGGTACTCCGGTTTCTTCCCACAGTCCAAAGACATGCACGTTAGGCTAATTGGAGAGTCTGAACTGCCTGTAGGTATGAGTGTGTGAGTGAATGGTGTATGTAGTGCCCTGCGATGGATTGGCGACCTGTCCAGGGTGTATTCCTGCCTCTCACCCCAATGCATGCTGGGATAGGCCCCACCCCCCCGCGACCCTGACCAGGAATAAGCGGCTGAAGATGAGATGAGATGAGATATTGGCAACAAACGACAAGATTGAGATAATAACCTATGGCCTGCACACTAATAAACACACACAAGCACATACACCAAGAACAGTTATAAGAGGAGTTTGCACTCATGATACACTCATGAGCTCCGTGATCTGTCCCTATACTTTCCAATAGATCTCTCATGTAACATAATATCTGCACTACACTGTTCATTTTGTTAACCTTGCCAGTAACATTTTGAAATTGTATATAAATAAACCACCGTTAGCATATAATCAGGATGACAATTTTTAAAAAATATTGCCTACATGCTATGCTTGGAGGTTGCACATCGAGGGCTTACAACGAGGCAGATATACTAGGCATATAAATTGTACAGTGATACAGAAGTCATAATACAAGGATTAAGTCAAACATAAATTCAAATCGAAGGCCCGAGTGTTCATTTGTGCAGCAGTAAAACTGTCTCTGTCCGATGAGTGATGGTCACGTGCAGGGGAGATACTCAGACTTTGCGATCTGGATCTCAAGGCAATAGTGGTCCTCCCCTCACAAGATTGATGACCACGGATGGCGGTGACGAAGGCTGACCCGTCACTGGAATTTATTAATCCAGTCCAGCGACTCTCCGATGGCGTGAGGAGGAAAGGACGTGGATTAAAAGTTAAATAAATATATCCCGCCACGTTTAATTCTTGTACTTTTTGTATCAAGGATTCTGCGGAATTTACTGTCAGTGTAAACTGATTATAAACCCCTGTAATTGGGCAATCTGCATAAACTGTGTGGGAACAGTGTAGCCATTTAGCAAATAGTATTATCAGTACATGTTATATATATATATATATAGTTAGGTCAACTTAAGTGACTGTTTATTTTTTATATTAAAGAGTGAAGGACAAAGAAATAATGATGGAAAATAGATAGGGGCAGAATGAGATGAAGAACATGGGGAGGGGTTGAGTCAGGTGGGTGTGGTGATGACTTTAAGCTCCGCAACAGCAGGGGTTTAAGACAGAATAAAAAGAGGATGTATTCAGAGATGTGTCAGTGCTGCTTTGCGAACCAGCCAGGTTTCTTTTTTTTTATTTTTATAAATTTATTTCGAATTTTCCCCCGTTTTTCTCCCAATTTGCTTGCCAATTATACCCTCTATTTATCTCAATTCACTCTCCCCCACGAGTCCGCCGCCCGTCCTCCGGGTCGAGACACTATTTCCAGGCCGATTTTATCCGCCTCTTCCAAGACGGAATTCTACCACGGACGCCTTTTTCCTGCTCCTCGATGGACTCGTGCCGGCTCACCCTCCCCCGGAGGCGGACAGCTAAATGCCTCCTCCGATCGGGGCTGACGACCAGGGCCGGTCTGGTAGAGACGCGGGTTTCAAACCCGTTTGTCCCTGACAGGCAGCGCACACCACATCGGACCAGCCAAAGTGTGGTGCATTAGACCGCTACGCTATCCGCCAGCCTCCAGCCAGGTTTCTTGTATGTAATTTTGCATTATATACAATAAACCCAATTACATAAGACTCTGAAGATTGTGCTGTCTTTTGAACAAGTATCCAGTGTGGTGGGATCCCTCAGTCTAACTGGCCCTGGCTGGGGTCAGATTCTCTCACAACTACTTTATTTAAAATAAAGCGTGTAGTACAGGGAAAGTACAGCTGCATTGGAATCACATGGGGGTCATTCTCAACGCATACACACCCAGTGACAGTGATAACGTCAAACACACATCATTCGTACGAAGGGGAAAAGGGACCTTCACTCAAACAATATCTTGGTTTTCATACTTGAATATTTATGAACATGACTAGCTGAACACTCTTAAGTTTAGCTGGCCGCAAGGTCCCCTGGGACATGTGATAACCTCCTAGCCGGTGGCCTACGCATATGTAGCCACCTACCATGCTATACACAAACTAAATGGAGGGTAGCTAGCATTCCTGTGGCTAAGCTAGCTGCTCACCGTTACAATAATTTATCGCATTGTGCAAAGGCATTTAAATGACGTGATGTTGCAGGACCCGTTAGCTGCTGACTGCCAAAACTCGTGTTTTATGTGTGAACGAATGGGCATTACCCTAGGCTACTGAATGAAATGAACAACAATCACAACTCTTTCAGGGCTCGAGAATAACAACTTCGAATTAGTTATTCTAATCGGGTACATTATCTAGTTGTGTTTGCTATTAGAATGACACAAAATCGACACGAATCGAAAGGTTTCCCATCACTAGTGGACACAGGGAGTGGCTACAGCTCGACATTCCAGCAAACTTTGCTAAAGTTAAAAAGTGTCTTAATTATATATGTTGTCTGATACAGGAATTTACTTACTCCATTGTTTTTACTATGACATTCTCGATGGACAAAGACAGCCCAATCTGAGAGGTGTTTTTGTCTGATTGTACTCTTTGAGTATGACTTAATCATTTTCATTCATGAGAAACTCCTCTCTACGCCTGCTGAAATTGTCCAATTGTGGCTCCCAAGGACATGAGTTGAGATACAGTAGGCTCCATTTTTATTCATACCATTGATAAAGATGAACAAATGAGATGATATAAAATAAACCCTTATAAGTAATGAGATGTATTTTATGCTCAAAAAAATCCAAAAAATCAATATTCTTTATTAATAATGCATTGGCGCGAACCACAAACAGTTCACAAATTATAATTTTTCCCCCTGAAAAATCAAGAATCACAAATATTCATACCCCTGTTATCAGTACTTTGTGGTTTCTCCCTTGGCCATTATAACAGCAAGTAGTCGCCTACTGTAGTGTCGTACGAGGTTATGGAACTTCTTGGGGGGGATCGTCAACCATTCCTCCCTGCAGAATTGTTCTAGTTCCTTCAGATTCTTGGGTTGACGTTTGTGGACTGCTTTTTTTGTCCAAACCACAAATGTTCAATTGGATTCAGGTCTGGAAACTGAGATGGCAATCTCTTATTTTACAAATGAAGCACTGTACAAAGGTAAGCGGTAAACTGCCAGAGGTTAATCAACGGTGTGAATAAAAACGGAGCCTACTGTAGTTTTTAGCGTTGCCTTATTGAGCTCCTTTTCTTTTAAATCTTCTAGAAGATTGCACAGTTTGCCCATCTTACCCTGAAGCTCCTTGTCAGAGTAGAACACCTGAACAGGGCTTGGCATTCAGGTAAACTTCCCTCTGGGCCATTGTCTTTACAAAGTTACTGACCCCAATATTGTAAACACTGACCTGGAATATATCAGTGAATAGAGGCCACCAGAGAACAAATTTGAAACGGGCAAAAAATTTCACTCGATTTATGATTCATAACTATTCATAATGTTCACAGTATATTGTCATAATTCGATCTATCCTCCAGGCACTGATCACACCTCACACCCCAGCTAGTTCCCTCCACTCTGCCTCCTCTGGCCAATTGGCTGTCCTGTTCCTTCGGGCGCCCGGCCACTGCTCCTCGCGGCCTCGCAGGATCGCAGAATCTCTGGCTATCCTGCGCGAGTGACTGAAAATCCACCTCATCAGACTACCACTTTCACTGAATATATTTTAAAATGTACTAACTTTTCTCTCCCTGCTTATAGGTGTGATGTGCATCTCTCTATGATGATGTCTGCTGTATTGTTGCTCTACTGATCTCTTGCTCTAGCTGTGATTATTCTTGCCATTTTAAATGCACTCATTGTATATCGCTTTGGATAAGAACATCTGCTAAATGCCTAAAATTTAAGTGTAATGTAAAATCTATGCCTGACTCTGGTCATAGTCATTGGGTGGAGGTTAGACTTGCACAACACATGGTTCAGACTATTGTAATAATATTGACTTTGACATCAGTGATGACATGCCCCATGATAATATGACTAAAATGAAAAGATAACATGGTATAAATGTATGTTGTAAATAACTTAATATTAGAAAAAATACACAAGTTATTCATTTTTTCTAATCATTAATACAAGTGAACATGCTCCGTTCTAGTTACTTCACTCTAGGGTCTCTAATTCAATGAGCTCAATCTCTTTCAGCTGAATTTTCAAATACTTTGACGACCTCTATTTACTTGTATATGCTCCAGCACAGTAGGTGGTGGTGTTCACATTTAATCATTGTTTACCTAGTAATTACACCCACAGAAGAAGAAAAGGAAGACGCCGTAGCTGTCTTTAAGCCAATCAGCACGAAGAGTGAGGAGTTCTTCCTCGCGAGTCAGAAAGACGTTAGC
Source organism: Aldrovandia affinis (assembly GCA_029706075.1). Classification (NCBI taxonomy): domain Eukaryota; kingdom Metazoa; phylum Chordata; class Actinopteri; order Notacanthiformes; family Halosauridae; genus Aldrovandia; species Aldrovandia affinis. The sequence goes on along the minus strand of JAINUG010000356.1, from coordinate 344,549 downwards.
GCGGTCTCGGGGATAAGGAAACGGCTCGGGACATCGTGAAAGATAGCTAGGCTAGCTAGCTAGCTATCCGTCCAGTTAAATACGAAACATACTGGCATACATGCACAAACTGAAATGACTAATTACTTGATGATATGAAATATTACCAGCATAAACAAGGTGTTAATTTTTCTGTAATCAAGAATAAAGCTTACCTAGTTAGCTGGCTTGCTAACTTTCGATAAGCTAGCTGTCTAGCTGGCTACCCGCGCCACATTGCTTCCAGTTTCAACCTTACGGGCTGTAATGCACTGAACTAGCTGGCTAATCTAAATACGCCGATTTTTTTAGAAAGATATATACGTTTAGTGTAGAAATAGGGGCAGTCAGTTAGCTAAGTGAGCCAAATCGTGGATGGCTGTAGCTAAGTAAGCTAACCAGCTAGGTAGTTGGTTGTGTTTCTTGATAAATTTAGCAGTCAGCCACAGAGGCCTGCACTGTGAGTGAGTGTTTTTTACGCATAAAAAGCACAGCCGGCTTTGGTCTGTCGGTGGCAGAAACTAGAAAGATGTCTGCTCAAGCGCAAATGCGGGCAATGCTGGACCAGCTAATGGGTACCGGGAGAGATGGTGAGTTAGTTAACAGTAAACGATTTAAAATGTTTACGGAACTACGTTAGCTATCTGTCCATACCCGGGCGTCAACAGCGGTGTTTTCCAAACCATTAATAGCTAGCTACGCTATTACAGGTCAATAATGTCGCTGTTCTTCGAGTCGAGATTAAAGTTCTCTCGCTTGCTTAGATGGCCAGCGCCAAACGGCGTTAATGAAGACGAACTTTTGTGTGGAAAACGACCTCCTAGTTAGCTTAATGATAACTCAACGTAGAGTCCTACTTCGAGTTGCGGTTTCATTCAGTTACAACTTGCTAGCTAGCTAGCTAGCCAGTGTGTCCAACTTAGCAATTTGGCTGAAGTACTATCGAGTGTCGTGCTGTCATCACATCGATCCATCTATATGGCTACAGTATTGCGTTAGTATGGTAGCTAGTTATGCATTTTACAGTTTCAAACGTAGTGATTGGCTGGTGAAACTTTGTGAGGGGACTGATGGTGTTCGCTTGCTCTGTCACTGACTGTAATTGGGAGAGGTTTATTTTCATGTAGGTTGTAGCCTAGATTGTGCTTTTAGCTTGTTTTTTTTAGCTAACCTACAAGTACTTGTAATGTTCCATCTACAACTATATCTATCTATATAATGGGATGTGGGATATTTTTTGATTTTCACAGTATATCAGGTAAATTATGAGCCTATTAAGCTTCTGTAGAGAAATCGTTACAAATGCGTACATGAGCATTATTTTGTAGTCAGGGATTGTACGTTTGTTAGTGTGTCTGTCTGCCATGCATCCTATGTTGTAGGTTACTGAACGGTGCGTTGGAATGTAGCTTATTAGTTGTTGTGATAAAGCTTATTGGTTTGTGTTCCCCTGTCCAGGGGACAGTATGCGCCAGAGGATCAAGTTCACAGACGAGAGAGTGTGCAAAAGTCACCTTCTGGATTCCTGTCCTCACGACATACTGTCAGGCACGGTTAGTAAGACTGGGCGGCCACACTGTACCCATCTCAGAGGTTGGGCTCCTGTTACACTATTTGTCCTGGAATGCAAATTTAATGGGAAAGTAAGCAGACGCCTGTGCTGTTCAGGGGATTGTGTACATGCTAATGAGGTGGGTTGCGGTTATGCGGTTACAGCGCATGGACCTGGGCGAGTGCGTGAAGGCACACGACCTGGCACTGAGGGCTGACTACGAGATCGCCTCCAAGCAGCAGGAGTATTTCTTCGAGCTTGACGTGAGTAACAGCGCCCCGCTCTCAACTCTTGCTACCTCGAATAATTAGTGCTAGCTACCAATCTCTGTCCTCTGTATATCTTGCTGTGTCTTGGGTGAGTCTCTGCTGTTACTGTATCACCTCGTATGCCCCCACCCCTTCTCCCTTGGGCTCTGTGAGACTGTTGCATGTCTACTTTCAGTGACACAAGCTCAATGTATTCCTACACCTCCGTCTTGTCAGGCCGCAGAGCACCTGCAGTCCTTCATCGCAGACTGCGACCGGAGGACCGAACTGGCCAAGAAGCGCCTGGCCGAGACGCAGGAGGAGATCAGCGCCGAGGTGGCCGCTAAGGTGCGTCATCGTCCGCCCTCCACGGCCACCTTCCGCCGAGTAGCACACGCAAGGCGGGCTGTGTCTCTCACTGCGCCGTGTTCACCCCCTCTGCCTCTCTCCCTCTCTCTATGGCTGGCAGTGTAGTGTAATGGTTAGGGAGCTGGGCTTGTAACTCAGATGTTGCAGGTTCAATTCCCAGGTGGGGCACTGCTGTTGTACCCTTGAGCTAAAGGTACTTAACCTGAATTGCTTCAGTAAAATATCCAGCTGTATAAATTGATTGTAAAGAAATGTAAACTGTGTAAGTCGCTCTGGATAAGAGCGTCTGCTAAATGCCTAAAATGTAAATGTAAAATGTCTCCCTCTCTTTCTCTCCGCCTCCGCATTACCCCAGGCGGAGCGGGTGCACGAGCTGAACGAGGAGATCGGGAAGCTGCTGGCGCGGGCGGAGCAGCTGGGCGGCGAGGGGAACGTGGACGAGGCGCAGCAGGTGCTGGAGAACGTGGAGAAGACGCGAGCCATGAAGCGGGAGGCGGAGGTAAGAGGCGTGGGCTTTTCTGTTCCAACCCCCTGAGTTTGTACCAAATCCTGCGTGATGACGCGTCGAGTGCCGTAGCGCTGGCTAGGGAGGAACGGTTGAGATCTCCCGCGGGTTTCCCTCCCCCCGTCTCGTGTAACAACGGTGATTTTGATCGATTAGGCACTTTTGATATGCGTGTGTCACCCGGGAAGGCCGTGCTGTCTTCCGGGGCAGGAACTGCGCAGCTCAGCTTGTGGATTACAGAGCGAAGAGAAACGAGCGCACGTGTTTCGGGAGGCCGCGAATGCTTGTGTGCGCCTCCCGATTTGGTAATTGCTCAAATGGACACGCGCGGCCATAAACCGTGGTCCAACCGCCTCTGAAGAGGGCAGAGTGTTCATGTGCAGCCTGTGTGTAACCAAGTTCATAAAATACCAAAACAGAAAGGTTTTTGCTCATGCAATGTGACGTTAATAGTTGAATCTACAGATTTGACTGGACTGTGTTAATACATGTTGCTTTCATTGTGTGGACAAGAAGCCTACAGCAGTGCACTGTGCCTTGAATTGTGGCTTGGGGTACATTGGACACAGCTGTAAATAAGGGAAATGAGGACACTGCACTAGCACCAGGCCTCAGAAATGTGCTTTGCAATGCGTGTTTCTATTCTTAGTCCTTAAGCCGATGTTCAAAGGTTATATTGCCAATTTGAGTGCTTTGATCATCATGCTCTAAAGAAATCTATCCCGCATTTAAAATTGTTAGTAGTTGTTATTCATGGGCAATAAAAATTTTTTAAAAGGCTAACAGGAACATGTATATATTGAATCAATGTTGAAATGAAGCCATTGTGTGCAGATTTGCTTAGTGTCCTCTTTTGCTGGAATGCATCATAAGCGCCATTCAGGGTATACCTGCATGTTAATGGAGCTTCCAATGGTCCAGAGTCAATAATGCTAATGCCAATGCCCTCTGGTCTTTAGCAGTTCTTGTCAATATTAACGGTGTGTGGTGTGCTGTTATGCTGTGTTTTTGCAGGATATATATAGAAACTCAATGCCAGCTTCCAGCTTCCAGCAGCAGAAGCTCCGGGTCTGTGAGGTTTGCTCCGCCTATCTGGGTCTCCATGACAACGACCGCCGCCTTGCCGACCACTTTGGAGGGAAATTGCACCTGGGCTTCATCGAGATCCGCGAGAAGCTCGAAAGGCTACGGGTGAGAATTGAGTCACGCCGATGGACGTTGTGGACGGTATTTTGGTTTGTCGGCACTGCATCGGCGGAAGTACGGTGCGTGCAAATGTGGATTCTGCCAACAGACTGGACAGTACGGTGCATTGCTCTGTTCACAAGATGACCTCATTTCAGTTGTGCATGCTACACCATGCGTGATGTACCATAAAACCCAACTGATGCAACAACAAAAAAACAAGATGATATTCCTGTTTGGTCCACTCTCAGGTTCTTCCCTTGCACAGAAAGGATAATGTGTGCAGACCTAACTTCTATGTCTTCAGCTGAAGCTTCTCAGCTTCATGTCCTCCTTCCACACGCTTTTACATTTACACTACATTTTGGCATTTAGCAGATGTCAACGTAGATACATATTACAAAATGCAGTATTGCACAGGAAAAGGAGTGGTGATGACAATTCGTGGTAATAGAGTCTGAAGAGGTGGCTTTTCAGCCTCTGCGGAAGATGGCCATTGAGTCGACGGTCCTGACCGAGTGAGGAAGATCGTTCCACCGCTGGGGGGGGTCAGGACAGAGAAAGGCAAGACCGCGAGGAGCGGGTGCCTTTCATGCTGCTCAACACTTGCTTGCACAGGCTCCCTGTGGCCGCATTTGACCCCATCATCTTGCTGTTGATATCTGGAGTTACTTTGTTCTTAATCGATATGTTCATGTCCTTGTGTGCCCTTAGATAATCTTTTGTGCAGCAGCCAGTCCATCCTGTCTCTCCCTTCTCCTTGTCTTTCATTACCTTTCAATTGGCTTATGTGAATTTTGGAAAGGATTACGGCTATATATATTTCTTTCATCTGAATTCTTTCAAATTCCTTGCTCATGAATTGCAATTTAGTATGTACGTTCTAGAGTTTGTTTGTTTGTTGGGTTCATTCAGCTCCGAGCCTTGCACATTGTAAGTCGCCCAGTAGTTTTTTTAAGTGTCATAATTGTTAAGGGCATAGTAATACTTTTCACTCTCCTTTTCTCCAAAAGAAAGCAGTTGCTGAAAAGCAGGAGCGAATGCGAATGAGAAGACGGGAAGAACGAGACCGAGAGGAGGAGAAAGAGAGACAGAGGGAATGGGAACTGGAGAGGGAGCGCGAGAGAGAGAGGGAGCGCGAGAGGGAAAAAGAGAGAGAGCGGGACAGGCGGAGGTGAGCTTTTGGACTCTAGTGGTGTACACTTGTATACTGTAGAGGACCATGGTAAACTCTTGCAACATGCAACAGCTCACCAAGCTTTTCCATTCGGTTTCCAACACACATCAAACATGTCTCATACTGCATATGGAAAAAATACACTTTACTGACCATTTCTCCGTTTTGGTGAACAACATTTATAGTCCGTTTTACTGACTGGCGATTTTACATTATGCATGCGTTAACACGATTGGTTATCTTGATGAAATGGCTTGTCTTAATTCAATGGAAATGAGTGTTGTCATAGATACTGTTGCTCTCCAACTCTTTGTGTTGTGTTGTGAAGAGAGATCCATATGGGAACAACAAATCTCACTGCCATGTACGCATGTGTACGTGATCAATAAAAACGTGAATGTATTTATATATATATTATGACTAGTTTGTATTCTCTTTCCTGGAAATGATCTGTCCAGGTGGTATAGTTTTCAGCACGTAAGCTGTGTTGTTGGAGTTGTAGTGAACTATATCTGTATTCATTCTGCTGAGTATACATTTTTTAAACTTTTTTTTACACTTTCAGGACAAGATCGAGAAGCGGAGAACGTTACAGGTGATGCAGAGTTTGCCTCTTGGCCAGTGCCGGTGTCCTGCTCGTCAGTCTGGGTAAACGTGGCTTACGTGCCTTCATCTTCGTCTTCCTCGCTTTCTTAGGGATGGAGGGAGCTCCTCCTCACACCGCTCCCGACGACATCATTCCTCTCGTTCCCGGGAGGAGGGAGGCGAGAAGGACCGCGAGCGGAGGCACAGGCACAAAGACAGACACCGTTCACGTTCCCACTCCCACAGGAGCAAGAAGAAGAGGTACTGGCCAGCAGAGCAGTGTGTCTTGATGGCGTCCCTGCCTTTGGTTCTTGTGTGCGTGTGCACATGCATTAAATGACATTACATTACAGGCATTTAGCAGACGCTCTTATCCAGAGCGACTTACCGTTTACATTTCTTTACAATCCATTTATACAGCTGGATATTTACTGAAGCAATTCAGGTTAAGTACCTTGCTCAAGGGTACAACGGCAGTGTCCCACCTGGGGATTGAACCTGCAACCTTAATGTTACAAGCCCAGTTCCCTAACCATTATACCACACTGCCTGCCTATGCATGTGTGTGCTCTCTGTGCTAGTTTCGCCATTACTGTCCCGTTACTGTTTGTAATGATAATAGTCTAATATGTCTGGGTAGTGAAATAGTAAGTGTTTTACATCATATGCTATTGAAAATGCCAAGATGCCGTAATACGTAAAGAAGATTGCAGTGGTTTCAATTTCATACTTTTCATACAAGTGTTGCCAGTGGTGATGTTAAGAGCTCTGGATAAGAGCGTCTGCCAAATGCCTGTAATGTAATGTAATGATGACTGGAGGGATATGTCCAACTTACCCAACTTGAAAAAACTAACTATTTTTCCCCCCCCTCCCTATCTCATATACTTAAAGATTAAGATTAAAAGTACAATAACAGATATGCAGAGATCTAAACCATGCAATATTGTATTTTTTATTTTTATGAGCTATTTCACAAATGAATGTGAGCTCAATATTGCACGCATTCATCACACACTACAGCTGTTTTCTATATATAAGAAAACACTCAAAATTTAATATAATACTTACCCTTCAGGAACTTTTCTTTTCAAATTAAGAAAAGTACAGTCATTGTCAAGCATTTCTAAAAGCAGTGCAGATTTTCACGTGTTGTGCAAGTGAGAGGAATGTGTTCATTTGAGAGTAGAGGGTGCAACTGCGGACATTTCAATGGCAAAACAGTTCATTTTAGTTTTAGAAGGAATGGGTGTTTTTTAATTTGTTGCTGATTAGTCTACAAAACGGTTGCAGTTGTGTCCAAGAAATGTGGGTAGCTAGCGGACTCACCTTTTAAACTGAAAATTGACGAACAAGCATGCTATTAAGTGTCACCCCTCAGCAGCTGATTCATTGTAACTTAATTGTGTCTGTAGCATCACAGCATCGATACTTTTAATCATACAGATTGGGTTACATTAAGCAATTTTGATCATTAAGAAGTCTGACATCACCTCAAACTTGAAACCTTGTTGCATTTGAAGTGCATCGTTCATATTGGGATGCAATAAAGTTGACAATAATGACCCGACAGTGTGCCTTGTTTAAACTATCAAGCTTGTTATTTTGGCAAAACAAATATAAAAACTGGTTCAGTTTAATTACTAACGGTAAGTTATCTGCCTCAGCTATTTATGGCTTATTAGTACCACTGCTACAAAGGGTCACATGTTTTATAACATTGTTTCAGAGTTTTTTCCCCATTCTGTCTCCCAATTTAGTAGCCAATTATACCCTCTATTTCTTTCGATTCGCCCTCCCTCCACGAACTCGCTGCCCATGCTCTGGGTCAAGCTAACCCCTCGAGGCCAGCGATGATCCCCCTCTTCCAAGATGGAACTCGCCCGCCTACTTTCTAGAGACACCCTTCGCGCTTCTCGGCGAGCTCGTGCCGGCTTTCCCTCCCCCCTCCCCCTGGGGCGGACAGCCGATCGCCGCTCCCGGCCAGGGCAGCGTTAATCTCTTGCTCATGGTGAGGCCGAAGCATAAAATGTCCGGGTTATACAGCATGCTGATGTCCGTTCTCTCTTGTCCTGTCTTCAATCTCCTCAGAGACCGATCCCCACAACAGCGGGAGAGGGAGCGATCGCCGTCCCCGGAGAGAGTGAACGAGAGAGGAGAGGAAGCGGGAGGAGACGTTTGGAGGGAAGGAGAGCGGATCGAGAGGGAGAGGTCCGCCTCGCCGGAGGTGGCGAGGGGGAGGGACGCGGCCCGGGGGAAAGAGCGATCGCTGTCACTGGAACGAGAGAGGCAGTCCAGCTCTGAGGAGAGGGAATCAGGGGAGATCTAGAATCTAGAAGGACTTGAAAGCGTGTTGTTGTTGTTGTTGTTAGGGGTTGGGAAATAGAAGTGAGGGGAGGGGAAGATGGGGAAAGGAGTTTGAGGGAGACGCGTGGGAGTGCGTAAGTAGGCCAGCGAGAGGAGGATAGAGAGCAAACGGGAATGGGGGAGGGGAATTCATTCACAGGAGATGGGAGGGTGGGAGAAGATGGCAGGCTGGTGTGCCCTCCTCACTGCTAGTTTATTTCATATGGGACAGGGTTGCATCGCAGAACGGGTGCAAGAAAGAAGTAATGAATAAATGGTGTAAAAAGAAAAAGAAAAAAAAAAATTAAAGAGTAAGTGAGATTTTACTCAGAGGCTTTTTATTTTAGCATTACTGTTGTTTTTTTTTACTACGACTATTATTGTTGTTATTAAAAATGTCATTTTTCTGATCCCCTTTGAAATATAACATGAATCACTTAGTGGCTGTGTAGAAATGCATTTATACATAAAGCCATACAGACAGGGATACACCCAGAGTGTGCAGAGCCAATCACAACCAATGAAAATTTCTCAAGCTATGTACTCATACAACACACACACAAAGACCTTGACAAAAACAAAATCCTGTGCGTAGAGCTAGTCTTGCAGAAACACACACACACAAACACAGTTTTGGGGACTCTACCTTGCTATGGTCTATACCAACTGAATAAATGTTCAGCTTCCATTATAACTCACAGACTCTGTCTTTATTCAATGGTGATGGGTGTGGGGTTGGGATATGAATGTTTAAATGGGTTTTCAGTGCAGTTTTGGTAGTCTAATTTTACATATACATGTCTTTTTTTTTATTTTAAGAATTTGTTTCAGATTTTCTCCCATTTTCTCCCAATTTAGTATCCAATTACACCTTCTATTTTTCATGTCAATCCTCCGCTCGTATTGTGAGTTCGCTGCTGTAGCCCTGTGACCTGTGAAGTATCGATGGCTCTCGTCAAGCTGTCGACTGTAACTCTGGTACTCCAGAGCCACTCCTGTACACAGCGAACTTCATGTCGGCTTCCCTCCTCCCTCCCTGGGGCGGACAGCCAATTGCTGCCCCCTGGTGGCACTCCTGGCCAGAGCTGACTGGCACGGCCGGTGGAATCGAACCCCAGTCGCAGTGGCCCACGTTGAAAGTTGTAACCACTAGACCACCCGGGAGTTCCCTAATTTTACATATTTTCATTGGGTTAAAAAAACTGAGATTTTCAATAAGCATTTCTTCTATTCATTTGAGATTTTTACATGTTACATTTTAGGCATTTATCTTATCACTTGCATTTCTTCTACAATTTTATACAGCTGGATATTTTACTGAAGCAATTTTTTTGCTCAAGGGATGTGTCCCACCTGGGCCTGCAACCTGAGTTAGCCCTGTAACAATGACAATTCACAAACCCCCATAAGCCATTTAATTTAGGGCTGAATAGTTGTCTTGCCCTTTAGTCTGCTCAAGCAAACATGGGTTCTGCCATAGGTGTTTTGCATTACATGCATGAAAGGATGTGATTAAATGTGCAACCAACAGTAGTAATGGCTTGTCAGCTCCTGGAAGGTGGATGTGCTTAAAAACTGTTCAGCTTCTGACTGATATGTTGGGGTCAGTCTTGTCACCATGCAGCATTGTGGTTGGTGGAAAAATGCAAACTCAGTATTTTTGTGCCAAAGGTTTGTCTTTGACCTCGTGCACACTTTCTTCCTAGAAAGGTTCATTAAAATGGTATCTTTGTTGTATGAATTATATATTGATGTATCTCAAGTTTATTTAGAGCTTTAAAAAACCCTTGCTTGAACAAATCAGTTAGAGATGCAGTCACGTGGTATTGTAAGCCTTGCTGTGACGACAACACTGGATGGATGATACCACGTTCAGAATTCTGGGCTGGGCTGTGACGAGGCTAAAATATTAATGGAAAGTTGACATACACCTAACTGGAATTTACCACCTATTTTCATATTATCCGGAAGCAGTGAATGTACCCCAATTATATATTACATTTTTTGCTATGCAGCAACCATTTTGTGCTCCTTTAAATAAATGTCAACGTGGTCATCTTTCCTTCTATTCCACTACTACACTGGGCAGTGTAGAGATACAGTAGTACGCAATTCTGAACCAAAATGCTGTCATGCGGCGAAAACAAGGGCATTGGTTTCTCTATTTTGATCCAGTACGGCCACCATTGTTTACCCACTCGACCCTTCTCTTTGTTAGCGTCACGCACACGTAGTAAAAACAAGATGGCGGATGTTTCTTTGGACGAACTAATACGCCGACGCGGCGTAGACACCAAAGGAACCACAAGGTAAAACGAAGTTAGAATACTTGATTACGTACAAGTGAAATCATGTGTGAACGATTCTGTCGTGCGATCCTCAAGTTCTGGGTAAGAGGTGCCAAGGTTTTTGTTTGATTAATTTCCTCTTGTAGTAGCTTTCGGACACAACAAAGTCCCGCCTCCACCGTACCGCACATTGGTTGGTGGAATGGCCTTGCTTTTAAAGCGACCGTGCGATTGGTCACTGATATCTATTACGTCAATGCATACGTAATATCCGTTTTTGAGGCAGCAGGCGATTTTTAGTGTTTGGTTACTCTGCTATCTATCGACATACATGTATCAGTTTGTCGTATTAGAGAAAGGTATCATTAATCAGCTTGGTAGCTAGGTAAGTGGAACCGCACACATTTAAAAAAGATGCACGTTAAGTTCGCTAACTCGGTAAGGTAACGTTACTTTATTAGCTAACTGTTTTGCGGTTGTTTGTGGCTTACTCGTTTTTACAAATGCTCATCTTTACGTTAACGCCAAGTCACTAGCTACAGTAGCTGTAGCACGTTCACGTATATAGCGAATCAATGGTTTAGTAGTCCCACTTACTACTCAGTCGTCAACAAGTTTTCATGAAGATGATCACTTTTTGTTTTAGCATTCAGTTCCGCAAGCCTTACGTCTTGTGTTTCTGTGTTGCTCAGTAGGTAGAGAATGGCGTTGACCACCCTTAGGTTGTGGGTTCCATTCCCATTGGGCCATCTATACTGAAAAATATATGCATTCATTACTGTAAGTGGCTTTGGATAAAGCGTCTGCTAAATTGCACATATATGTATACGTCCTTGTGTAATAATGAATGAACTATTTTCTTAGGCCCATATTTCGAACGGCTACAGGAGGCATTGGAAGAATGTTTGACGCAAGACAGAAAATTGGAGTGACTGATGTCAGGCAGAGAATTGGAGCAGGTAAACTTCTTTTAACTTTCTCTTTTTGGGGGGGGTGGGTGAGTGTGACATAGGTGTTTTGACTGTATCAGCAGACTGTATTGTCTAAATGTACATTAAAATAGCTTCACAGAACTGACTACTTTTGTAAAAATCATTGACTAATGGTGGAGCACTGAAGTATTTGACCAGCAAAGCAACTTGCCTAACCTGTTTGGTTATTGTTCTCCAGGATTGTGGCTGGCCATTACCTTTGAAACATTTCCTTTGTGTAGTATTACGCAATCATAGTAGCTAATGGGTGTAGTGCTTGTTCAGTACTGTGTAATTGTAGCAGGTGTTCCCTGGTACGTGAGCGTCCGCTACAGAATGTGACGTCGATAAGAGTGATTAGTTCCCTGAGTTAGAGGCTTGAGTTTCAGTTCGAAACTCGCTGCGGGCAGAACCAACTCTGTTACCTAATGACCTAACCAGATTTTTTTTTTTTTTCTAGGGTTTCCACTGAAAGATGCCAGAGAGAAGCTTGTGCAGAACGACGCCCGCTTTCGAATTAGGGGAGGGGCCAGTGGGGGAGGCGTTCAGGACGCTAGACAGATGATAAACTCGCGCAAACAGCAAGGACAGAAACAGTCGCAAGTACAAGTGCACAAGCCCTCGCAGGGACTATTGCATACGCCTACAGCGCAGATACAAATCCCCAGCTACAGTAATGCTGTCACGCACAACTCTGTGAATGTAGGTTCTGCTCAGGGATTGAACACCAGGGTAGGGGTGTCTTTGGAGCATGTAGGCGGGCCAAAGAAGGTAATGGATGCCCGTGATAGGCTGAGCCTTAAGAGAAGCGTTGCAGCAGCTTTGTTCGCTCCCGGCTTGATGTTGCCCTTCAAGATCACCAAGACCATCCAGGTAGGACCACGGCACTGCACTGTGTATATTCACTTATAAATTACATGCATTACAAAATCAGTTAACACTCAGTTATGAAACTGCACACATGCCTAGAAGTGTGAATAATATTTGAATATTATATGACACAATTTATGTACATTGTATGGACAGTAAATACAGCGGATTCAAATGATTGGTTACTGGGGGCCTCCAATAGCGTAGTGGTCTAACGCACCCATGTTGGCTGGTCCTTTACCAGTGTCAGCACGAGTGTTAGGCGTTTGCCTGTCCACCCATGGGGAGAGGAGAGGGGAGGGTGAGCCGGCATGAACTCGCTGAGAAGCGCGCAAGGGTGTCTCCAGAATGTGTGTCGGAGCGAATTCCGTCTTGAACGAGGTGCAGTTCGCTGCCCTCAGCGAATTGGCTTGCCTCGTAGACGGGCTGCGAGTTCATGTGGGGAGGGCAAATCGAAACAAATAGAGGGTATAATTGATTTCTTCAAGGCTTCTGAAAGCACTAACTCAAAAACAGAACATTGACCGTGTCAGTCCCAAGGGGCAATGCACAATACCCTGTTATATTTTAGTTTGAGGTCTCCTGTGGTGTTGTGCTTTATACTCCATGTCTTTTTATATTAGCAGAGGCCGGTTGGGACGATGAGCACGATTCGCTACGACGTTCCCAGCAGGAATACCCAGGTGGGCTGATGGGTTAACTTTGAGCCAGTGTGTGCGTGTGTGCACACACAGTATGGCAAGAGGGCAGATGGCTGATGGCTGAGTGTGTAATTCACATGTAAATAATTCTACCAATATGGAGTTAATGGAGTGTCGTTGCCCTCATTTTTACAAATGTTGTAAATCTCTGTAAAGCACTTTGTGCTGTATATGCTTGAAAAGTGCTATACAAATAAAGATATTATTATTTTTCTGTATATATGTGTAATTGATGAATAACCTGATTTAACCAGCTCATCTTTAATTCTTAAGCATTGTTCTGACTACGGTCTTTCTCTCAGTCTCTCTCAGGTGAGGATGTCGTCATCCCCAGTACACAGAAGAAGGTCGGTACCGCCAGCAGCTTCCTTAACACTCTGGTGAGTAATACTGTGCACCACTGGAAACCAAGGTCAACGCAAATGACACTGCTACCTACAACTTACTTCAGAAGCATGGCAGTCTTCTCACACAAGCATTATTTGAGTGGTCATTTGAGTTTTGTCTTGTCGGTTTTTTTCTTTGAAGTTCATTTATTTTCTTCACTACTTGATCAATTGGAATACATTGCTGTGTAACTTATCAAGTCTTGTCTAGTTTGTTATACACCTCTGAACAAAGCAAGGTTTTACAATATAATAAATAACCGGCCTGCATGTCCACTATGCAGCCATACAGCAGTCTCATATTGAACCCCATCTCCACAAACATGCACGCATTTATACCTACAGTCACAAACTGTTTTTTGGAGTGCAGTCCATATTAACCCCCGGATCTCATTCTTCCTCCTACACAGGCTGGTTCTGGTGGGTCTCACTTTTCTGGCCCCATCACCAAAGTTGTTCAAAATGACAGCTATACTGCACCCCCTCCTCCTGTACCTGAAGAACCCCCCGGGGCCAACCCTTCTCTACTGACACCCCGCTCTGCCCCCTCTGTGCTGAAGGCAGTTTCTCGAACCTTGGTCACTGGGCAGGGAGCGAGCACTGGGGATACCAGTTCACCTCCGGCTGCTGTGCATGTGAGTGCCGTATGCATGTGAGATCCTTCATGGGTCCACGTTGAATCTAGCTCCTCCGTCAAATGTAAATGTCAACATGAAGTGTCCTATGAAGTCTTATTTGATGAGGAAGCGTTTGCATTCTGTGCACAGGATGATGTAGGACAGGTGTGAACCCTGAGGGGGCCGTCCGTGCGTCTGTTCAGACAGCCATGTTTGGGCAGTCCTTCGAATTTGTGTGAGGTGACCGCTACCAAAAATTAAAGGAAACTTGAATTGGCCATTTTTGGGCATAGTTTGGGTTCGGTTGCCTCCCTTCTGTATTTCTGTTGAAATGGCGAAGTAACCGTGCAGAGGTTATATTCATGTCATCGCTCATTGTTTTGCAGCCAGTCTGCAGTCCCCTGGAAGGGACCAAAATGACGGTGAACAACCTTCACCCCCGTGTCAGTGAGGAGGACATTGTGGTAAGTGATTTTGCCATCTGTGGTGGCTGCCTCGCACCGAGGATGTTTTCCGGCACGTGAACACATTTCACCAACCGCACTCTTGACTAGTTGGCAGTCAATAGGTAGCTTCCATCATTTTATCCTACATGTCTTAATCGTACATTTGAGAGTGTTTTGCAGTACCTGTCAGCTGTCCAGCGCTAGATTCCTGAATGCATGGACCTAGTGTTCTTGTTCTGTGTTGAGGTCTTGGTCATGATCATTTCAAAGGTCTTTGTGTAACCTCATTTTGCATGAATGTTTTTTTAAAAATGTATTTATTTATTTTAAAATGTGCTTCGTATTGATTCTCCCTCATCATGTGGTTGTTATTTTTCATTCCCCCCCTAAAAAAAAATAGATTTAAAATTCAGCTTTTGCAGTTTGTTGTTTTCACAAGTGGGGGCGAGATGAGTGTGGTTGTATGTTTGTGCGGGGCAGTAACCACACTGTGCCGGCCTGTGTCCCCCCCCAGGAGCTCTTCTGTGTGTGTGGAGCTCTGAAGCGGGCGCGGCTCATTAGAGAGGGAGTTGCGGACGTGGTGTTTGTCAGGAAGGAGGATGCTGTCGCAGCGTACAAGAAGTACAATAACCGCTGCCTGGACGGTAAGAGACTAGGAGGCTGTGTCAATATTGGCTTTGGTCTCTATAGGAATCCACACGGTACACAAAAATTACGGCTTATTATGAACTTTGTAAACAGTGGCTAATTGGCCATAATTTTCTGGCCTGCGTTAGTGGTTAAAGCAAGATTGCATTCGTTCGGATCACAGCGCGTACCGAACCGAAAGTCTGTAGTCTTCAGTATGAATACGTGTACCGTTGCAAAATTCTGTTCTCGGCTATAATGTGCAATCGGGAGCCAAATGGCTGTTCGTATGCAGAGCTTGGAGGCAGGTCTAAAACGATTGGTGCAGTGCTGCATCTCACACGTGCAGTTATTGGGGAAAAAATGGTGTACAGGTGCTCAGTGCAGTGATCTGTTGATTTCTTTGGAGCTGTTAGGGATTCGAAACCCTGACAAGACCAAGTCTCTGGGGTGAAGGGGATGTTATATTGTTTGGCTGGCCATAAAGGATCTATTGCTGTAATCTGTGGTTAAAATTGTTTTAAGGCGAGAGCTCACTTTTTTTTTTTCCATGAATTATTATTTTTTTGCCGAATTTATTTTAACCCTTAGGAGTCGCCGATCACGCCGGCGTGATCAAATCAGTAACTGGTTCAAGACGCCGTAGCTTTAAAATGAAGTCACTTTGAGCATTGCCGTCAACTTCACTCCAAAGTGCTGGCTTGAAACCCCATGCCAGTTTTTTGAATGACGTTGAAAGACGAAGTAAAAACGTAGATATTATCATTTTAATTTGATATAAAAATAATATTTACGCATGTGTAAAAGCGCATACAGTATGTGAGGCAGGCGTCGCGTTTGTTTGAATATCTTTGGCGTTTTTGTCATGTTATGAAACGGAAAAAAATGTCTAGCTAGTTTTTGGAGTTGGAGTTTTTGTGGAGGAGAAATGAGGCGGGTTGAGCCTCGTGTGAGGCGAATGCTAAATGTACCGCAAACCTTGCTTTTGTACGTCGAGGATGACGAACTAGAAGAAATTATTGGTAAGGAGTCTGACATCGAGAGTGATGCTGACGACTAAATTGACGGCCCGTCTTTTGTCCTCGACAACAAGACAAAATAGCCCAAGACCTCTAAGGGTTAATGATTAAATGTGTTGAATTCTAATGCTTGGTCTCTCTTCCTGCAGGCCAACCCATGAAGTGCAATCTTCACATTCAGGGAAATGTCATAACCTCAGACCAGCCGATCCTGCTGTGAGTCTCTCACACTCTGTCCCCCGCGCTCACGGATCTCTGTCCCCGCGCTCTGTCCCCTCTTCTGTTCTTCCACTACTGCTCTTCTCTTCTGTGAGAGCTTTCTTTCTGTCCTTCTGTCCGTGGATTGTTTTGGCATGCCTCTCCTGATGTGTGATGTTGTGTTTCTGTTAGTGACCCGTGTTTCTAGTGAAGGGTCCCTCTCTCTTCTTCGTTCACAGGAGGCTGAGTGACAGTCCAGGGGGAGGAGGGGGAAAGAAGGAGGGACTGCTGCCCTCTCTCTCCCGGCCCGGTGGCCGTCCCAGCTCTTCTCAGCCCACGCCTGAAGTTGACCCCCAGACCATTTTAAAGGCCCTCTTCAAGTCCAGCCCTCACACCGCCACATCCACAGAATCTGACAGCTCTCAGTCCACTGCCTTCCGCATCAAGATCTAACCCACACCAACATTTACAGTAAACGCACACACACACAAGCAAAACCAAGGCCTCTGGCTTCGAGTCACATAAGATCTGCACCCCCTGCGATATCTGCGATCCGTATAGCCAAAACATTCTGCTAATGCAGTGAATCACGAATCAAGTACTTTCCAAGATCTAACCTAGCCGAAACCACATATTGTCCGAGTCATACACACACACATTTATGACATGAATACACTGCTGGGGTACTGTGAATGGACCTGCTGTGTAAACGAGTGACTGTGAAGCTAGATGATGTCATAATTTTGTTAAAGTTTTTGGAGCCATAACCAACTTGGATGAGTGCAATGGTGTCTTGGAATTGACCAACGAAGTATTTGCTAAAAGTAACTTAACACCTCAAAATAAAGTTTATTCAACGGAAGTTTTTTGGGGGTTGTGGCCAAACGGTCTGCATTCTAGGGCTCTCATTTACATTTCAAATTGTTCACATTGAACACTATGATTTTGTGAATCGTGATCCCCCCCCAAAAGAGCATACGTAGGCTTAACAAGAACAGTTACGTAGATACATGCACCAATGACTAAGTGTACAGCACACAAACTGGAGGATGAGTGATTTTTTTAAACTCTGAATGAATGTACAACAATTTCTAACACACAATCCCTGTGCAGGGGAGGCATGGTGGTCAGAACGAAGCCATTGCTCCATCCTTCCATACTGTCCCTCAGCTTTATATTTTGGTTAATTATGTGTCTTTTTCTCCAAATCACATCGTTTTTTGAAGTAATTTTGCCCTTTTGTATATGCTGCTGTTTGTAACTCTTGACGGCTAAAAAGCCCAGTCACTGTAACTCAAAGCGTTTAGACAAGACCAGCGAAAACGAAAGAAAAAAAAAAAGAATAAAAAAAATATTATTTTGTGTAACTCTGCAGCTCTGATACCACTTAATTTCAGTGTAATTCTTGCTTTATTCCTTATTTCTGTGTGTGGAGCTGCACGCTGTGGGGGGAGTTCAGGTCACTGTAACTTAACCCTCCAACGTTGCCATGTTTTTACTATTTTAGGACCCCGTTACACAGCTCCCAAGGCACAGCTCTTTTTTTGTCTACATATTACTAGAGTGAATTGTTGTGATCGATTGAACGGGGTCTCTAAATTCATAGAATATTCGCTTGTTTGTCACAGATGTGGCACAGTCAAATCTATGTCTGTGGAATTCTTCAATAAATGTTTATTTTTAATGTCTTGGCTTGAATGCATTAAAGGTTACTTCCATGACGTTTTTACTTCCTCATTCTCTAGTGTTTGTTCTTGGATCTAGAGCCACAGACTATAGGGGTTGTATGTGTACCAGACACATTCACAGGAGAAGTGGTTGTAATTAGGTGTGTGGCTAGGGCCTGGCTATTGGGCTGTAACCCTGGCCCTTTTTTCTTTCTTTTTCTCTCTTCTTTTCTTCGTTAGCCCCAGACCATTTTTGCCATTCATTATTTGTTTCGAGTATATTTTTGACTGTGGTTGACGTTGAGCATTACTGATATAACCATGAACACCACAAAAATGTCTTTCAGATCAGCACTCATCCTGTTATCCAAAATGCACCATACCATAGGCCACCTGATGGAATCAAAATCTAATATGGCAGACAATTTGGTTAATTACAAAAAATGTACAAAACTATCCATTATGTGTACAGGTTTGAAAATGAAATGTGTACACATGCTGCCTTTATATTTTATATGAGCCTGGTGCACCATATTGAATTTTTGACCGTTTTGGAAAACAAACCATGTAACGTTAGTTTTGCTGCCATCTTCTTGTAAAGAAGATGCTGGTGTGGCACACTGAAGATTTGGCACTGCAGTGTCCTTGAGTCACACGCCATACAGTCAACATGGCGCCCTCCAAGAGAAAGCATTCCGTCACCCTCGCTGCTGTATAACAACAAAAGTGGCTGATTGATGAGCACGTCAAGAATAATTAACAAGCAGAGACGAGGAAAAATAACTTAACTTCTTAAGAATTTACTACTCCAACGACAACTGAAGAAGGTGAATGCGCTGAGCACAAGTTTGCAGGCTGTAGTGAAATCATTTCAGAGTCCCAGAAGCGAAAACACTTTATTTAGGTATTGCTGCATATAGTAACTGACAACTTTTATTGCTTCAAAATGTATCTGGTCCTAGTATTACCTTATTTTTAATAAAGGCCTCTGTATCATCTGTGTATCATTTCCCACTCTTTGTAAACAAATTTGTACAGTAATACTTAAATCTGAATATGTTGGTCCTTGGAATTTTTATTTAACACAGGATTGATTTTTTTAACCAATATTATTTTATATCAATTTTAATAACACAGTATTTATGTGATTTCCCCTCAACACGTGGCTTATAGCAGTGAATCACTCCAAACCAAATGGATAGTGGTCAGCACAGTCTTTTGATATTAGCACAGCTTTTATTTGCCCTGAAAATATTTTTGAATTTAAATGAAGTGACATATAATTCACAGTATTAACAGTTAGGGGTCATCGGAAAAGGTAAGCATTTCAATACCTTCTAAAACCACACGATGCAGAGCACTCAAACAAACTGCAGTGGTCCTTGGGCAATGGGAGAGGGTTTAGTGCGTAAGGGGCGTAAGTGCCAATTTCATAATTTTACAGCAGAGCAAAAACTAAATTTGCATGATTGTATTTATTTCATTTATAACACCATATACAAACCACTCATGTTTTTTAAAGATTACCTTTTATTATTTCAATGTTGTAAAAAAGCACTTATGCCTTTTTTGCACTGACATTTCACACTCTTTTCTTAATTAAAAAGTGCTATAAAGGAGAACAGTGTAACTTGAACACAGGCATGTTTTCTTTTCTTGTAAACACTCCAAAATAATTTTAGCAACTAAATTCAAGAACTTTATCATTTTTGTTTATTCTTAGTTAATCAACATACTATTTAATTTAAAAAATCTTTCAATATTCCTAGTATGCAGTGTGCACAGTTTGACACGTGGAGTTAAGTCATTTCATTCTAACCATCAGAAATATGTTTTATTTCCCACATGTATAACGTTACATTTAGCAATATTGAATGTCATCTGCCACGTTTCTGCCCATTCTTGGATTTTGTTTAAATCAACTTGGATTACTTTAGTCAATTCCAAACTGTTTGCCAAACCACCAAGTTTAGTATCATCTGCAAATGTAACTATTTTGCTACTAATGTCCCTATCAAGACCATTTATGTACATAAGGAAGAGCAGAGGTCCCAACACCCATCAATGTGGGACTTAACTGCCAACAGCACCTAAGTCAGATACGACCCTTCCTACTGTTTTCCAATTAATTCATTTGAACAATGAACCTCTCGTGTGGTACCTTGTCAAATGTTTTTTGAACATCCAAATATATATCATAAGCCTGGTTCAGGTCAACACACTTTGTAGCCTCTTCAAAAAAGTCCACAAGGTTTGTTAGGCATGAAAACTCACCTTGAGAAAACTATGTTGGCTCTCCCTTAAAATACTATTATTTTTCAAGAATGATTCCAACTTGTCCCTAATAATACATTCCAGTATTTTACATGAGATGCAAGTTAAACTAACAAGCCCCTGGATCAGTACGGTCCCCCTTCTTATATATTGGAATTATACTACCCTGCTTCTAGTCACCTGTATTTCTCCAGTGTTTATGGATTGCATAAAATATCAGGGCCTGCTGCCTTATTTGTCTTAAGTTTTTGTAGTTTTTGTAGTACTTCTATGTCCCTTATCTCAAAGTCCTCCAAAACATTATGTAAATTGGCTATATACATTTAGGCATATTTATAACCTCTTCTCTGGTAAAGCTCTCAACCAATAAACTGTTGTGTGTTAGCAATATCCTTATTATTGTAAACCAAAGTTCCTTCCTTATTCTTAATGCACTTAACCTCATCATTTTTGTTGTGTTTGTTCTCTTATTGTCAGCCATTTCGTCCTAACTGCTGTCAAGTCGGCAGGTCCATAATGCATCAATGGGAAAATGGTTAGTTTAGTGTGAAAAGGGCGTAAATGCGCACTTACGCCCTTTTCGCACCAAACTGTGTACACTTATGTCCTTTTTGCACCAAACTTAACCCAAGGTTTGAAATGTGTCTTTATAGTTTAGAGCTTTATTTCAATACAGTAAAGCATGATGCATGTGTCCTTTTACCATTATATGGAGCTCATCAAGAGCTTTCCATTGATATATACCGTATAACTCATTTTTGACCAAAATGTCACTTACGCCCCTTACGCACTAAACCCTCGTGAGGATCCAGGCACACTGCTTAGAATTCCAATTGAACACAGATTTTGGGCAAATATTTACATTATTTTATAACAAATTCAATAACCTAATAACTTTAAATTAAACGTTGGCCATGTCATGAAGGCACATGTTGCTTACCAGTAGCTAGCTTTCATTTTCAAAGAGGTGTACAATGGGGACCAGCAAAGGAACTTTGTACAGATATTTCCTGGCTTCCCCAAACATCTTTGTTAAATGAGTTCATTTCATTTTCTTTGAAAAAGCAGATGATTAGATAATGGTGTCAGTGCCAAAATATATGTGTGTTGACAAGTACCACTCCTTTCAGGAACAGTGTTACCATTCCTGTGGGGTGAGGCACAATTCTAATGATCCGTTAAAGATCACATCCCGTAAACACTGAAAGACACCTGCCAACATACACAATTAAAAACTAAAAAACTTTAAAAAAACAAGTACAACAAGATCACCTAACTGAGTGATGGCACCCATTCAGTTTCATAACTGAAAGTATTTGAGTGCAGAGATGGGAACATAAATAAAAATGGGCTGGCTGGCAGTCAGAGGGTAGGGTGCTTCATAATGATAGTCACAAATGCCACAGGCCAGTGATGCTTTAAGTTATGGGGGCAGGAGTCACTCCAGAGTTGGTGGATTCTCCATAAACACATGAAAGAATGGGGGCTGTTTCCAAAGCGCAGCCTATTAATAAGCTGGAGTGGCATCTGGAGTTTTACTTAGAAGTTGCATGCGGTCCAGAGGCATTTGACTTTTTTTAGTTTTACTTAGAAGTTTTCAAAGTACGTCAATTTCTTATAATTCTGTACAGGTGATTATGCCTGAGGCATTATTTAGACTGTTGACCATCTCCGTTCAAATTCACTCGTAAAGTTGAGGTTATCATGTAGGGAGAAACTGCATCTAGCAAGGTACATGTCCTAAGCAATTTATAATGACTAATAATAATGAATATAGTCACAAGTGACAACTAACAGAGTTCAAGCAGCATGTGCAAATTATGATGATTTTTTAAATGATAAAAGCCACTTATTGGATGAATGGTACAAAAACCTCTGTATGCGAGATGAAGCGTGCCAAGTTTCACATTTATTAGATTAACTGATTGTTGAACTGGGGGAAAAAGTACAGCAGATGTAGTAGCTAGCTCTTACTTTTAGTACACAAATTTAGTAATGTGTATTATGTGTATTATGAAAAAAAAGAAATGTTTTTAATGTATTTAATGCACCTTGTGCTTGTTGATTAAGTATTGTTGGACTGAGCATGCAGAAACATAAACATAGGCATATTATTGGTAACCCCCTCCCCCACAAATAATAATAATTTAAAAATATATATATATACATTTTTAAGTAACATGTACTAGGCTGGCGGCACAGTGGTGCAGTGAATAGTACTGTCACCATGCACTCAATGCTTTACAGTGTGTGTTCATGTTCATATTAAACAAGTTTGAGAAGTACAGAAATGTAATATGAGTCAATGGTCACCCCATTCTGTGATATATATATCCATTGTATATATACAATACCCTCCAGAATTTTTGGCACCCTTGGTAAATATGACCAAAAAAAGCTATGAAAAAATGTATTTGTTGTTCATCAGCTTGATCTTACACTCAAAATATTTGAGAAATCAATATTTTTTTTCCTCAAAAACATGTCACAATTATTGGCACCCCTGCATTTAGTACTTTGTGCACCCTCCCCTTGCCAAGATAACAGCACTGAGTCTTCTGTAATAATACTTGATGAGATGGAAGAACACATAGCAAGGGATCTGAGACCATTCCTCCATACAGAATCTCTCCAGATCCTGGTCCTCGCTTGTGGACTCTCATCTTCAGCTCACCCCACAGGTTTTAAATGGGGTTTAGGTCAGGGGTCTGGGAGTTTGCCATTGCAAAAGCTTAATTCTGTGGTCAGTGAACCTTTTTCATGTGGATTTGGAGGTGTGCTTTGGATCATGGTGCTGCTGAGCATTTAAGGAAAAATGTCCTTAGATGCTCACGAAAAAATGATTCGTTTAGCATAAAAGACGGAAACAGAATTTGAGTTACTTGCCAAATGTCACAACAGGGTTTTACTGTGGGAAGCTACCAAAACAGCCGTGAAGTACAAAAGGAACAAGCTTGGATTCAATCCAAAGTCTTAAACTTACAATCAAATGCAAACGTCAAGTTTTTTTTGGTACAGTTCAGTCCATCAGTCACCAAAATTGACCAGCAAAACTGTGCTTGTGAAGAAATTTTTATTTGTGTGTCGAAGTTAAGAATACATTTTTATTGAATCCAGGCCAGAGACTTGTAGATAAATAAGAAAAAAGGATCGAAAAACGAATTTGGTCCTGAGAATCAGTGAAATGATGGAGGCACATTGGCATGAAACAGCAATGCAGAGGTGTGATTGAAGCAGATTGGGGTTGGTATTTGATTTACAGAAGACAAAGTGCAGTACAGTGCAACTCAGCCAGTCACCCACAACAGCCCAATGTAAAACACAAGGGATGCGTTGTGGAAGAGAGAGAGAGAGTGGATTGGTATCAAGCCATTACAAACTTTGATATCAGGGAGGGAGGGCAAGAGGTGGAGTTAACATTTTATTGCAAGGAGAGCAATGGATTGGTTGACGGCTGAGAAGTGATGTGTGAGACGGGGGGAGGGTATAAAGGTGAGCTTGGGAAGCTTTGGAAACGAGAATATCTTAATAGTGTCAAAAGTTTCTCACACAATTTTTTCCAGGACACAACTTTACTGGTACAGTATATGGGCTGATTTCACATACTCTGTATCAGGGAGCATGCCTTAGCATTTATTAATAATGGTGTTTGCAGTAGTAAAGCCATTGTAAAGTCACTATAATTGTGTGTGTGTGTGTGTGTGTGTGTGTGTGAATGTGTGAGGGGTTGAAATTAAATGTTTGTGTATTCATGCCAGGTAATGAGTGCTCATAGAACAGTTATTTCAGTGAGCATGCTACAACAGCTCAAGAGGATCAGAGTGTCTAAGTGCAGTATTTTGCTAAACACTGAATAGGACTGTGTTTTGAGCATATGCATAACATATTTGCATATGGCACATCCAGACAAAGGGAGAGGCATTGGAATGGAAAATGAGAGGAATTTTGCAATTATCAGAGATGGACAATTGAAATTGTATATTGTATTTTGTATGTCATGGAGTAATTTTCTTTAAAAATCATTCTCATAAAGATATTTTAGAATTATAACTGGTCCCAGTACAGCTATGAAATGCAGCAAACTGAATGTAAGTGAATGGGCATGGGGTGAAACAAGGATAGAGGAGAGACTTTCTCTGAAAGCAGTCAACTAGAGTTTCAGTCACTTATTGCTATGTGTGAATATGGAGAGTTCACAGGCAAAAACCGATTAACGTCATTCCTGCCAAAACCCAAACAAGGCTTGATTGCGATCACCGTGCCGTCTTTGCGATAAAACATAAAGCATGAGATATATCAAGTTTTGCAGCAAAACTATTTGGAAATCGCAAAGACGGCACTGTGATCTCAATCACGGCTTGTTTGGGGTTTGGCAGGAATGGTGTTTATCGGTTTTTGCGTATGAACTCTTCATATACTGTATCAGCCTTTCATTCTCTCTCTCTCTCTCTCTCTCTCTCTCTCTCTCCAAATGTTAATGAATTCAGTAAGTCTTTGTAATTGTCCCTAGTGGGTGTGTCATGTGTTGACGTGTCAGCACATGTGTTATGGTTCTGTGTTGCTCAGTAGGTAGAGCATGGTGCTGACAACGCTTAGGTTGTGAGTCCAATCCCCACTGGGACCACATATACAGAAAAATGTACGCATTCACTACTGTAAGTCGCTTTGGGTAAAAGCGTCTGCTAAGTGGCATGTATTGTTATTATAAATTAGGAGTCTGGATATAAAAGGGCCAAGGACGTGAACGCTGGAATAAATTAAGGTCATTGTGTAATCGAAAAATGAAGGGGACCTGAAACTCAGTCTCATCCTGATATTTTCTCCAATAACGTCCGACAATCGCTGGTTTTCCTAATGTACCAATGGTGACATCCGTCATCCTTTTTTGTGAATCATATTCAATGCAGATGATTACAATTTCCGACCTCAGCTCAAGAAAAGTGTTACAAAAAACAGGATGTATGGGAATAGGGAATGTTATCCACTGAAATCCTCTTGGTACTAAGGTGAATCTTACAAAATTGGGCACAGTTCATATGAATGTACAATATATCATTGTTTAGTTACTTTGTATGTTATTCTAATGCTGGAGAAATATTAAAAGCAGTTGAGCTATAGAGATGACATTTTCCTGGCATGCTCCTGGGATGTCTGGTCTCGCCCCTTCACCTACAGCATGGTGGTGCAAATATTACTGAAAATAGCTGACATGCAAAAGATAATAATTCTTAATAAAACCATAATTCTCCTGGTTCAAATGTGCGATGCCTGCTTAATCATGAATTAAAAACATTTAAATCATGCTCGAACTACTCCCAAATGTACAGTTGTCATTTTGCAAGTTAATTTGGCCAAAGCACACTAAATCATAATAGCTTTTGGAGAACATCACCCAATCGCAGTTATAAAAAGTAAACTATCCATTGTGGAATACATTTAAAAATAAATATCAAAAAAGATGGTTAATGATTGCACTCCTCATGCTGTCTCCAAGCCGTTCTGCATCTCCTCTCCTCTTCTCTCCGCACAGCGCTTTGGATTGTCCAGTTCGGTCAGTCCTTGTTCCCTTTCCATCGCCCTCCTCTTTCTCTCCTCACATCTCTAATAGCACCGTAGCTTCCTTGCTGTGTAATCCCCCTCCTCCTCCTCCTCCTCCTCTTCCTCGTTGCCCTCCGCAGCCTGTAAGCGGCAGCCTGCATCCAAACTCCGGTCCGGGACAGTGTCCTCAGCTGCACTGCGCTTACATGCCATCCAACTCTTATCTTTATCAGACGGTCTCTGTAAAATGACCTTTGATTGGTTTGGATTGTATAGCCAGCTGTATTCTACTTAGCTAAGAGGACTATCAATATGGTGAAGATGTGGGTTGCTCAGCTAATGGCACAAAAGGCATACACCATACAAACATTTGTTGAGAAACCTGTATTCTTTGAAACAAAGATATGGTAATAGGCCTAGGCATGACATTGAATGCACTCCAACCGATGAACAGCCAATAAATGGCTGTAGCTACACTCAGCTCCAGTTTGTAGAAGCTTTTCTCTGTACTTTATCGTTGTATTAGTGCTCCGTAAGTTGACCATAAGGCTGACCGACAACTAAATACATAAATAAATAAACAGTATGTAGTAATATATTATAGCATGATATCATATTTTTACAAACTCTCAATTTCAATTATTTGATTAAATTTATTTGAATATCTCTCTCTCTCTCTCAGATCATGGCTGACTTTGATATCATTTTGAAGGCCTGGGTCCCCATTGAGAGTGACCTCACCGGGAATGGAGGGCTGGTTCTTAACCGGTCAGTTAATGGACGTCACTGTGCCTCATATGGACTGACAGGGGCACGTTGTCATACAGGGTCCTAGTTTAACTATGTGGTTGCTCCAAGCACCTGGAATTGTACTTCCCTCTAGGGTGGCTTTCAGCTAAACTGTTCTTGACTACGGTTAACACTTTGTTGTACGTCACTCTGGATAAGAGCGTCTGCCAAATGCCTATAATGTAATGTCATGTAATGTCATGGGAACTGTGGGGGTCCCGTAGCTTCATTTGCATAGCAAATAAATATTTGTGTTGCCAAAGGACAATCACATTGACAAAAATCTTTTCACAATTAATAGCACGACCCACAAATAGTAATTCCTAAGCAAATGCATTGCTGCCAGAACACAGCACACGTATTTTCTATTATATATATTTATATATTATATATTTCAATTACATTTTTAAATCACTCTTTCTCTCTCTCACTTTTTCTCCATCTATAGTCTTTTCGAGAGGCACCCAAAAACCCTGGAGCTGTTCCCCAAGTATGTGGGGAAAACACAGCAGGAATTGTTGGGCAACGCCGCTCTAGCAGAATTTGGGGCCGTGGTGCTGAAGAAGCTGGGAGAACTGCTGAATGCCCGGGGGAACCACTCTGCCATCCTCAAGCCCCTGGCCACCGATCACGCCAAGAAGCACAAGATCCCCATCGTCAATTTCAGCGTGAGCACCCCACCACCTCTGTCCCTGCTTTCCTCTGTCTCTCACACCCCCTCCAACAGCGAGCCAGAGGACACACCATCAGCGTCTTTAACCCTGTTCATGTCACGCTCAATTTGTTGTGTATTGTCACGCATGGTCTTAGCACTGTCATATTTTAACTTAACTCATGTCATTTGCCAGGTTGTCATTGTAAATGAGAACTTCTCAGCTTATTGTCCTGGTTAAATTAAGGTTATACATGCGTGAGGGGTGAGGGCACTGGATTGTTCTGGATGTTCATCTCTTTGACTCCTCTCTTTCTGTGCATCCCAGCTGATCTCTGAGATCGTCGTGGAGCTGATGGCAGAGAAGTCGGGGCTGGACGCGGAAGGACAGGCCATCATGAGGAAGGTGATGACCGCGGTGATCGCTGACATCGACACCGTCTACAAGGAGCTCAACTTCCAGGGGTAAACGACGTGTTGCCTGTTAAAACCGGAACTTCATGACAAACAACAAAGGAGTGAAAACAACAGGATTACAAGAAGCACTTATATCGGGAGATCTGGAATAGAGAGGGTGGGGTGTAGTGGGGTATAGTGGGGCATTTCCATTGCTTGTGCATTAAATTCTTGCTGTCACTAAGTGCTACTTTGAATGCTTTCAACTGTGACTCAGTTTAAGTACGAAAAACACACGAGAAAGAGGGTACTAACAAAGAAAGGAAAGGTAAATAAAAGTCCTCTTTCCGTGAAAATGATTTTGCAATATGCTGCTTGAAACAATCTGTAAAGCTTATTAATTATAAACAGATTCCATGGGTTATTGTTGTTATTTCTATGGATCATGTTGCTATTGTGGTGTATTATGTGTTCCAGTGTTTGAGAGACAAATAAAAGAAAAAACATTTAACCCGTAGCATAAAGAGTGCTCGATTCTCTTTCTTCCATCTTGCTTTCTAAGAATTCATCTGTTTCTCTGCCCACCGTCTCCTCTTTCTATCATTGTCTGTTTCTCGCAAAATTCACTATTGTTTCTCTCTGAACTCTCTCTGTTTCTCTTTGTGTTATTTTTAGGGAAATAGATTGAGAGATGAATAAAAGTGATCACTCTACAGAAAACACAATCACATTTGAACTCAAAGTTGAGTTCTTTATTTTTGTATTCGTTTGTTAGTTTATTTGTCAGGGACATAGCAAAAGCAATGCAAAAGCAGAAGCGTTGCATGAAGTGTTTTTAGCCAAAGGCTCATTTCCAACACCTGTCCCCAATAAACTACAGAAAAAAAGTATTATGATGTAGCTGATCAAACACCATCTAAACAATTTGAATTTGTATGATGTTATTATTGTCATCATTATTATTATTCCTGACACCATTAATAATATTACACACAAGCTAGTAAAATTGTAATATTATAAATGACTCTGGATGTCATTATAGCATTTATAGCATTATCAAGCTGCTATGGATGTGAGTACTATTTGCTGTAATATTTATTTATTTTCATTTATATACATTTATATTTGTGCGGCTATCATGTGCAGATAAGCTACCGATAAACGATTTCTCCCCCTTCCTCTCTCAAAAAGGAGCACACATTGTTTTCATTGAGGATTTCCCACATTCCCTCTCCATTCTTCCTCATTCTCACTGTATCCCCAGAATGTTATCTTTCTCTGTGTATGTGACAGCACACAGCATCAGCTCTCTCATCAGCTTCTCTCTCAAAAGGGAGCACACATTGTTTGTTTTGAGCATTTCACAAATTCCTGCTCCATTCTTCCTCATTCTCACTGTATCCCCAGAATCTTATCCTGTGGACATCACGTGACTCAGCACACAGCATCGGCTCTGCAATCAGCTCTCTCTCTCTCTCTCTCTCTCTCTCTCTCTCTCTCTCTCTCTCTCTCTCTCTCTCTCTCTCTCTCTCTCTCTCTCTCTCTCTCTCTCTCTCTCTCTCTCTCTCTCTCTCTCTCTCTCTCTCTCTCTAATGACTTTTCCATTTCCAGGTTATTAAGGGTTATTATAAGGGTTATAACGGTTATGAAATAACTGCCCTGATGGAACGCACATCGGTTGCAAGTGTGAAAGCAGTCATTTCCACAATGACCAGAACTATTAATAGCGTGTCTGTCCCTGTCTGTCAGTGCAGACGTGACACAAGGCACAGCCACACTCAACTCTATCTGATTTGGTCTGACTTTATCTTTGTTCCTCTATTGGCCAAGGACAGTGAGCCTGTATCGGTGACTCTGTGTAAAATATGAACAATAGGGGCAATGTGGAAGTCAGTGTATGGACTATTTGGCAGCTTTGTAGTAATGGAACACTGTTGTTGAAGTAGGAGACTTTCTCTCCCTCAATTTCTCCACTAAAGATGCAACTGTACAAATGGGATGCATTATTTATGAAGCTGTGGAAGGACAAAATTTGTCCTGTTTGTGTAATGTTGAAATGTTATAGAAGTATCCACAGGGTGCGATAATCTTCCAATCTGATTTATTTTCAGGTGACGCCTAGGTTTCTGTTTCCCTTAAATGAATGCCCCCATTACCTCATCTTTTGTCTTGTTCCCTCCCTTTCCATTTTGTTTGTTATAAATCTTCCATTTAAATGTGTGAGTTGGAGAACTGACCCTGTTTAGGTAAAGTTCTTCTTGCAGCTGCTTGTAGATAAAGCTTTTTCTGTTAAAAAAGAGTAATCTCCGATCCTAGTGAGGTTTTTTTCCACGACAAAGCATAGAGCAATAAGAAAAACCTGTGTATTGAGCCTGCATGAGAGCTTCTGCTCTACGCAAATCCATCCTGTGCAAAACATTGGAATATATGCCATTTAGCAGACGCTTTTATCCAAAGCGACTTACAGTAATGAATGCATTCATTTTTCAGTATATGTGGCCCCAGTGGGAATTGAACCCACAACCTAAGCATTGCCAACGCTATGCTCTACCAACTGAGCCACACAGAACCACATTGTGCACAGAAAATTGTGTATTTGCCCTGCAAAAAGCAGAGATCCAGTCAGGTGGAGTCACTATACATGAATGTCAGTCATTTACAGTTTTACAATCACCTTGACGTCTAGCAAGCTAAACGTGCATCGGGAATGGATTCACCAGCACCAAAGATCCTGCTACAATATATAGGGGGACCCTTCTACCTAATTTTTAAAAATAAAGTGAGTAAGTAATAAAGTGACTTCCTTCCCAGTCTTACAGGTATGGTACGCAGCTGCCTGCAATGATGTCTATCGCTGTATTACTGCACTGATCTCTTGTGCGAACTATGATTGTTCTTACCATGTATTTATGCACATCTTGTAAGTCGCTCTGGATAAGAGCATCAGCTAAATGCTTAAAATGTAAATGTAATGTAATGTAATGTAAATGTAGTATGCAGCCAGAACTACTGAACATCTTCAATCATTTGCCAATATACATAACCAGAGAGAGTTACTTTGCAATTCAGTACAAACAGCAGTAATCACTGTTATATGTTATATGTAATGTATGTTATAAATCAAAAGTAGCAGCGGTTCAGACAACTTTTCTATGCCTTTATGTTTACATTTTTTCTTCATACGCTAGGAGCTGCCTATACTGGTGTATTCTACCAAATTATGTGTAGAATGTCGACTACTTGAAATTGTGTGGCACAGAGTACCTTCTGGTGAACTTTTTTGTGTATTACAAAATCCACTTGATTCTTACTAATTATTCATTGTTAAATGGCGGCTAATAGGAGTACATGCATGTGCTACACACAGTACAGTTCAAATAAAACAAAACCACCTGAACAAAGAGTCTTAACAGGAAGACATGAACATGTTTCCAGTACATTCATCCTTTTACCAAAAAGTTAAAAAAATAAAAATGATTTTTTTTACGCCAAGTAATCAGCACTCATCCTGTTATCCAAAATACACCATACCATAGGCCACCTGATGGAATCAGAATCTAATATGGCAGACAATTTGGTTAATTACGAAAAATGTACAAAACTATCCACCATTATGTGTATAGGTGTGAAAATGAAATGTGTACACATGCTGCCTTTACATTTTATATTAGCCTGGTGCACCATATTGAATTTTTGACCGTTTTGGAAAACAAACCATGTAACGTTAGTTTTGCTGCCATCTTCTTGTAAAGAAGATGCCGGTGTGGCACACTGAAGATTTGGCACTGCAATTTCCTTGTTCAACCTCCAGCACTGTAGGTGGCAGTAATGCGCCTTTTTGACGTATATCGCCGTTGAATTTGAAACGAAGAAAGGGACCACTTCCTGTTAGCCTCACGAGTCACACGCCATACAGTGAACATGGCGCCCTCCAAGAGAAAGCAATCAAAGGAGCCTTGTGTCATTCCTGAAGGGTTTACGGGTAAGTAAATCAGCGATACTAGCGCTACGTGAAACTTAGAGAAGGCTTGGTAGCTAGCTAACTCATTTCGCGGATTGGAGGGCCAGGGAAAACGCAGTGGCCAAATCGTACATTGGAATTACACGTGGGAAACAAACTGCCTGGCCAATCAAAGTGTTGGATATCGAACTTTAACGTTAAATTGGCTAACCTGATAACATTAAATACCGTTTTATTGTGAATCACACGTTGCATCGCTAGCTTGGGTAGATTTGAACAGATGTCGTCTATTTACTTTAGCTATACTGTATATACTGTATGTCGTAAACCCACACACTTGGCAAATGAACAACGATTTTGAGAGATTACTGTGATATCTACGCTCACTGCTCCTCATCTGAAATGCACTTTTGTGCATGCACTTGCTCATTTTGAGCAAGAGGTGTCTGGCAGTCTCGTGATATGTATGGATGTCGATATTGTTTGGTGGACAGCCAGCCTGCTAGCTTACTAAGGCTGGTTACCTTAAGACCCCGCCAGGTTGGAATGACTTGCCAGCGGATCCGTGAAAGTTACACCATTCATGTTATTGATCATGATAATGTAAACATTGAGTACTGATCTACTGTTAACTAGCTATTGAGTTCTACCTTTTTTGGCTCAAATGAATCATTCATGCATGCCATTTTTCCTTTTCACTCCATGCATATAAAATGCGCTAGTACTGTTGAGTCCCTCAGGTTTGTCAGGCAGTCTGGTGATGTTGTTTTTTAATGCTTATTGAATTTTAACATTTGTATTTCAGTGCTTTCGCTGCAGTTCAAAGCAGACAGTGCCAGCTGCCACAGCATGTATGTAAAGGAGCACAGAGTTCGCGCAGAAAAGAATACCAGCAGACCCGTCGACCGGACTCTGTTTGCAATCAACATCCCACCATACTGCTCCGAGGTACTTTATTCTGATACGATTTCTGCGATCGGGACGTACGCTCAAAGTTTGTGGCATGATGGTCATGCTTCTGGTTCGATTTTAGTGACACTATTCCTGTGTTCCTGTCGCACTGAAATTTGGTTTTAACAGCCAACCTTGGTCTTCTTTCAGCAGGTCGTGAGGGAGCTGTTCTCCCAGTTTGGGGAAATCCAGTCTGTGGAATTGAGGGAGAAGCCCGGTGCCACCGAGCCCACGGAATCAAAACTGTCAAAATATTTCACAGCAACACAAAAAGAGGTAAAAGATTCCCACAAAACGCCATGCCATGTGCTCCTCTTTTGGCACAACGCAGCTGGTATTGACCCCCTCTTTCTTTGAAGCCGGCGTAGGTCAATAATGGTCATTGTTTTTATTTTTCCTGTGCAGTAGGGGTCAGCCAGGGTTTGTGTGCCTAATTACCCCTCCCTGTCTCTGTCTCTCAGGGGTTTAAGGTGGCCTACATTGTGTTCAAAAACAGCTCCGGCGTGACAGCTGCCAAGTGTCATCCCTCTGACACACCTCTAGTCGTCTCCACAGAGCAGCGCCCTGTTAGGACTGGCCTGCAAAGTGAGTTGCCAAACGCTAAAGTTCGAACATGCTTGTTTGATCTGTGGAACATCATTTTACACCTTTTTTTGGGAATGCAAACTTATTTTCACATATTGCATATGGTTAACATCTCTTGTTTGCTTCTTCCCTCTTCTCTTTCCTGCTACTAGAATGGGTGCATGAGTACAGTCACTCAGTAATTCAACCAGACAAGCTCCAAGCAGCAGTTGACAGCTTCATGCGAGAATATGACAAAAAGAAGGAGGTCAGCCTTTTGATTTATTTATTTACATTTTCCCTTGTATGTCTCAGTACATGACAGCATTGGATTTTCGCAGGACTAATCAAGTACACACACATTAATGCATATTTTCTCTCTACCTGTGTGTGTGTGCGTGCGTGCGTTGTGCACCTTTAAAATCTGCACCCCGTCTCAAAAATTTCACCTTTTGTTGCCTTACAGCCTGAAATTCAAATGTATTATATCAGACTTTTTCCACCTTTATTTACACATTTTACCATACAACTTCCAAGTGAAAATAAATTTTAAAAAGTTCTGAACATTAATTAAAAAAAAAAAACTAGAATCAGCCTCTCCTCTGAGAATGTGGATGTGCTTTTTCAAAAATATTTAAACAGACATAAATGGTAATAATCTTTAGTTTTAAGATTTTCTTAACTTTTTTTTTAACAAGAATACATAGCTTTCCAAGAATAGATAGCTGTGGCTACAGCATTTTGCTGTTAGAATTCAGTTAATGTTATTGAAATAAGTTTTATGTTAAATACAATTTTTTGTTAAAATTTTTTTTTTTGTTTTGTGTCCGTTACTCCAATGAAAATCCTCTTGTTTAAATGTGTTATGCCATTATGGTTAAGGACACCTGCTATTCAAAGAAATACGAGGAATATTAACCTCTATTGAGAGAGGGTTGTGCAGACCAATTGTTCTGCCCTTGCATTTTATGTGCTGACCCCTCTCTTTTGGACCAGGAGTCCGAACAACAGAAAAAAGAAGCGGAGGAGCAGCAGGAGGAGGAGGGGGAGGGGTGGGTGAAGGTCACGCGGGGTGCACGGGGGAGCAAGGCCCGCCCCCACACTGAGGCAGCCAACCAGAAAGCTCTGCAGAGGGAGAGCAGGAAGAAGAAGAGGAAGGAGCTGATGAACTTCTACACCTGGCAGCACAGAAACACACAGAGAGAGCGTGAGTTACCAGCGTCGCTCGTACTGAAACGATTGCAAACACGCAAGAGTTTGGGGCTCCTCAAACTGCATCTGTTATGTGGTACGATGTCCCTGTGCTTGTGAAAACGAGTGTCTGGTTTCCCTGTTGCATCTTGCTGGATTAAAAAGACTGGGAACTAAGGGCTGCTGCTTATCCTGTTAATGCACTGTTCTAGTGTGTGGATGAGCCCCACAGTCTGCATCCTGTTAAGGCACTGTTCTAGTGTGTGGATGAGCCCCACAGTCTGCATCCTGTTAAGGCACTGTTCTAGTGTGTGGATGAGCCCCACGGTCTGCATCCTGTTAAGGCACTGTTCTAGTGTGTGGATGAGCCCCACGGTCTGCATCCTGTTAGGGCATTGTTCTAGTGTGTGGATGAGGCCCACGGTCTGGTATTGAATGTAGACCGTGCCAGTGCCAACTCTGGCCAGCAGCTGTACATGGCAGCGCATAATTGTTTGTAGCATCCCCCAGGAGGGAGGGATTTAGTCAGCAGGATAGTCCCTGTCCCATCACACACCAGCAACCCCTGCTGGTCAATCGGGCACCCACAGTCTGCCATCAAGCTGCAAACATCTTCTTCCGACTCATGTCTGTGCCAGCTTCTGAACTGTGGTGTGAGAAGAAGTGGTGGCTGACATTCTGTGTTTTGGAGGAGCTTGTCTGTGCGTTTCCAAATCTCCCAGTAGTTGCAGCGAGTGCAGTAGGAAATACGATTGGGCATTGGAGAAAAGGCAGGATAAGCATATTTAAAAAGAAAGAAAAAAAAAGACAACTATTCTATTATAACTGTTAATGGAATCCTGTGCCAGTCAATGTCATTTTAGGAATATTGTTTTCATAAACCTTTCTTAAATAATACAGGTATTGAAAATTGTGGTGCACACATTGTACTGTATATACCTACATACAGGTAGTGGCAAAAAGGTGGAAGCACTAATATGATACGACTGTGGTATCCTGCGCTGTAGAGATTGACAGACTTGATGAAATTGCAGTTAATTGATTTTGAGTGGCTGTTTAGCCTTGCACCTCAAACTAATGCACGGACATCACGATCCATGGAACATCAGCAAACGGAGCTGCCT
This sequence comes from Aldrovandia affinis, assembly GCA_029706075.1. Classification (NCBI taxonomy): domain Eukaryota; kingdom Metazoa; phylum Chordata; class Actinopteri; order Notacanthiformes; family Halosauridae; genus Aldrovandia; species Aldrovandia affinis. Next base: position 309,334 of record JAINUG010000356.1, on the reverse strand, counting down.
TCATCACTGAGGCTCCTGCCAAAAGTGCCTCAACACTCACCCCTCTTTCGAAGTCACTGATATCTTTGTCTTCGAGCCATAATTATAGGCAATACGGCCTAAACGGCATTTTTGTAAATGACCCGAAGCATGCTGGGATGTTAATTGCTTCATTTGGAACATTGGATGTGGTCTTAATACTCTGTCACTCTATTTCAGACATTGCTGAGCTGAGAAGGAAGTTTGAGGAAGATAAGCAGAGGATTGCAGTGCTGAGAGCACAGAGAAAATTCAAACCTTATTGACTCAGTATCCCATAATCCTCTCTGCTTCTCCTTCTGCTCCATCTTTACACTGCGTCCTGATTTCCCAACCCTTTAAATCACCTTTGACCATACATGCTTGTTTTATATTAAAATGAAAAAAAAACAAAAACTGCTTTTATTTTGTATTTATTTTTCCTCTCTAAACAGTATTTTTTTTTTAAAACATTGATCTTCTTCTGCCTTTCCTCAACACTGTGTTTGTTCAGCCAAAGGATTTAAAAAAACTGTTCATCTGAAGATGCTTGGATCACACATTTTAGTTTGAATATATCCCACACGTCCTGGAAAACCTGGAATTTTTTGATGCAGTTTTCCAGTCATGGAAAAGTAATGGAAAATGACATAAATGTCCTGGAAAACAATTAGTTGTCCTGGAAAATGTTTTTATTATAACGTTATAACAAAACTGTATGACTGTTTCACTAACAAGGGTTTCGTAAAATGTAGAAATCACGGGTGTAGACCAATCGGGACTCAGGATAAGGGTCTGTTCACATGTACCCTGTCATATAAAAGCTAACGTAAAGTCGGCGGCTGCAAAACGCTGGCTGTGGTATGTGTTTCCCCTCGGTCCGTGTGTACGATATCTGTCTCGTCTATTTCTCCACCCTTAAATATCGCCTGGAGTCGATATGCCACACCCGACGATATTTCCCCCTACCTGACCAGCTAGAACATCGCCTGCAACGTGGACGAGAGTCTGGTCTGATAGAGATGAGAGACGAGATGCAGTGTAATTGTTTTTGTGTTCTTATGTAAATGCTCTTCCTGTAAGACCTGTTTTCCCCCCTACACTATTTACTGAAATGTACAGTAACACTGAAAAAAACTAAACATTTTTGGAAATGTATTTGTACCTTATATTTGAGTGCAAGTAGTACGTTTATAAAGCTGAAACTGCATTAGCTTAGTGATGGTTTAAGATTTTCATAGCAGTGTTTTTCATTTATCACACCATCACATTTATTAAACACGTTTCCTGAAACTATGACCCTTTTTCTCAACTAAACACAAAACTGAATCTGAACAATTTTGGCAAAACTCCTCAAACCTCTAGCAAAATGAAACGCTGCACTCAAAACTATGAGCTGATCTCAAAATGACACGCACACACACATGCATTAATATGAATAGCCTACTGAGGACTAACCACACTGGTACGATAAATGAAAAACACAGCAATGAAAATCTAAACATTCCACTAATGCATTTACAGTGTTATAAACTTACGTTTGTTCAGAAGCCTGGTGTAATTGTTACTGTATGAACTCAAATATGAAAGGAATACACAAATACAGTATCAAAAAATACATTTTTTTAATTACAGTACTACACATTTCTGTGAATAGCATAGGGAAAACAACATGAATACAGTAGGTTTGTGCAGGAAGATCATTTATGTATGTAAAAGAAAAAAAAATACTTGTCTACTCTCTCACCTTTGTCAAGCCAGGTTAATCATTGATGACAACGTAATATTGAAATACTATGATGTTGTCATCAATGATTAGACTTTGGATTTTCCCCAGTTGAATGGTATTGATTTGTAGCACAATATTGACAATAGCCGTCTCTTGCCCTGCTGTGAAGAGACTTTGTCTTCCACCACCAGCAGGTCATCTTTCAACTCTGAAAAATAAGTTATGTTACAGTATACTGTATTGACAAAATAGGAATAGCCTACAGCTCCCAGTTTCATACGTGATACATATTAGTACTGTGGTTCACTTGCAGTAATTTACCATATTCTACAGTAATCACTGAGTACTGTATTGTAAATTAGTACTAAAGACACAAACAGTACAATTGAGACTACTCCAATGTTTACAGTACTTACCTATTCTCATTTGTACAAGTCCGGACCATGTATGCAACAATGAAGCAGCTCAAGTTTGGCTGCACCCTTTGCCCGGCCTCCCTCAAGGTCAAACCATGCTTCACCACATGGTCAACCAAAATAATCCTGATTAAATTTCTTAGGGGAGTTTACCTGTGGCCCCTGTGGTTTACCTGTGCTACATCTCTGATTACTCATTTAATAATTTAGGCAAGTAGTATTTGCACTTGTGAGGACTGAGTGTGGTCAATTGATAAATTGTTTATCATTTTGAATGGCAATGTTTTTCATGTGAACGCAAGAGTTTTTATTGATACATAAGCTTTAGGTTTTGATCATTGTGTCCATAGTACTAGTTTTTGTGTGTAAACAATTGAGAAAAACTGTAATGAAGTACTGTTTCTGCTAATAATAGAGCATCACAATCAGTGTTTTGTGTACAGTAGTTGTAACAGCAGAGGGAGCACTTGAACAGTTATTGAGATAATCTCCTTAATTGCATTTTGGGGATATTTTAAGATGCATGTAATATTAAGGGTTTAAATCATGGTGAGAATGTACCCCTGGAGGTACTGAATTTGTATGAAATTTAATAATAAAAATACTTCAACACTTTTTGACTGTCCTAAACCTGAACTGAACTATTCTTATTTTGCATGATTAACAGGCATTCATTATTTCTGATGTGTTAACATTATCTTTCTATGTATCTAAACCAGTGGCTCCCAACCTTGGTCCTGGGGGCACTGTGTATGCTGGTTTCTGTTACTGCCAGTCTCTTGATAAATTAAGGTTGTTGAAAACATCTGTGTAAGTTCTACCATCATTTTTTGTCTTTAAACTTATTTTAACACAATGCAGGTTTGGCTCATTGAGAATTGCTCTGTGATTTAATTCTTCATTTTCCACAAATGGTTACAGTGACCGGCTGTCCACTTAAAAAAATTAGGCCCCCACTGATTTCACCTGTCAGTCTACAATTTAATCAATTAAAATATGTAACCCTCTTTTTAAAGGAATCATGTGTCACAACCCATTACAGAAAATGAGAGCATTAGTTAATCTGACTGATGAAAATTAAATGGATGTTAACATGGGATGGTTATTGTTCATGGCATTTCTGACATATGGCTTCAAGGGAGTAAATCATACTTTAATAGAAATTAAAAGTGTCTAATTAAGAACAATTAACAGCTAATTACAATGGAGCGGTCACAATTATGATTGGAACATTTTGCTTGTTTTCACACAAATTCCATTGCCAAATTACCTTTCTGCAAAACCCTAAACACAATTACATTAGACACAATCTTCATAAATAAAAACTTGTATGTAAAAACTTCACATGGAAAGCACTGCCATTCAAAATGCTAAACAATTTATCAATTGACCAAACTCAGCCCTCACAGGTACAAACACTACTTGCCTGAATTATTCATTCAGTAATCAGAGATTTAGCACAGGTAAATTACAGGGACCACAGGTAAACTCCCCAAACAAATTAAATCAGGATTATTTTGCTTGACCATGTGATGAAGCATGGTTTGACCTTGAGCAAGGCCGGGCAAAGGGTGCAGCCAAACTTGAGCTGCTTCACTGCTGCGTACATGATCCAGACTTTTACATATGAGAATAGGTAAGTACTGTAAACATCATAGTAATCTCAACTTTACTGTTCTTGTCTTTAGTACTACAGTACAATACAGTACTCAGTGATTACTGTAGAATATGGTAAACTACTGCAAGTGAACCACAGTACTAATATGTATCACGTATGAAACTGGGAGCTGTAGGCTATTTTGTCAATACAGTGTACTTAACATTATTTTTTTCAGAATTGAAAGATGACCTGCTGGTGGTGGAAGACAAAGTCTCTTCACAGCAGGGCAAGAGACGGCTATTGTCAATATTGTGCTACAAATCAATACCATTCAACTGGGGAAAATCCAAAGTCAAATCATTGATGACAACATTATAGTATTTCAATATTAAGTTGTCATCAATGATTAGCCTGGCCTGGCAAGGGTGAGAGACTAGTCATGTATTTTTATTTTATTTTACATAAATGGTCTTCCTGTACAAACCTACTGTTTTCTCATGTTTCTCATGTTCTGTAATTTTGTAATTTATATTTGAGTTCATACAGTAACAATCTATTACAACAGTCTTCTGCACATACGTTGTAAGTTTATAAGACTGAAAATGCATTGAAATGTTTAGATTTTCATAGTAGTGTTTTTCATTGATCACACCAGTGTGCATGTTTGAAGAGTTTGCCAAAAATGTTTACTGATTGAGTTTTGTGTTTATACCTTTCAGAAAAAGAGTCATGGTTTCAGGAAATGTGTTTAAACAATTGAGAAAAACTGTAAAATCAACATTTTTTAATACAGCTTGACCACTTTGTAGGGACCATGAAGGTAACTGTACAGAAAGTGCTTGATTTATATGTATCGACAGAGGGTTGGGACATTTTCTAATTGATAAATTGACCTCTTCTCTCTTTCTTTCACTCTTTCATCAACCCATCCCCCACCCCAATTATTTTGAGCGTAGTTCTTGTGACCATCACAAGCCTCTCTGTGACCTTTGCATGAGTCATTGGTTGTATTTGGATGGAGATTGCAGCCAAATCAGTTTTGGATACACGCACACGTACACACCACGCAGAAGCATCACACAGCTAATGACGCTGATAGAAGCAAACTGATGATGAGAAAGAAACACAATGTCCACAAAAACACACATACTATGGAATGTAAGATTGTATTTTTCCCTTTGAATTAGTGATTTGTGTTAAATCACATAATAGTGATTTAGCAGTTGTATGAATGAAAGGAATTCAGTTTGGCTGGAACCAAATGCAGAGAAGAGTAAGACCTGGCTTGAGAACTCCTGGACTATGTAGAAAATGGCTACAGTTTGCCAAATTAGTAATGCAATGGCAAATAAATACCAGAAAATCTGAAAAAATGAACAAACACTCAATGTATTATTCAGCTAATTTGGTCTGGAAAACCATTTTGCATTTGTATACGTTAGCAGAGCAAATGTTATCTTAAAAAACACAAAACACAAGAAAAAACTAGAGGCTGCCGGCAACCTTGGGGGCTTCCAAGCCCCGTGCAGCAAACACTGTCACAAAACTGTCTCACAAACACTATTGAAAGCAGGTCAACAAATCAAAAGGACACCAAACTATCCTAAAGTAGCGTATCCCAGAATGCTGTGCTAATACTGGCTTAGAGAAATAAATTCTCACCAACATGGTGCAGAATATTTTGCTTCAGTTTAACTTGTATAAATATAGATAAGCTATCTACATTTATACACATAAGTGGATAATGTGGATAATCATGTCAAAATACTGAATAAATCAGTAAAAGTGTGTAACCTTTGGCCTTATGTATGCTAGTATGGAAAACATGTAGCTAGTCAGGCTTTTGGGCGAACGCTTAAAAAACGTTCCATGCATGCGTACAGCTCCCAGTTTCATACGTGATACATATTAGTACTGTGGTTCACTTGCAGTAGTTTACCATATCCTATAGTAATCACTGAGTCCTGTATTGTACTCCAGTACTAAAGACAAGGTGTGATATGTGTGCCAAGTTTAGTTCCGATCGAGGCGATTGAAGTGGCGATATACAGGCAACTGCCAAAATAAAGGAAACACATAAATGAAGGGTTCTGTTATGGTGTGAGATGCATTTTCCCAGCATTGTTTAGGTCCACTCAACCCCTTAGAGGGCAAGGTAAATGGCAATAAATGCAAAGCCATTCTGAGTGATCACCTTCATCCTATGGTGAAGCATTTCTATCCTGATGGCAGTGGTCTCTTCCAGGATGACAATGTTCCCATCCACAGGCCATGAGTGGTCACTGAATGGTTTAATGAGCATGAAAATGATGTAAACCATATGCCATGGCCGTTTCTGTTACCAGATCGTTAAACAGGTAGGTCGTTAAGGCGCGGTCGTTAAACAGGTAGGTCGTTAAGTGAGGAGTGCCTGTAATCATTTTTAATATTTGGTCGCATATCCTTTGCATGCAATGACTGCTTGAAGTCTGCGACACATAGACATCACCAGACTCTGGGCATCTTCCCTGGTGATGCTCTGCCAGGCCTGTACTGCAGCCATCTTCAGTTCTTGTTTGTTTCGGGGACTTTTTGCCTTCAGTCTCCTCTTCAGCATGTAAAATGCACATTCAATTGGATTCAGATCCGGTGATTGACTCAACCAGTCAAGGATTTTTCACTTTTTGGCCATCAAAAACCCCTTCATTGCTCTAGCAGTATGTTTTGGGTCATTGTCTTGTTGTTGCATGATGAAGTGCCGTCAATGAGTTTGGAGGCATTTGGTTTTATCTGAGCAGATAAAATATTTCTGTAGACTTCAGAATTCATTGTTCTACTTCTGTCTGCAGTCACATCTTTGATGAAGACAAGTGAGCCTGTTCCACTGGCAGCCATACAGGCCCAAGCCATAACAACCCTTCATCTGAGGTGGTATGTTTGGATCATGGGCATTTCCTTTTTTTTCTCCACACTTTCCATCACTCTGGTAATGTTAATCTTTGTCTCATCTGTCCACAAGACTTTGTTCCAGAACTCTTGGGGCTCTTTTAGGTGCTTTTTAGCAAACTGTAATCTCGCCTTTCTGTTCTTCAGGCTTATCAGTGGTTTGCATCTTGTAGTGTACCCTCTGTAGTCCTGCTGGTGTAGTCTTCTACATATGGTAGACTTTGACACATCTACACCTGCATCCAGGAGAGTGTTTTTGATCTGTTGGGCCGTTGTCAGGGGTGTTTTCTTCACCATAGAGAGTATTCTCCGGTCATCCACTACAGTGGTCTTCCTCTGTCTACCGGGTCTTTTGACATAATTGAGTTCACCAGTTGTTTTTTTCTTGTTGATGATGAACCAAACTGTTGACTTTGGCATGCCCAGAGTTTTTGATTGATTTTCATTTCTGAGCCTTATGACGGCCAGTTTAATTTCTATCGACACTGCTGTCTTCCTCATGTTGTCACACCCCAACAACAATCTACAAAGGCAATTGCAAAGTCTAGAATCAAGACTAGACATCAACAGCTCTCTTCTGCATTCACTAACGACACAAATCGATACACCTGCCTAATGAAACACATCTGTGAAGCCAATTCAATAAATACATGCACAAAAGGCGCTGTCATTTCTAAACATGCTAGAGTACAGAACCAAAATACCAGTGTCCAATGAATTATGGTGCTCACTGTATATATATATCAGAATCACATAAAAGAAATGCAAAGTTTTTAGTGCCCCCTGTGTCATTTATTCTGTGTTTATTTTAAGCTTGGATGCTTGTGTTTATGGGGTTGAAAAGGAAAGGTGGAGAGACAATGGCGTGTGTGTGTCCCAGCTCATCAGGGAGCATCTGGGGAAGGCTGCACGTATTCTGTCCCTGGGGGGGAAATAAGAGCTCCCAGGCATCCTGCTCCTGTTCTTATTCTCACAAATGGAAAATGCAGCTGGACACAAACACGCACATAATGCATTATGGGTGGGCTGCCTAGGTAACAGAGTATTCACAGAATCCAAAACAAAATGATTAAAAGTTGAGGCAAATGAATAGCTCTCCTTAAGTAGTCTTCCCTGTACCTTTAGTTGTATCTGCCCAGAAAATGTAACATGTCCCTTGCCATTTTAGATTATCTATAAGACTATTATCTATTAAGATACCTTTGCTTAGCTTTGCAGCTGCAGCTTGAAGCAAAGCAGTGTTGATGTAATGTTGAGTGCAGAAGGAGATAGACCGACTGACAGCTTGAAATATATAAGTGACATCATGGCTTTAATTTAAATAATTTAGCTGCCCATAACAGGACCAAAAGCTTTGGGCCAATGGCTGACATTCATAACATCTATAGTGACTCCCCCTGACTGGATCTCTGCTTTTTGCAGGGCAAATACACAATTTTATGTGCACAATGTTTTGCACAGGATGGATTTGCGCAGAGCAGAAGCTCTCATGCAGGCTCAACACACAGGTTTTTCTTACTGCTTTGTCATGGAAAAAAACCTCACTAGGATCGGAGATTACTCTTTTTGAATAGAAAAAGCTTTATTTACAAGCAGCTGCAAGAAGAACTTTACCTAAACAGGGTCAACTCACACATTTAAATGGCACATTTATAACAAACAAAATGGAAAGGGAGGGAACAAGACAAAAGAGAAGGTAATGGGGGCATTCATTTAAGGGAAACAGGAACCTAGGCGTCACCTGAAAATAAACCAGATTGGAAGATTATCGCAACTCTGCAAAAGTTAGTAAAACAACGGGAGGGAGGTTTCCTAGAGTGAGAAAACGTCATAAAGTAGCAGATGTTCCTTTGATATTTTGGTGCAAAGATCCTTTTGTTAGCCATGAAAGCAAGAACTGCAGTTACAAATAACCGGTGTATCTCCCTGTGGATACTTCTATAGCATTTAAACATTACACAAACAGGATACATTTTGTCCTTCCGCAGCTTCATAAATAATGCATCCCATTTGTACAGCTGCATCTTTAGTGGAGAAATTGAGGGAGAGAAAGTCTCCTACTTCAACAACAGTGTTCCATTACTACAAAGCTGCCAAACTCACATAGTCCATTACACTGACTGCCACATTGCCCCTATTGTTCATATTTTGCACAGAGTCACCGATACAGGCTCGCTGTCCTTGGCCAATAGGGGAACAAAGATAAAGGCAGACCAAATCAGATAGAGTTGAGTGTGGCTGTGCCTTGTGTCACGTCTGCACTGACAGACAGGGACAGACACGCTATTAATAGTTGTGGTCATCGTGGCAATTACTGCTTTCACACTTGCAACCGATGTGCGTTCGATTTGGGGGCAGTTATTTATGTTTTGAATTATAAATATGGGGCCAAATATCATCTGTTAAGTGTGGGCCAGTTATTTATGCCAGTATAAATGTGCCCCTTAATAACCTCAAAATGGAAAAGTCATTAGAGAGAGAGAGCTGATTGCACAGCCGATGCTGTGTGCTGTCACGTACACAGAGAAAGATACGATTCTGGGGATAACGTGAGAATGAGGAGGAATTGAGCGGGAACGTGTGAAATGCTCAAAGGAAACAATGTGTGCTCCTTTTTGAGAGAGAAAATGAGAGAGAGAGAAAGCATGTTGAATTGAATTGAATTGAATTGAGAGAGAGAGGGAGAAGGGGGGGGTTGAAGGTTTATGGGTAGCTTATCTGCGCGTGATAGCCACACAAAGAGGGCGAATATTAGAGCAGAGGGCAAGGAAGGTGAAGACCAGAATAGAGAGCATGCACACAGTCTCACAGAAGGGAAAGGGGGGATATGGGATATTGCCAGGCCTAAGGCCAGGTTGCTGGAACAAATATGTCACAGGGCAGATTAGTTCATGCTGCGGTCCTTTCTCTCTTGTGTCCACTCACAATAGTTGGGACAATATTGAATCCAAAGTGCACTCATTCCTGAACAGATGTGAACATGCGCATAGTGGCAAGCAGCACATGTGTGTAACTCTTTGTGCGTTCGGCAGATTTAAGATTTTCTTTTATTCACTTCCACAGGGAGTTTTGCCAAACTTTTCCCCCCAGGTCTGAAGATCTGGGATCCAAAGCCACAAACTCCACAGGAAAAATAGTAAAAGACAGAACGGTATCAGGTTCGACAGGTGTACATTTTACATTTGACATTTTAGGCATTTAGCAGACGCTCTTATCCAGAGCGACTTACACAGTTTTACATTTCTTAACATACAATCCATTTATACAGCGGGATATTTTACTGAAGCAATTCAGGTTAAGTACCTTGCTCAAGGGTACAACGGCAGATGTGTCCCACCTGGGGATTGAACCTGCAACCTCTGAGTTACAAGTCCAGTTCCCTAACCATTATACTACATGCCGCCCTAGGTGTGTTATATTTCATGTTCTAAGAGGGGAAAGAGGCGGTTCTACAAAGAACTGCGTAGGGGATTGAGAGGCGAGGGTGGGAATATGCAACAAGCAGGGAAGCAAAGGCTTCTGTATAGGCTTCTGAAATGTCTTTATTAGCATTATAAATGAGGCAGAGGGCAATTCTAAACTCATTTAGAAAAGTATAGATAATCTAAAATGGCAAGGGAAATGTTAAATATTCTAGGCAGGTACAACTAATGGTTCAGGGAAGATTACTTCAGGATAGCTATTCATTGGCCTCAACTTTTAATCATTTCTTTTTGGATTCTGTTCAAGAGTTAGGTCAAAACTTCACAATCAGAGAATTGCATACTACACCATGTAATGAAGTTTTTAATTTATCACCAACTACAGAGGATCAGGTGTATAATATATTTAGCTCTTCAAAAATGTTTAAAGCTAAGGATGTGTTTGTCTTTGATACATTTTTTAAAAGAAGCACAAAGACATTCTTACATCACCTATAACTCATCCAATTCATTTATCCATAAAGAATAAAATACATAAAAATACCTTGCGGAATGCATGAAAGTCGGTAATTATTACCTCTACATTCAAGTCGGGAGATTGGTGTCTAGTCATTAACTATAGACCAATTAGCATATTCCTAGTTTCTAATTTCAAAAGGTGCAGACAAGGTAGTTGTTGAGCAGCTAACTTTCCATTTTAATACTAGCCATGCTCCTTTGCATCCCATGCAATATGGCTTTAGAGCAAACCACTCCACCAAGACAGCAAGTTGAGACAAGCAAATATTTTGAAGAAGATGAAATCTAAACTTGACAATGGGGGGTGATTGGTGCCATTTTATTAGATCTGTGAAAAGCATTTGACACTGTCCTTTATGTGGACACTGTCCACAATTTATCTCAATTGAACTTTTCCTCCAATGCCATGAAGTGAATGTGGTTGTGTTTATCTGATAGGATACAATGTGTCAGAATAAATAACAATCTTTCATCATCTGGAAAATGTAAAATGGGGGTGCCCCAAGGATCTGTTATGGGCCCACACTGTTTAGCCTATATAATGTATCTCAAATTTGCCATGGAGTTGACATCCAAATGTTTGCAGATGATACAGTTGTGTATGTAAATGCTAAAACTGCATAACAAGCAGCATCGAAATTAACTGCAGCTATGACAAATAAATGTTGTATAAATGTGGATAAAACAGTGGGAATGTACTTCTCTATTAAACCCCCCAAAAATTACCCTGACATGTATATTAAGGGAGACAGAAATCTGCATTGTATCTGAATTCTAATGTCAAATCGAACTTTTTTTTAAACATAAAGGAAATGGCAAATAAAATCAAGTTTATCTTGGCAAAATTGACATTTTAATATATTGCCTTTCAACTGAGGCAGCCATGGTTTACATGCATTCTATGCTTATTTCTCACCTTGCATGTTGGTCTCAAGCTGTAGAAACAGCAATAAAGCCACTGCAATCTAATGTACTTTAAACATTTTAGATCAAAAACCTTCTCAATACCACCAATGCAAGATACAAACTAAATTGAACTTATTGAGTTTGGATAACTTTTGGTTTTATCCTTATTTATGACTCATGTTTAAAATTGTTTTGGGCTCCGCCACTTCTAAATAAATTTACATTATTTACTTCTAAATTAAGTTACAAATTGACTGTTCCAACAGATCTTCAAGAGCCACCTCTAGAAGAGATTGCACTATATCCAAACACTTTTAAAACTTTGGTCAATCAGCATTTTATATAAAAGACTGTAAACATTGGAATTCACTACAGCTGATATTAAGAGATGCAGTAGTTTTCGGAATTTCACTTAAAAAGTCAAAATGCGGCTTAAGGAAAATAAGATCTGTCAACATCAGTCATAACATATATTATTTCTAATACTTTAAGTAATACTAAAGACCCCAACAGCAGCTTGATAATGCTATAATGTCATCCAGAGCCATTTATGATATTATAATGGTAATAGTTTGTGTATGGTATCAGTAATAATAATTATGAAATAATGATGACAATATTAACATCATACAAATTCACAAATTGTTTAGATGGTGTTTGATCAGCTACATGCCAGGTTTGTATTGTGGAAGGATGTGATTTATTAATATGTGCAACAAAGCTGACAGAAGTGTATTAAGAAGACAGATACATCAGGTTTACAGGTATACAAATATCATTTACCAATATACGTAGATGAAAATAAATAGCATAGCAAATGTTAATCACATCAGTAGCACCTTAATAATGCTATAATGACATCTAGTCATTTTGAAAATGGTTAAGCATAAATATGCAATTTTTGAAATAATATTTCATGAGCTACATCCCAGGTTTCAATGATAGAAGGACAGGATTTATTAATACATTCAACAGAGCTTTGAACAGAACAAAATTAATGGTTTTTGGAATGGTTAAGAACTTTTGTACTTTTGAACTTTTTATATTTTATACTAAGTATATATTGTACATTACATTATGTAACAGTTTCTTGTGTTTTGTTATATTATTTGCTATTTTTAGTGGGTGTACCTTTTCTAATGTACTCATGCATTTTTCTTTATTTTCTTATACATTTTATATTATTCTTTTATTAATATATTTTTTCTGTAGTTTATTGGGGACAGGTTTTAGAAATGATCCTTTGGCTAAAAACACTATACTAACAAACAAATACAAAAATAAAGAACTCAACTCTGAGTTCAACTGTGATTGTATTTTCTGTGGAGTGATCACTTTTATACATCTCTTAATCTATTTCCCTAAAAATAACACAGAGAGAAACAGAGAGATTTCAGAGAGAAACAGTAGTGAATTTGCCAAGAAACAGACAATGATAGAAAGAGGAGACGGTGGGCAGAGAAACAGATGAATTCTTAGAAAGCAAGATGGAAGAAAGAGAATCGAGCAACCTTTGTGCAGCGGGTTAAATGGTTTTTCTTTTATTTGTCTCTCAAACACTGGAACACATAATACACAACAATAGCAACATGATCCATAGAAATAACAACAATAACCCATGGAATCTGTTTATACTTAATAAGCTTACTAAACACACATTTTTACAGATTGTTGAAAGCAGCACATTGTGAAATCATTTTCATGGAAAGAGGACTTTTATTTACCTTTCCTTTCTTTGTTAGTACCCTCTTTCCCATGTGTTTTTCATACTTAAACTGAGTCACAGTTGAAAGCATTCAAAGTAGCACTTAGTGGCAGCAAGAATTTAATGCACAAGCAATGGAAATGCCCCACTATACCCCATTATACCCCACCCTCTCTATTCCAGATCTCCCGATAGAAGTGCTTCTTGTAATCCTGTTGTTTTCGCTCCTTTGTTGTTTGTCAGGAAGTTCCGGTTTTAACAGGCAACACGTCGTTTACCCCTGGAAGTTGAGCTCCTTGTAGACGGCGTCCATGTCAGCAATGACCCCGGTCATCACCTTCCTCATGGCAGCCTGTCCTCCCGCGTCCAGCCCCGACTTCTCTGCCATCAGCTCCACGATGATCTCAGAGATCAGCTGGGATGCACAGAAAGAGAGGAGTCAAAGAGATGAACATCCAGAACAATCCAGTGCCCTCACCCCACACGCATGTATAACCTTAATTTAACCAGGACAATAAGCTGAGAAGTTCTCATTTACAATGACAACCTGGCAAATGACATGAGTTAAGTTAAAATATGACAGTGCTAAGACCATGCGTAACGATACACAACAAATTGAGCGTGACATGAACAGGGTTAAACACACTAATGGTGTGTCCTCTGGCTCGCTGTTGGTGGGGGTGTGAAAGACGGAGGAAAGCAGGGACAGAGGTGGTGGGGGCGCTCACGCTGAAATTGACGATGGGGATCTTGTGCTTGTTGGCGTGGTTGGTGGCCAGGGGCTTGAGGATGGCAGAGTGGTTCCCCCGGGCATTCAGCAGTTCCCCCAGCTTCTTCAGCACCACGGCCCCGTGTTCTGCTACGGCGGCATTGCCCAACAATTCCTGCGGTGTCTTCCCCACAAACTTGGGGAACAGCTCCAGGGTTTTCGGGTGCCTCTCGAAAAGACTATAGATGGAGAAAAATTTAAAAGAGAGAGAGATTTAAAAATTCCCCATCCTGTCTGGGGAGGAAAATAATTGTGCTGTGTTCTGGCAGCAATGCATTTGCTTATGAATTTGCAATTTGTGAGTCGTGCTATCATTTGTGAAAAGTTTGTTGTAAATGTGATTGTCCTTTGGCAACACAAATATTTATTTGCTATGCCAATAAAGCTACTAGAGCCCCACAGTTTCCCCGTCCATGACAACATGTCCCTGTCAGTCCATATGAGGCACAGTGACGTCCATTAACTGACCGGTTAAGAACCAGCCCTCCATTCCCGGTGAGGTCACTCTCAATGGGGACCCAGGCCTTCAAAATGATATCAAAGTCAGCCATGATCTGAGAGAGAGAGAGAGATATTCAAATAAATGTTAATAATAATAATAATTGTGAGTTAGTAAAAATATGATAACAATCTCTTTTACTATAATATATTACTATATACTATTTATAGCCATTTTTCGTTTTTTTATATACTATATAGCCATTTATTGGCTGTTCATTGGTTGGAGTGCATTCAATGTCATGCCTAGGCCTATTACCATATCTTTGTTTCAAAGAATACTTGTTTCTCAATTGGTGTATGCCTTTTGTGCCTTTAGCTGAGCAACCCACATCTTCATCATATTGATAGTCCTCTTAGCTAAGTAGAATACAGCTGGCTACACAATCCAAACCAATCAAAGGTCATTTTACAGAGACCGTCTGATAAAGATAAGAGTTGGATGGCATGTAAGCGCAGTGCAGCTGAGGACATTGTCCCGGACCGGAGTTTGGATGCAGGCTGCCGCTTACAGGCTGCGGAGGGCGATGAGGAAGAGGAGGAGGAGGAGGAGGGGGATTACACAGCGAGGAAGCTACGGTGATATTAGAGATGTGAGGAGAGAAAGAGCGGGTGATGGAAAGGGAACAAGGACTGACCGAACTGGACAATCCAAAGCATTGCGCGGAGAGAGGAGGAGATGCAGAACGGCAGCTTGGAGACAGCATGAGGAGCGCAATCATTAACCATCTTTTTTGATATTTATTTTTAAATGTATTCCACAATGGATAGTTTACTTTTTATAACTGCAATTGGGTGATGTTCTCCAAAAGCTATTATGATTTAGTGTGCTTTGGCCAAATTAACTTGCAAAATGACAACTGTACATTTGGGAGTAGTTCGAGCATGATTGAAATGTTTTTAATTCATGATTAAGCAGGTATCGCACATTTGAACCAGGAGAATTATGGTTTTATTAAGAAAGATTAGCTTTTGCATGTCAGCTATTTTCAGTAATATTTGCACCACCATGCTGTAGGTGAAGGGGCGAGACCAGGCATCCCAGCAGCATGCCAGGAAAATGTCATCTCTATAGCTCAACTGCTTTTAATATTTCTCCAGCTCAAGCTATTAGAATAACATACAAAGTAACTAAACAATGATATATTGTACATTCGTATGAACTGTGCCCAATTTTGTAAGATTCACCTTAGTACCAAGAGGATTTCAGTGGATAACATCCCCCCTCCCCATATTCCCATACATCCTGCTGTGTTTTGCAACACCTTTCTTGAGCTGAGGTCGGAAATTAAAATCACCTGCATTGAAAATGATTCACAAAAAAGGATGACGGATGTCACCATTGGTACGTTAGGAAAACCAGCGATTGTCGGGCGTTATTGGAGAAAATATCAGGATGAGACTGAGTTTCAGGTCCCCTTCATTTTTAGATTAAACAATGACCTTAATTTATTCCAGCGTTCACGTCCTTGCCTCTTTTATATCCAGACTCCTGAGACGTCAACACATGATACACCCACTAGGGACGATTACAAAGGCTTACTGAATTCATTAACATTTGGAGAGGGAGAGAGAGAAAGAATGAAAGGCTGATACAGTATATTCACACAAAGCGATAAGTGACTGAAACCCTAGTTGACTGCTTTCAGAGAAAGTCTATCCTTGTTTCACCCCATGCCCATTCACTTACATTCAGTTTGCTGCATTTCATAGCTGTACTGGGACAAGTTATAATTCTAAAATATCTTTATGAGAATGATTTTTCAAGAAAATGACTCTTTTCCATACAAAATATAATATACAATTTCAATTGTCCATCTCTGATCATTGCAAAATTCCTCTCATTTTCCATCCCAATGCCTCTCCCTCTGTCTGGATGTGCCATATGCAAATATGTTATGCATATGCTCAAAACACAGTCCTATTCAATGTTTAGCAAAATACACTCATGTTTGCACTTAGACACTCTTGAGCTGTTGTAGCATGCTCACGGAAATAACTGTTCTATGAGCACTCATTACCTGGCATGAATACACAAACATTTAATTTCAACCCCTCTCACGTTCACACACACACACACACACACACACACACACAATGATGGTGACTTTACAATGGCTTTACTACCGCAAACTCTAATACTAATAAATGCTAAGGCATGCTCCCTGATACAGAGTATGCGAAATCAGCCCATATACTGTACCAGTAAAGTTGTGTCCCGAAAGAAGTTGTGTGAGAAACTTTTGACACTATTAAGATATTCTCATTTCCGAAGCTTCCCAAGCTCACCTTTTATACCCCCCCGTCTCACACATCACATCTCAGCCGTCAATCAACCCATTGCTCTCCTTGCCATAAAATGTTAACTCCACCTCTTGCCCTCCCTCCCTGATATCAAAGTTTGTAATGGCTTGATACCAATCCACTCTCTCTCTCTCTTCCACAACGCATCCCTTGTGTTTTACATTGGGCTGTTGTGGGTGACTGGCTGAGTTGCACTGTACTGCACTTTATCTTCTGTAAATCAAATACCAACCCCAATCTGCTTCAATCATGCCTCTGCATTGCTGTTTCATGCCAATGTGCCTCCATCATTTCATTGATTCTCAGGATCAAATTAGTTTTTCCATCTTTTTTTCTTATTTATCTACATGTCTTTGGCCTGGATTCAATAAAAATGTATTCTTAACTTTGACACACAAATACAATTTTTCTTCACAAGTGCAGTTTTGCAGGTACATTTTGGTGACTGGTGGACTTGTTGAACTGTAAAAACAAAACTTGCGAGTTTTAGACTTTAGATTGGACCCGAGCTTGTTCCTTCTGTACTTCACGGCTGTTTTGGTAGGTTCCCACAGTAAAACCCTGCTGTGACATTTGGCAAATAACTATAATTCTCTGTCTCCATCTTTTATGTTAAATGAATACTTTTTTTAAATTGAGCATTTTAGTGACATTTAACATTGGGTTTACACTGTCAATGTAGCTTTTGACTTGTAAAAGTAAAAATCTGTCCAAAAAATTGGTCTTTGTCCAATAAAAATGGATTATTGGCATGACAAAGAAAAATGTTCCCAAAGTGCATGAGACTTAATATTTCTCCTTCACTCTCTCCTTCTTTGCCTATCTTCCCTTCATTCTCTCCATCTCCCTTTCTTACTATCTCTCCTTGGTTACTCTGCCGCTTTAAAAATAACTTCATTTTCATGGCACGGTTATACCAGTTTTGCCGAAGCATTTAACCATGTGTAAGTTTAAGCCAAAACCCCCTTTCTCTCTTTTGATCTGGTTCAGGGTCAAGTAAGGTTAAACTATTCTGATAATCTGAGACGGATAGTATAACGGAGACACGTTCAATACTATCCAAACAGTGCCAATTGTGTGCACAAAATGTACACAAAATCAGCATCTAGCACTATTTGGAAATATCAATTTAGACTACCTATTCAAAAGATTAGAATTTTCTCCATTTTAGTTTGCATTCCATTTTGGCACGTTTGTAAATTAACCCCAACCCCACTCTTACATCATTCTGATATCCATTCACTGTCATAGCAGCATGCGTAGACAGCATTTGCCTCATAACCACATGGGCAGCGATGGCTTGAGACGGGTTTAAACACGGTCAGTAAAATTACAGGAAATTATGGCTCCGTTCTGAATGGCTCCGTTCTGTGAAACCTGACCCGGGCCTTCTCAGCACAAACCTTTCCATTTTCCTCATGTGATGACCCCCATCTTCTCCTCTGGGGGAGCCCAGAGCCTGCCTGAAAAAGACCTCAGAGAGAGAGAGAGACTGCCCGGGGATTGCCTCAAAGGACAAGGGGGTTAAGGACAAAGCAGGCTAGAGAGGAGAGGAGTGCGACCGGAGCTCTGACAGCGGCAAGGGCAGAACAGGACGGAAGATGCCAGACACCAAAGTTAGAGTTTTGGCAAAGCGGAGAAGAGCTATCCCTCAGCAGACTCTTTAATCACTATTACTGTGACGGTGAACTTAATTATGTTGTTGAAGGACACAGCCCCAAGCTAGGATATTTATACTGATACAGTTACAACAAAGAGCTGACTCTACTGCTGTTCAATTAAAGGTGTGAGTTTGTGCTAACAAAGTATGAAATGCAAACAATGGAGCACTGCAGTGCTGAAGGTTTATCAAACTAACATTTTATGTGGATATTTCACTTCTCACTCAACATTGGTTGGTTCAAAATTTGCTTCAGCTAAATCCTGATAAAATAGAAGTTCTGATATAGGTCATAAAGAAGAGTCAGATCCACGGACGTCACTTTGTGCACCTTGGGTGTCACTCTGCGCCATGTATTTATATATATATATATTATATCACAGAATGGGGTGATCACTGACTTCTACATTACCATACTTCTCAAACTTGTGTTTAATGTGCACATGGACACATACTATAAAGCACTCAGTTCCTATCATATTGCAAAATTGAAGTCATACTGCTGCTTAAAAGGAAAATACAATTTGAGGTTAGAGCAAAATATATATAGTTTAAACGTTTTCTGTGCCTGGCCTGAAGATTTAAAGTTTTCTTTTCTGCCCCTGACTTTTGAAAAAGGTTCTTATGTCAGCTTTTCTTTTCATGTTAGCTGACCCAACAGAAAAATGGTGTTAGTTTAGCTAGCTAACTACTGACTGCTAGTTAACAATCATGTACTGATGAACTAACTAAGTTAGCTAACTAGCACATGTGTAATACACTTGATACACAACAACAGGTGGTTTTAAATGGGGGGGGCGGGGGGAATTCACAATCTTTAATAATCGGAAACAATAAGAGGCAGACACACACTGTAAACGCAGCTCACAATGAATCAACACGTTGTATGAATGATATGCCTAGCTTGCTAGCTTGAGCTTTGTGTCTTTCTAGCTAACTAGCTTAGCTACAATGGCTAACAGTAGCTAGTTAGTTAGTTTTATTTGGCAATTTAAAAAATATATATATAGACAATGCGAACACCCTTGTTCATCCCATGACATCACATTAATGCACACCGCAAATTGGCGCGGATAACACAAAAAGGTTGGCAAAAAGCCAACTCATTTCCATTGTTGTCCTCTATATGGGAGGACCACAAAGCACAAAAAATAATTTACACTTGCTTCTGGTATTTTACAAATAACAAACTGAACAGAATTAATGCACACATATATATTATTCTACTGCTATATCCAGCACACATTTTTCACAGTCCATCGACTTACAATGCTGTTTTCATTTTACTTTGAAACAGAGCAGCGCCAACCTGCGAGTAATTCTTATTCTGATAGTAATAACTGCTCTAACATTATAAAAATAGTAAGTGCCAGTATGAACTAGCTACTTTCTGCTTGTATAGCCTAGTATAGGCTACTTACAAATGTATTATTATTATTATTTATTTAATTATTATTATTTGGGGGGGGGGTCATTTTGACTTCACCAATAATATGCATGCTCAGCCCAACAATACTTAATCAACAAGCACAAGGTGCATTAAATACCTAACGTTTCTTTTTTTCCATAATTAAGTTTGTGTACTAAAAGTAAGAGCTAGCTACTACATCTGCTGTACTTTTTCCCCCAGTTCAACAATTGGTTAATCTGACAAATTTGAAACTTTGCATGCTTCATCTTGCATACATGCCTCTTAACAGAGGTTGCACATTTTTGTACCACTCATCCAATAAGTGGCCTTTATAATTAAAAACATAATCATAATTTGCGCATGCTGCTTGGACCCCATTAGTCACTTGTGGCTATATTAATTAGTAGTAGTAGTAGTATTACATGCCTAGGACATGTACCTTGCCAGATGCAGTTTCTCCCTACATGATAACATCAACTTTACAAGTGAATTTGAACGGAGATGGTCAACAGTCTAAATAATGCCTCAGGCATAATCACCTGTACAGAATTATAAGTGACGCAACTTCTAAGTAAAACTAAAAAAGTCAAAGCCTCTGGACCGCATGCCACTCCAGATCGCTTATTAATAGGCAGCGCTTTGGAAACAGCCCCCATTCTTTCATGTGTTTATGGAGAATCCACCAACTCTGGAGTGACTCCTGCCCCCATAACTTAAAGCATCACTGGCCTGTGGCATTTGTGACTATCATTATGAAGCACCCTACCCTCTGACTGCCAGCCAGCCCATTTTGATTTATGTTCCCATCTCTGCACTCAAATACTTTCAGTTATGAAACTGAATGGGTGCCATCACTCAGTTAGGTGATCTTGTTGTACTTGTTTTTTAAACGTTTTTTAGTTTTTAATTGTGTATGTTGGCATGTGTGTTTCAGTGTTTGTGGGGTGTGATCTTTAACGGATCATTAGAATTGTGCCTCACCCCACAGAAATGGTAACACTGTTCCTGAAAGGAGGGGTACGTGTCAACACATACATTTAGGCACTGACACCATTATCTGATCATCTGCTTTTTTTCAAAGAAAATTAAATAAACTCATTTCACAAAGATGTTTGGGGAAGCCAAACAAATATCTTTTGTCATTTGGGGAAATATCTGTACAAATTTCCTTTGCTGCTCCCCATTGTACCCCCCCTTTGAATATGACAGCTAGCTACTGGCAAGCAACATGTGCCTTCATCACATGGCCATGTTTAATTTAAATGTAATAGGTTATTACATTTGTTATAAAATAATGTAAATATTTGTCAAAAATTAATGATGTGTTAAATTGGAATTCTAAGCCGTGTGCCTGGATCCCCATTGCCCAAGGACCACAGCACAGTTTGTTTAAGTGCTCTGCATCGTGTGGTTTTAAAAGGTATTGAAATGCTTACCTAACTGTTAATACTGTGAATTATATAGTATTTAATTTCAATTCCAAAACACTTTCAGGGCAAATAAAAGCTGTGCTAACATCCCCATAATTTAACATATATATTTTTTTTTTGCACTTTTGTGATGTTCGTATTCACTCTCAGTACCCAAAGTTCAACATGTTAAAGAGCCTCCTCTTTGACAGCAATCACACACCCATAGGAAGCCAAATCAGGCACGCGCACGCGGAAATGCGCACAATATCACCCACTACAATGAAACTCTGGAATCTGACCGAGGTACATTATGAAAAGGCACCCTCTACCGGCATGTTATAGTTCAAGTGCTGCAGAATTTCATAACCAAAGCTGCGAATAAGTTAACGGTGGCCTCCATAACAAATGCCCTTCTCACATGGATGCTCAGTTTTGGAGGACAGCCTGTTCTAGGCAAATTCAGTTTTGCTATATTCTCTCCATTTCTTTATGATGGATTTAACAGTGCTCTGGGGGATATTCAAAGTGTTTGAAATCTTAGATTTTTCCCCTGATTGGTGCTGTAGAAAAACCTTTTCTCGGATTTGCTTCGAATGTTTGGTCTTCATGATGAAGCTCTTGTTGCACTAACCAACTGTAGGACCTCTCAGATGGCTGTATTATATTTGAAATCATTTGAAACATCTTAATCATACACAGGTGGACTCCATTTAAATAATTGTGACCTCTGAAGACAATTGAGAGCACCAGAGTTTATTTAAGTGTATCTTAGAAAAATGGGTGAATACTTATGCAATCAATTATTGTTTATTTGTCATTAATTAAAAAGCTTTAGTTGTTTATTTTAGTTGACATTCTAGTGTTGTGCTGATCAGCAGCAATACATCTCAATTAAATCCAATTTGATTCCATGAAATGTGAAAATAAAATGTGAAAAATGTCAAACGGGGTGAATACTTTTTATACCCTGTGACCATGAAGTGGAGAGGGCTGTGCCTCCCTTTTGGCTGCTGCCAGGAGCTCCTGTTCCCTCCCACAGCCTGGAGAGGACTACAGGGCCTTGGACAGCAGCGGCTTCACCTACAGGCAGGCTCACCTGAGGCTAATGAGCAATGGAGGAAGAGGTGCTCTGGGCTTTTTTGTTGGTTTATTCTCTGATATATAATCTTTGGTTTAATTTGTTGTGTTTCGTTAGATTTTGGGTAATAATTAGGGATGGCAAGCTCAACTTTGAGACAACTCGAGACATTTAAAACAATTGTTTCGGAAAACGGCAAGTCAACATTGGCCTCTACTGGCAGAAGCTGTCATTGCAGCCATTCATCATAAGGTGTTGGTGAGAGGTTTTGGTTAACGTTAGCCAAAAACCTCATCGCTGGGATACTTGAAATTGTGTTGATGAGATCATATTTGTCTGCTCTTGCAGAAAATAGTTTTGCAACTAAAAAAGCTTCCCATACACCACAATTTATAAGAAAGATCGAGCAATCCATATAACAACACATCTATGTATTGCACAAGTCCCAGCACTAGGTCTTATTGCACTTCGCTAAAATTGCACAAATCCATAACAAGGTGGCTCTTGTGGTTGCCCTTAACTCATTTACCGTTGACTCCCTTGCTGGTTCAATATCTTAAGTGAATAGGGTACAAAGGGGTTTTTAAATGTGAAAGGCGGTGTACAGATTTATATTCAGAAACAATACATTTTTAAAGATTTTTATTTGGTCTCTTGATGCCTCTACCCTCTGTAATCTACACTATATCTGTCTATCTAATATATCTATATCTAACTAATATATCTCTCTCAATTTCTCCTCTACAGCTAATTCATTCTCAAATACACTCAAACTCGTATCTCAATAACCCTTGCAAATGAATCAGCAAGGTAAGTATCCCAGACCAGATCCAGGCGTGACACTGTTTGCAGCTTCGTGGACATATATGGGATGAAGATCTGTTCGCTCTCTCTCCTCAAGGTTTCCATCCCTCATCTGGCAGCCAATGTACAGGCGTGCGAAAGAGTTCACGGTCATTCTTGACGGAGGCGAGCTGTTGCTGACCTTTGCTCTGGCTTCTTGGAGTGGAAGTGCTGCACACCTTCAGCTTGTTACGAGGAATGGGGTCGTCCACTGCCTTTGTTCTGTCCAACAGACACTCTCTGGTGGGTTGGAGACTAAAGTTTCTGTTGCACTTCAGAAAAAACAAGTGTGCAGCTTGGTGTTTCAACATAATGACTGCGAACACTAGGGCAGGGTGCCTGTGTAATGTATTGGGGAAAGACCCCTCAGGACAATAATAGTGGTGCTTCTTGTACATTAGATTATCCTTGTATATCTAAAGCACATGCGTTGCTAATCTGGTGAGGTGGAGCCTGGAGAATGGTAACAAGACTTTCGATTACTGAGCCCTGTCCACAAATGACTCTGCTGGCTCTAACCTTATCAGCCTGCTTGCCTGTATCGTGGTCAATGATATGATTATGGCTGTTGAAGTACCTCCACACGGCGCTCTTGTGATGTGGTGTGGCTCAATGCACGCAGCTGTGCGCAGCCGTTGGGGAATGCGCTCAGTCTTGAACACCAGAGCAGTCACGCAGCTCTCTTCCCTGCTCCAGTCCCCTTTGACACAGTGATCTTTGGAATTAAATCCAACAAGAAAGAGAGAGATCATAAAAATCCTTTGGCTAAAGAAAGAAAAAGTATCTAGGAGAAGTGTTACAAGTGTATCCATTTGCATTGTTTTGTAATTGTTGTGTTGTTGCGCTCTGCGCAATCGCCTGGCCTAATGACGTGTATGTCTGCAGGTGATGCCAATTAACTATTTGAATGTGATGTGTATATCTAACTCTACCTCTGTATGCTCGATGTTATACTGATGATGGTCATTTGACCGAAATGTCTGTCTCTTTTGTCGATTAAAAGACTTTAAATTAAAGTTAATTTTTGTTTGGAATATTCCCTCTTCTACACACAGTGTGCGGGTTCCACCTTCATTCATTGTTTTGTAATTGAAATGTAGCCAGAGGTATAAGTGTGCATGTCAGGTCAAGGAATCACCTTGAAAGACACCTGATGCACCTGTTGCTGTTGTAGAAACGGCCTGGTGTTAACAGCTTGGCTGACTTGTTCTGCAGGACCTAGTGCTGGGGTATTCAAATCCAGGCCTCGAGGTCTGAAGTGTCTGCAGGTATTTGCTCCAACCACGCACTACACCACCTGATTTTGAATCATTCGTTTATCTTCTTAGTCCAGGAAGCGAGCTAATTAGTGAAATCAGGTGGTGTAGTGCATGGTTGGAGCAAATACCTGCAGACACTGTGGACCTCGAGGCCTGGATTTTAACACCCCTGATCTAGTGTATTCAGCACTTTAATCATTGTTGACAATATATTGCGTTTGCACTGGTATTCATGCTTAACAGAAAGATGGCTTTAATATCTTTGACTAATATCATATGTTTTTCTTTTGCATCAGATGGACAAGAAGACTATCTCAACGTTATTTTGCTCAGATGGCAAGCCTATTCATATTTATCTTCAGACAATGGCCTGATTACCTTTTTAATAATCACAACCAAAGCTGAAAGAGCCTGAGTACTGTTCAAAACTGCCCTACACTGGCTGTCAAGTGTTCACTTCCTGTGCTTATTTTGAAGCTGACCAATCAAGAGACACAAGAAACAAAAAATATTTCTAGGAAATTGGACATGCAGGAAATCTAAATGTTTAGTTCAAATCAAAGTGTTAGTCTTATTCACCACACCACACGATGGTGGCTGATGCGTAGAGTGCAGAGTAGATTTCCACTGCTTTCATCTGTCAAAGAACTGGAGGCTTTCCTTCTTGAAGATTGCTCCATTATTCCACTAGAAACCCCTGTGCATTACAATAATATAAAAAAAATCCCCAAATGTTCCCAATTACGTCTTGTACTTTACATGTCTTCTGGAGAAGCAGGGCAGGCCAAACTGGTGATAAACACAGTGAGTGCATGAATGAGGATGAGTGAATGAGCAGGCCTGGTGTTTGAGCACATGAATATGAGGATGAGTGAGTGAGCAGGCCTGATGTTTGAGCACATGAATATGAGGATGAGTGAGTGAGCAGGCCTGATGTTTGCATGCAGAAGGTGAGGTCGCACAGGCAGCGATGTCGGTCACTGCAACATTTTGGGGCGTCTCTTCCGTCAGACCCACAGATTGCAGCAAAGCAAACACTGGGTTGTTTATGTCCAATGTTGCACTCACAGCTGCATAGGGGGCGTCACTCCTACTCTTAGAATCTTTGTACATATGGCCTCTGTGTTTGCTCTTTGCCCAGTCTTTGCTTTAAAATCCGCTGGTCTGAGCCTGATTTCTGTGAAGGTAATTCCAATGGTCAAATGTCTCTCGAGAGCATATGGGAACAGATAGACTTTGATCCCAAAAGTGCTCATTATATTTTTTTATGAGCCACATGGTTTCCATAAAAGAGAAAATAAAATAAAAGTAACAATCTTTTGTAATGATTAAGACATTTTGTGTTAATCAGTGGCAAGAAATCCCAATGAAATACATTTTGATTCCAGGAAGTAAGAAAGTGTGAGAAATTCCAATACTTTTTACACCCACTGTATATGCGTTGGTAACATTAATGTACGTTTGTCATGCAAATAAAGCAAATTTAAATCGAAAGGACAATGAAAGGGTAAGATCAGTCAAGCAGTGTTAGCGGCAGTGTTAGTATAATGGTTAGGGAGCTGGGCTTGTAACGCAAAGGTTGCAGGTTCGATCCCAGGTGGGGTCACTGCCGTTGTACCCTTGAGCAAGGTACTTAGCCTGAATTGCTTCAGTAAAATATCCAGCTGTATAAATGGATTGTATGTTAAGAAATGTAAACTGTGTAAGTCGCTCTGGATAAGAGCGTCTGCTAAATGCCTAAAATGTAAATGTAAATGTAAGCATCAACAAGTTAGAGAGCATGTAGTGTGTGAAGAAATGGGTTGAGAAAGGTTAATGATCAAGGAAAAGTTAAACGATAGTGATAACATAATTTGCCTACATGAATATATATTTAAATGGCATGATTAACCATTTAGATCAAACTGTCATTTAGTCAAACTCTCATTTAATTAAACAAATTCCCAAATAAATCTTTGTCTCGTGTAGGAAACAAAACATTAGGGTGATATCAGCTAAATTGGGCCATCGGGTAAAATGAGCCATTTAAGGTTTGAGCGTCTCAGCTCTTTAAATTTGAACAGCCAATGACTGCAAATGTTAAACGGTTGCCACAACTGTACTTGGCATGTAACAATTGATTTGAGTGGTTTATGGTTGCTATGGTGATCGGGACAATGCCTCACATCGAGACTCTCCAGGAGGACTTCAAGGTGAGTGGCCTGATTATGAACATTTACTTGTCAATAATAAGGTTGATAAATCAATAAAAAACAAATGTACATCTATAAATGATTATGTATACTACATGCTCTGATGGCCTCCATCAGATATAATGCTGATAGTTTGCAAAAAAAACGTTTTTTTAATTAAAAAAGCATTTTTTGTTAGTGGCTGAGCCATGCATTTCAGCCAAAATGAGCCACCTTCTGAATTGAGTTTTAGCGGATATTAAAAGTAGGCTATTAATAGATGATTATATTATATTATTGTATATATTACATGCCTCTTTCACATTTTCCCTTCTAATTATGTATGTGTGTGTTAGCTCTGGTCCAGGGCGCATCGTGAGCTAGCTCTCACTATCTAGCACTCTGTCACACACACACACACACACACACACACACACACACACACACACACACAGCTGATATCACCCTATAATATACATTATTTTTTGTACGTTATTCGTTATACGTTATTATTGTTTTTACGTTTTATTTATCATGAATACATACAATTATCATACATATAACATTTTCAATACGACGTTTTGCATGCATAACTAATAAAATAAGGCATTTGTAATTGCTTTCACGAATAGAGGTAACTTTGAAGGAGGGAACTATTCTTGAAACCGTTGCAATGTTCACAATTACAATTGGCTGAAATTAATGGCAATCTTTAAAAAAGGTGATTCTGATTGGTCGTGGCATAACAGTAGATTATGAACCCGGAAGTTAGATACGTCAGGTAATGTATTAAAGGTCAGGCACTAGTTATGCAGTCTACATAAACTAGGTAACATTTACTAACGTGAGTGCATATTTAAAGAATACCTGTATATTTTATATACAGAAATATAATTTTACTTTAGTTTGGTTCGGTTATTATCGCAGTGTTCTAGCTCGGTTGGACTTTCAACTAACCATCTAGCTCGTGCTAGCGATCTTGCATGCTTACTGTCTACTTTCCACTTTCCACAATGTGTTTAACTTGACATAAACTAACCTTCACTCGTCCATAATTGAATACCGTGTCCATGTGCTTACTACCACACATGTTATAGATTATTCTGGAATAGAGTTACGTTTAATCTGTATTGGGCACGATTTAAACTAGCTGTATGATATCGCAGCTGACGAGGTAGCTAGCTAATGTTATGCGTATTGTACGTGACACGTTCTCTGGCTTGCTGCTATATACTAACACACCACAGGCTGCTAGCTATTTAACCTCTCTCTGTCCCATTCAGGTCTTTTTATAATGATCAAGACTTTAAGAGGTATCAGACACTTTTCGACAGCAATCGCCATGAAACAAGCAGGTGAGACCAAAATATGAATCCAGTGTTGTCTTGATCATGACTGACTATAAACTTCGAAAAAACGCAACACAAAAATGCCCACATAAATCAATGAGAATTCGACTGTTGATGCACAGTTCTATTTTTATTAAAAGCCCAACGATCCAGCCCCCTGGATCTTTGAATTTTTCAAAAATCTTACGTTTTTACTAGTTAGTTGGCTAGTTATAAACTAGTTGATACAACTTGAGAAAAGTCTACCCATTATTGTTCAATTGATGATAACAATTTGCCTTATTTACAAGGTTTGTATCCGTTGCAAAAGTTTTATGCATTGTGAGATGTGCATTGTGCATCTGTATATTTGTGCTTTCGTCCTAAGTGCAATGCGCATGAACCATGTTGGCTATTCATTGTTGTTGGGGTTTGGTGACTCTCTCACTGCTGATGTTCTGTAATGCTAGCTGTAATGTAATGCTGTAATGGGATTTTAGGGTTTTTAAAAGTTTTTTTTTCTTTTATTACTCAAGACTGTATCAGTTTTATTAATAATAATAATTGTATTTTCTAGTTTCAGAGCTGTGTGTGACTGTCCCATGGGGTCAAATAAGGGGCAGAGTGTGGGGTCCTGACCACGGCCGTCCAGTGCTATGCCTGCACGGCTGGGCTGACAACTCTGGGACGTTCAACACTCTAATTCCACTGCTGCCTAAAGGTTGTGCACCTGTTGGGAATTAAACTACTGCTGCTACTACCCCTCTGCTACTCCTGTATTACCATGACTACCACTTAAAGTACTATGACTACTGCTGCTACGACAACCACAACAATACTAATGAGTATTAGTGCATTCATTTAGCTGTAGACTAGGGTTGTTTGGTTTTAAGACGGCGTCTCTTTCTGTCAGAGTGGAGATATGTGGCCGTGGACCTGGTGGGTCATGGGCTGTCCTCTCATAGGCCCGATGGGGTCTTCTACACCTTCCCTGCCTACCTGGCTGATGTGCGCCGAGTCCTAGAAGGTACAGAGATTTTGAACATTATCCATTATATTTATTACAAGTTAAATATTTAAATGATATCTAAAGCTTTATGAACGTTGCCAGCTAACCACCGTCCTTAATATAAAGTCTTATCAAGCATTGGACACACAAGGTGAAATCTGAGTTATTTGCATAATTGTTAATTTTGAGGAGTTTTAATGAAAGGTACTGTTTCAGCTCTGCAGTGGAAGCGCTTCTCGATTATTGGACACAGCATGGGTGAGTGGCTCACTGTAGTTGATCGCTCTATCTCTGCTTCTAGTCCTGCCCCCTGCCCCCCCGGCTTCCTGCCTATAAAGTATTTTTTCTGGGTTTCAGCCTTTTGGGTTTTGGT